>CM076083.1:17317500-17877500 GCA_038088235.1 Zacco platypus | reverse complement strand
ACATAACATTTGTGTTGCAAACCACTCTATAAAAGTTACAGAATATTTAAGAGCAGCAGGGATAAACACCTGTACGGAGTGACCCTGTATCTGAATGGGTGAGACATAGCTCAGGTACTGGGTGTTGTAAATGGGTCCCTGGCCTGGTGGGGGCTGCAACACCACTGTGGGGCTGGGCGGAGTTGGCCGTGGCGGGGTGGGAGTGGCCGAGGGCTTCACCTGCAAAGCAGACATGACACACTGGCTTGGAACATTTACCTTTTCAACTACTGTATAAAAGAAACTAAACAATGAAACGATGCTCTCACCATGCTGAGAGGAGCCTTGGTGGGGTTGAACTCTTTGGCGTTGGGGTTGAGTGTAGATTTCTTCACCTGACTGCATTGGAAAGCATTTGGAAATGCGTTAAGACTTTATTTTGTATTACAAGTAGTCGTCAAATGTGGCCAGTAAATGAATTACGCACAATTTTCTGAAATGTTCTACTTACTCAGCCATGCCCTCTGATCTCTCAGCGGCCTCTGGTTTGCCCTCCTCTCCACCTGGGGTTCTTGCGGGTTGGGGCGTCCCTGACGTTTGCCCTTCTGCAGTTGGGTTTTGCATGGCAGTCCCAGACAGGGCAGAGGGTGCAGAGATGGGTGTGGTTGGTGGAGGTGTGGTGGTCGCCACCCCCTCTACATTTGTCTCTCTACTTCTCTCTTCTGCTCCAAGCTCTGCAGTCAGAGTTGTGGGCGGGGCCGTTTTAGCTTCCGTAGGAGGGGTGGAGTCTGTTTGTGTATTGTGGGCAGGATTTGTTTGAGGAGCATCAGTGGCCGAAGTTTTGGGTAGCTAAAAAGCAGAAAGGAAAAAGTTTATTCAAAAGTGTACAATAGTTCTCCTTTCAGTTATGCTTGCCTGCTCTGCAAAAATGCAAAACTGACCAATAAAAGCCAAGATCAATGTGGAATGTCTGGATTACATTCATACTATATTTAACATTTTACAGGTTAAATACCACGCCATTTCCAGAAAAGTTGTGACATTTTGTAAAATGCAATGAAATAAAATTTGTGACCGTCTTTGTTTGAAAATATATGACCCATCATGAAAAGTAGAATCAAACAACGATGACCACAGACTGTTGAGCAGCTGTCTTGTATCAGGTGAAATTGAGCAAAAATACTACTCTCTCAAATGCAACAATTAACATTACCTTTCCGATTAATTACACTTTTTAATTGTTCCGGAATTGAGGATACGACCGTGAAAAACATGCCTCTGTCCCAACTTTTTGGAGCGTGTTGCTGCCATCAAGATTTGTTCACATTTACGAAGTACACTTCAGTTGGTTAGTAAAAACACTGGATCTCTTCTTTGTACTTTTGTCAGTTAAATAAAGGTTTAACAGAATTTAAAAAAACTGAGATTCTTAATTGTATTGTATTTTACAAAATGTCCCAACTTTTTTCTGGAAATGAGATTGTATTTACAGATTCAAAATAAGTACCTACTTAGAGTATTTGATTTCAGATGGAGCCTATGACACACTCACCCTAAAATTAGTACAAAACGTGCGAAGCTCATCGAGTTGTTGTGATCTCTGCGGGCCTGAAGAGACTATGAAGAGAAGGAAGAACATTTATTGGCTTAAACGACAAGTCCACGTAATGAAATAATTATGAGTAACTACTACAGGTTTACCTTTGCTGCTCTTGCCCTCCTGTGGACTAGCTGGACTCTCGGTCCTTTCCTTAGACAGAATTTCATTCACTAAAGGGAAAACAAGAGTTAGATTGTATAAGATTTACATGTATAAATGAACAGCGTGTAACCACTAAAATTTATAACATCTCACCATCTACAGGGAACAGAGGAGTGGGGCCAGTAGGTTTTGGGGTCACCATGGTAACTGAGGAGGTATCCATGAAGGGAGGAGTAGCAAGAGGAGAGTCCTGGGGAGGAGCATCTGGTTTGGGGGAACGAGAAACTGGAGACCAAAAAAAAAAAAAAAAGTAAATTATAAATTCAAGAAAAACAAGGGAACAGAGGATAATAATGTATACATACACACACAGACACAGTTGAAAAGTTTGGGGTCAGTAGTTCTTTGTTTTTGAAACTACTACTACAAATAATAATAATAGCACAACTGTTTTTTTTCCATTGATGAGAAGGAAGAACATAAGAGGAAGAAAGAAGGCCCTGTTTCCACCTGGTATCAAGATTGGTATCAAGATGTGTTTTGGTCGATCGGATTGCAAGTGGACTGTGCCAATACAGGTGCAAACAGAGTCTTAAACATTTCCAGGTGTAAATGTGTACAGATCAACCAAAACGCATCTTAATACCAGGTGGAAACAGGGACAAAGTTTCTTGAACAACAAATCATCATATCAGAATGATTTCTGAAGGATCATGTGACACTGAAGACTGGAGTAACGATGCTGAAAATACATCTTTGCTTCGCAGGAACAAAACCACATCTTAAAATATATTAAAATAACTTTTCTACTTTACATTGTAAAAATTTCACAATTTTTCAAAATTTTACAGCATGTTTGATCAAATAAATGTATCCTTAGTGAACATAAGACTAAAAATCTTCCTGAACCACAAGCTTAATAAATAAATAAAACAGACATATACACGCATACATACACACACACAAACACTTGTAAAACATATATAGTGTGTGTTTAGTACATTTATTTAGGCTGTCGATTTACAAGTTCTTTTACAAACCTAAGGTCTAAGGCGGGTGCACTAAATATTTTTTTTCCATAACTAATAAATTAATGTGTTAAAATTATTAATACTTTTAACCCACCTGTCCCAGACCTATGTGGGTAATTTTACTAATATATATATATAAAAAGAAATTTATTTATATTTATGTATATTGCATTAGTAAAGTAATAGTGTAAAAAGGTTGGATTATTGCAGTTGATAAATATATAGCTATTACTAATCCAGTGTAAAATATGAGCTATGCAAATAATGAACAAAACAACCCAGGATAACATTAACCCAGGCTTAAAGATGACCCTGGGTTTACAATTTCAAAATGTCAAAAGCCCATAAAGCTCAGCTGGACATAAGCCTGAGTGAGTGTGGGTGTGTATGCCCATGTATGCATATTAACCTGTAGGGGAGGAATGAGAATTCGATGTGCGCAGGTTTCTGTTGTTCTGCCCAGGCCTTTGAGACTTGGGTGACATTCTAGATGACACTGTGAGAGATTAATGCAATGTTCATCAGTAACACAGAGGGCAGGAACCATCTAAAAACACTGAAAGCGATAGATCTCATGCACAAAACTTACCTCCATTGACAGGCCGAGCCGAGTCCGAGAGAGACTGTGGGTGTGAGAGCGAATGTGGGAGTGTGTGTGGGGAAGGAGGGCTAGAGTGACCTGGCTCTGAGGGGCGGGGCTGAGTAGGTGGGCTGCTCTGTGATTGGTGTGTAGAGTATCCTCCTCTGACAGACAGAGGGCTACTTCTATCAGTGGGAGTAATGGGCTGACCACTACCAGAGGGAAGGGGTCTAGGGGAAGAGCTTGAGGGGCCAGATCTATTTGGTCGATTAGGCAGGGTGGATACAGCTCCTCTTTCGCCCCTTCCAGAAACTCCCATTTCTCGCTCCCTTGCTCTCTGGGGTAGAGGAATGTACTTGCCCTCCCTAAAATAAAGACAGCAATGATCAGTATACTACGGAGAAAGACTAGATAAGATAGCAGTGAGGGAAAAGAAGAAAAAGACTGTCAAACCTGCTCCCAGCACTGGAGAACCCAGGGCTATCCCTTCCTCTTTCTCGTTCTCCTCCATCACGGTCCCTGTCTCGAACCACAGCGCTGTATTTGTCTTCCTCAGTTCGTCCTTCATCATTCTCCAGCGCTACCCGGTGACGATACTGTGAACTAGCTTCAATCTCATTGGCCAGTCGGGCGGCTCGAGCTTCTCGCTGCCTGAAGCCCTCAGAGCTGCCCCGCTCCAGAGGAACCCTATCAGAGAAAAGCACTCGAAATCAGAAGCCTGTAGGACGTAAAACGGCGCTGATTTTGACTAAATCTGCAGTGCTCAAATTTATTTAATTCAATCATAGCCTATTGAAGATTAATAATTCACATGTGGCAATATTCCTGTTTTTTTTCCATCCCCCAATTTAAGATAAACTAAAAGTTACTAACAAAATCTTAAATTATTGTAAGAGGTAAGCCTTTATGAACTTTGTGTCTTCAATTCAGTTTGAAACATTTAAGACTTTAGGAAAACTTGGAAATGCAGTTTGAAGGACTAAAGGCTTTTCAACTTCCAACTTTAAAGGTCATAGAGAGAGAGAGAGAAAAAACATGTAAAACCGACAGGACATCAACGTACGTGTACATGGAGAGACTGGAGTCATAGGTGGACTTCACCCCATAGGTCTCCTCATTAAAGCGGAACATCTCGCTGGCATCCCAACCATTGGACTGTAAGTGAGAAAAGGAGCTTCAATCATGTGAAACCTCTGCCTAAAGACATTCATTCCAAGAATACAGTAATTTGTTATATTTGATTGTATATACACAAGCATGTGGGTGGAACTCACTGCATCTGCATCTAGGTCAAAATTTTCTCCATTGCTATCGCCTCCATCCCACCTTTGAAGGACCTTCTCTCTGTGGTCACCATTTATTCTTGTTGAGCCGATTGCAGAGTCTGTAAAAGTGTCTGAAAACACAAGCACAGACAAAGCATTTTAATCATGTTTTCATATCTTACAACGGCACACAAGCGTACCTCTGTGTACACACCTCGGATAGCATAGTTGAGATCTACATCTTTGCAGATCATAGTGACGAGGTCATTGGGGCCAAAGATCATAGTGTCTGTGATCTCTTCTCTCCTGGGATGGACAGGTGTGCCGCCACCACCGCCTCCATCTCCTTCCTCGTTTTTCACCTTGTGCACCGCATCAACTGCCAGCTCACACTAAACACACACACACATTGAGTGGGATTTGAGCAATGTAACATTCGATGACGCCTTAATCAGAAAAACACTCCACCATAAAAAAATAAATAAAAATCAGATTTGGAAAAACAAATCTGAACTGGGTGAAAAAAGCCTGAGATTCTAGAATTCAGACGGTCAAACCACAGCGAAAAACAGCAGCTTTAAGAGCAAGATTGAGAAAGCAGGATCAATGCAGATGTCGGAAGATTTGGATGGACAGACTTACACGTGAGCTTAATGTCTTGAAGATTCCCTCATATGCACTGCCGTTCTTCACCATAACATCACATCTGGAGCCCTGAGGGAAAGATTGCATATGCATGTCAGGTATTTAAATCGTTGCTTAATTCTCATTTTTGAATGAACTAACCCTTTAATGCTGAAAAGGGGGCCGGGGCCAATTAGGAAGCCTCAAATTCTTATAATGATTGTTTTGGAACAAACAACAAAAAGATTTCACATTTCAATTCACCCCCTGAGCAACCGTTTTATTTTTCTTTGAAGAACAAAGGTTCCCACTGTCTAGAAAATTCTGAATAGCCCAAGTTTAAAAGGGTGTTTTCTAGACAGAAAATCATGTAGATTCATAAAATTGTACAATTCCATGGGCATTTTTATAAACAACAGACATTTTCCACGTACGCCAAGCTCTAGAATATTTTATTAGGTAGAAACTGAGAAAAAAAAAACTTAAACAAGTCAATATTGACGAATATTGTTAGGAACCTTCCGAGTCAAAAGGTCAAGAACATTTTAAAACAAGAGCGTTTTCAAAAGCCAAAGAATAAACCATTTCATGTCAGAACTCACCACCACGGCTGTGAGAAAATGGAGCATCCTGGAGTTGTTGTACACACCCTCAAACACCTAAAGAGAGTCCAAAAAATATTGTGTTTACTTGGTTATCCAAAAATGCTGCTCAATATTCAGGGAATACAAAGATATTTTGATTTTGTAATCCTGAAATGGGAAATTATGGTTTAAAAATGCATTCGAATTTACGTACAGGTGGTGATTGTGAAGGAGTCTTCACAGAGTTTCTGTTTCTTCATGAAAAAAAGAGAAAAACTCGTTAGTAAACATTAATATATAAAACAATTTGACAAACAGACTTCTTGAACTAAAACAAATAGTAAATATATTATGTGCATATAAATAATCGATAGAATAGTAATCAATTGAGCCACAAAGACTTCAGCGTTTGTTTGTTTTTTACCACGTAAATCATCAGGAATTAAAAAAAACCGAACAAACATGACAATAACTCAATTCGAGACAATAAGTATTCACTGGACACATGCGCTGTTTCAAATGTTGGGGAATGCGCTCAAATTTGCTTTCTTTCCATGCAGCCCCGGACGTGAAACTGCCCCGGTGTTGCAGGCGTTGCTCTGTTACATGTGTGGACAACAATTACAACACCGCGAAGCGCGCGGTAAAACAAAAGGACAAGCATACACGAACAACAAAAAACGTTCGGATTGAATCTCATTGCGCATCTTGACAAAATATTACTTAACAAAGCGAATTTGTAAACAATGGCAACGAGGCGCGTGTTTTAATTACGACAGACCGCAAAGCGGGTTAGCGGACCTGGCTAACACAAACAAATGCCGAATCGAAGACAAGACAAACAGCTCGACATCAACGTGAGCAAATGTACACATTTCATGCCCCTCGCCACAATCGATCAAACCCCCAATAAAATACGAGCGTTTGTACTTTTTTGTCATATGCATCCCGTATCTTCTTTAAAGGCGTCGGTAAAATGGCTCAAGTTGAAAGTCGAACACAATACTGAATCATATGGGATCGGAAAACAACAACAAAACACTGCTGATCCCTTCCCATGGCCCGCCTCCGAGAGCAGTCATAAGCTGAAAAAGATGCCAATCAACGAAAATCTACACTCTATTGGTTGACAACATTTTTAATGGGCGGATGTGCACAGGTTGCGACAATCCTATCAATCATTGGCCCAAAATTGTGTCAATCAAACATGCTTCGCCACGATAGGGTAGTGCTCCTGGTAACTTAACAAGGCTCGTAACGATTGGTGTTCAATGGATTACATTAAATAAGCGCTATGGGCACGCCCACTTTGACCGGTAGGCCTCGTGTTAAAATGACAATCCGCGGACTTTCTGAGAACGGCAGCCCATCTTATGCGTTACCTTCCTGGGGTGGGTCTGTTAGAGTTACTCCCTGGAACTGATGAAGCCATTGACCCTGAAGTTCCATTGGATGTTTTGCGGCCACCGGGTCCAGGCTGCTGATAAAAGCATAACGATTGTTAAATACTTACAAAAATGAAGTATTAAGCACATTTACGTATATTAAAAAGAAGGCTAGCAGGTTTACTAGCATGTTACGTTAAATATGAAAGTGTGGAAGCTTAAGAGAGCACGACAATAATTGGACCATGAAAGCCATTCTGAGTTTTAATACTCTCGATAATGAAGATTGAATAAATTATACAAACGGATTGCAATTTTTAGATGTGGTACTCACGTTCTGTCGGCGAAAAGACATATCTAGCTGCTAACAGAGTTGCCCGCTAAATTCCCCTTGTTGCCGATGACAAGCTAGGTGGACTAGCCTGCCTACGGTGTTATTTTTGTTGTTTTCCGCAGCGTTCTCAGATCCGCACGAGCGCGATCTCCGTTAAAGCACGAAGTCCAGTTCAGTCCGATATGCTGTTACGAACGAACACGAAGAGATAATGAGCCGTATGATTCTATTAAATATTACCGGCACCACGTCTCGTGAATTAGCCAGCGATAAACGCAAAGGCTGTTTTTTCAAAATCCCTTGATTGTCATTGGACAACGTAGCGTGATGACGCAATGGCGCACAAGACCCGTATCACGTAGCCACACGCAAAGCATGCTTCGTAAAAGAATTGCTTATACTTTTATGAAGAAAATTGCAATTAAATAAAATTCTATCTATCTGTCTGTCTGTCTGTCTATCTATCTGTCTATCTATCTATTACACAAACACAACTCAGACATATTGTTTCAGTATAATTATATTATATCATATCATCATCATCATCATCATCGTCATCATTTAATTCAATGCAGTACCTGAAACTCTAATTACACAGAGTGGGCAACAGTGTCCACCTTAACACACGGTCCCAGCACAGACAGACAGAAAGAGAGGAGAAAAGAGAGAGAAGGCACAATAAGAGGTTTAAATAAAGGGTAAAAGGGATGAGCACAGGGCTAATGGATAGACAACAAATCATACTGAATGATCTGCAGGATCAAGAGAACAACTGAAATAGCCGAGACAGGATAAGAGAAATTAAACAAAAACAGAAGACAGATGCAGGCACTGAACTGGATGGCAGACACTGCAAAAAGACTGATCGAGGCACAAAATCAAAAATGACTGGCACAAAACAAGCGGGAATGACAATTAACAACACGAAAAGGCACAAGAAGAAAGGGGCTCTATCTTTATCTTTTTTTTTTCTTTTCGAAAGTTTGCCTGAAATCTGTGGAAAGTTTGAAGGAGACAGCAGTGGGACAGAGTGAGATTAGAAGAGATATAAAAAGGCACAAAAAATTAGAAACAGAAAAACAGATTTTGGAGAACAAATATTATGTGTTCATATAGTAAACAACAAAAATAAAGGCATTTTGAAAAATAATAATAATACTATTATTTGGACAATTATTAAATTCATCATCATCATCATCATCATGTTATTATCATTTTCATACTCAATAACAGTTTTTCTTTAAATGAAAGACATTCTCTCTCCCTCCTCTGGACTCTAGCTTTGAAATAAATGCACAATAAAACAAATTTAACAAAGATTGTAAAGCTAAAAGGAAGGGTAGGATGTAAAGACAGAGAGCGAGAGAGAGGGAGAGCAGAGGAGCTGGGTGACAGATCAGGACTCTGAGGTAATAATGGAGTCTATGGAGATGTTTAATATGGTAATTAACCTTAAGAAGTAATACTAATGGACAGAGGACTGGGCTTGCTTTTTTTTGTTTTTTTTCTTCTTTTTGGCAAAACTGGACATTGTTAAGCCCAAGGCAATGCCTTCTACTGAACTACCAAAATCAGTACAACTGAAATGAACAGGAAAGAAGAAGAGTACTTTTTGACATTCGTAGTTTGTCAGTGGCAGAACAAAAAGAAAACAAAACTAAAAATGTTCCAGTAATAACAACAACAATAACAACAACAACAACAACAAGAGTGCTGGTGGGTAACAATCTCTGAAAAAGTAAAAATATCCGCTCACCTGAGGGGAAAAAAACTCCTGTTGTATAAGTGCGAAGGGTCAAATACTCGACATCTGAATGAATATAATGACTTGAAGGACTCTTCAAGAAATAAGTTGCTAAAAAACACAACATCAGCTCAGTGGCAGCGCTGACACTGTCGTACCTTCCTATGCAGCAGCACCAGAGGAGGAACCTTCGCACTGACAAACACTGGAGAACCAATTAGTAAAAGCTGACCAACATTTTTACAATGCACCTCCAATTTAGTGTAGTACCGTAACTTAGTGTTTTAAAGATGTACCGTCAGTATCATATATGCTTATGCGTTTGGGTGTCTCTCTCTCTCTCTCTTTCTCTCCATCTCTCTCTCACAACGTGAAAGCTCATGTTTAATAGTGTTAATAACTCAGTCATGTGACCCCTCAGTTCTTCCGCTGGAGAATACTAAAAATACTGATTGTGAAGGGCTCTCCTCTTCATCCTCTATTCCACCTCGTGGTTTTCCCCTTTTAGAAGAAGGAGTACTGGTTGTCGATGGCTCTCGCCCTTCCTCCTTCCCTCTCCTCGCCCTCCACCCCTTCCAGCTGGAGGAGCGGCGGCTCCCGCTCGCGTTCCTCGCACTCTTCTGCCCCGCTGCTCGCTCCGCCTCCTCCGGCGGCCTCCGATTCGCTCCCTCGTTCCTGCGGCGGGGTCGGGGGCGGAGGGCGTCCGGGAGGCAGAGGAGGAGGAGGTGGCTGAGGAGGACTACGGGGTCTGCTGGTCAAGTCTGAGAACAGCGATAGATAGGAGAACCAGTACAGGAGGAAAGAGGGATAAGATTTAAATGTGACAAAAAATAATGAGAGCAATGACATTAAAATGCAAGATACACAAAGTTTGACAGCTATGACACATGCTAGAAATGGAATTGGTCAACACATTGCACACAGACTGTTTACACCCTGCCTCCACTAAACAGCATTAAAGAGTCATCGATTGATAAATCGCTGCTCTTTCATTACATACGGACTCTTTCTAATCCTGAATCATGTTTATATGGAGACAGAGCTCACTGTCTATAAATGTGTGACATTCAATAAAGATTACAATTAACGGCAGCTATAGTGAGAAATGTTCAATGAAAGTGTTACCCTGCGACACACATTTCAGGATGGATGTGTGCAACTGAAACCCAGCTGTGAATGAGGAAGTTAAGCAGACAGATGTGCACTGAAGTGAACGGATGACCTGTCGCTACTCTTTTTCTGTCTTATTCTGTTCATCTTGTACTCCTCAAAATGTTTCCCACAATTTACTCTTTCATCTGCTGTCCCAGTGCCCATCAAAATCAAAATGGATCCTATTTACATTCTTAATACAGTTTTCCAGTCTTATTATGCAAATGTAAAAAAACGGAATGTTTTCTATATTTGCATAATTTGGGAAAACTGCCTCAGGAATGATTTGCCTTATGACACACTTTGATGATCCAGTCCAGTCCAGTCATGCCCTACCTTTTCCTCATTTTAATATACCATTTCACTGGAAATATATACACTACCATTCAAAAGTTTGGGGTCAGTAAGATTTTAAAAAAGAAACTAATACATTTATTCAGCATTAAATTGATCAAAAGTGACAGTAAAGACATGTGTCACGTTACAAATGAATGCTATTCTTTTGAACTTTCCCTTCATCAAAGGAGAAAAAAAAACAACAGAAAAAAAGTTTCCTTAAAATGTTTAAGCAGTGCAACTGTTTTCAAAACTGATAATATCAGAATGATTTCTGAAGGATCATGTGACACTGAAAACTGGAGTAATGATGCTGAAAATTCACATTTATTCAAAATCAAATTCAAATTATATTCCAATAGAAATAGAAAATTGTAATAATATTACACAATATTACTATTTTTACTGTATTTTTGACCAATAAATGCAGCCTTGGCGAGCAGAAGATCTTATTGACCCCAAACTTTTGAACAGTACTGTAATTAACTGAAAGTTAAATGGGTTGTAACTTTAGAATTTTTGCATGACAATTTCCTTCCTTTTTCTGACACTTTTTTTTTTTACAAAAAAACTGTTTTTGGTACTGTACCTTTAATGATTTTATGTGTAAATGACCTTTGTTAAAATTGGCTAACGCCCATGTACCGGGATGACCTTATCTCCTTCTTTCAGACCTTCTCTGTCTATCTCTCTCTGTTGAATCTGGTCTCACTTACACACAGTCAGAGATGGGGGTTGATGGAGAGTCGGGGTGGCGCGTGGTGATGACATCACAGACTGTGGGGCGGCTGCCTGCCCTTTCCCGGCCTGCGAAGATGACCCAACGACAAACAACAACAAAAACAGCCAATCAGAGCTCTGATATGCACTATGGAAAGGCCAGAGGCTGAAGCAGGGCAACAGGAGGAAGAGTATAGTATGAACTAGTGTGTGACAGGAAATCAAAATGAAGGAAGGCAGTGGTGATGGAAGGGAAATCGATTTGTCAGCAAAAAGTATGGAGGACAGTAGAAGAATAGTAGAAAAGATGCAGGGATAGAAAAGAACAGATTGAGCGTCTAGAGGAGATCCAGGATAGATCATGATCAGGAAATAGTAGGTAAGGTGAATGTTTCGAACATTTCAGGAGGAGTTTGGAGGGGGAGGGGATTCATATGTCAGGTCAAGCACACAGAAATCACATTAGGAGACAATCATTGTAAAAAAAACAAAAAAAAAACAAAAGCAAAGCCATGCACAGCAGTCTCTGGCAGCAGCGATGGATCTATGTGTGCATGAGTAGTCGTAGCAGATGCTTGCACAAAGTGTCCTTTCAAAAGCATGCCGTGACAGGAAGTGATGTCATAAACAGGGTGATCCCACATTTAGTCATTTCTCTGCGACAGGTGCAAACAACTCATGCAGTGGCTATGTTGTTTATGAACACACACACATACACAAATACACATACGATCACTCTCCAGATTCATCCCACTCACATGACACACACAAGCTCGGTGCCAAAGACCGTGTGCGTCGCTAAAATCAACCCAGTATTCAAGAATCTAACTGACAGAAGCTAAACGCCTTCTTGTTATTTTTTTTTTCTTCGTGGGCCCACTGGGATCTTCCCCAAAACAGCTGTTTAACTTAACATTTATGTCTTGATTTGGGATGTCAATTGATTAAAATATTTTGTCATTGTTAACACAGTCAGATGCAATCACATTATTCTCACTTACAAAAAAGCAAGAGTGTAATTCTCAAATGGTATCAAAATGTACAAGAAATGCAAACATATGATAAAATATGACATCATTCAATAATAAAACAACTTGAAACACACTTCACAGCTGTGATGTCATATTTGTGAAGGTGCATTAATATTTTTATGTGATTCACTCATATTTCACTTATTGAGAATCAATATCATATATCATATTTCACTTATGATAACTGAATTTCACCACACTACAAATGAAAATGACTTTACATTTGCAAAATATGTCATCTGGATTTCATTTACAATTAAATGACTAATAAAGAAGGTCTTGGTCTCTGCAATCCACCTTATTTTTCATGTAAGAGCGGGTGCAGCCATTTCTAAATTGAATGTGTCTGGCTTCCGGTCTCATCTGCTTCCAGCTATTTTTAGCTGTAGAAAAAAGCTTGTTATGCTGCTTGATATTGCAATCTGGTATTTTTATGTATTGTCATAATTATAAACACACTGGTTTATCAAGCAAATAGTTTTAGGTTTTTTTTTAATTTTTGGCAAATTTAATCGCAAGTCTCACACATTCACAGAAAATAGCTTTCTTCCGCAGTGCAAAACAAGGTGGATAATGACTTAAGAGTTCAAATCTGTTTCCATCAGCTTTGAAGTTAAGCAGTTTTTCAATCAAAAGAATTAATAAATTAAGTCAAATTTTAGAAATGCTAATAACAATAGTTCAAAAATAAACACTGTTAAAACACAATAGTTAATAATGAAAACCCCATGCATAATCCAGTGTATAAAATCAAGTACTGATGTAGTACAATGCATTATTTTTATTTTTTTTTCTGTATTTTTTTGAAAATATAGAAAAAGTTTACCAGTACATTGGATCCCCAATTCACTAACAATTTTATCATCTGGATTTCGCTTTCAAAATATGAAGTAAAATGAAAATTGGGTTGGCCCCCATGCTGCTGCTGTAATATGTCTATAAATAAGTATTTTTTAAATTTTAACAAATCTTGAAGGGTTGGATTCTGGAATCCACTGCCACATCAATATATAACTTTTGAGCGATTTATAATCAAGTTATTATCAATATTTATTCTTCTAAATATTAAAATTATTTGAATTACTTCTTCAACATATGTCTTTACTGTGTTTCCTTTTTACTTTCAAACACTAGAAAATAATGATAAATATTGTCTGTACCTCTCACTGAGAGAAAAGTACAACTTATCAGTAAGTTTTGGGAATATTTCCTCTTCTGGGCCAACTTCAGCCTTGACGAAGCTGTGAATCATGTGTATCTTTGTATATGCGCCAAGGGTTCTGTGCAGGTCCTTTATGCGTACTGGAGGACAACTGGCACTCTGTTTGAGACCTGGAGACGCTTCTGACTATCAGTCCGTGTGAGGAAGATTACTAATTTTGTCTATTTTTCCTAGCCAATCAGAATCATTCAACCTGAAGTATTGACACAGATAGTAGACTCTGTTAGAGTATAATTGTTGTGGAAATGTAAATGTACGCAGAGTGGCCTACGAACGCCTCCTTGTGAGACTTGAAGCTGGCTTCTGCTGATGAAACTGCAAACTATTCTTCAGTAAAATTTTCTTCAATTTATTTTTTTTTAAACTCTGCCTCCAGGTCTTCATTCATCATATCTAGTCTTTGGGTCTTTAACTGTGAAAATTCCCCAACAGTGTATTTATGTAAATTTTTTTTATCCAATCAGCTGTTCTGAGGGAGATGCAAGTGGCACCTCTGATCACTTACCGGCCCGTCATCTAAAAATGCATAATTTCCCTGTTATCTACGCTCTGTTGTAAACGTTAATGCCTTAATCCTTAAGCCCAACCTTCCATACCTGGCTGCCGGACATTCGTGGCCCCCACAAAGCTGATGAGGGTGACATCAGAGGCGCCCCCAGATTCCAGGGGAATGGGGTGCACACGGAAATGCTCCAGCATGTCAAAAATGGACTGGAACCAGAGATGCTGTACACGACACTGTCCATCCTCGTTCAGAGAGAGGCGCAAGTGCTTTGAAGAAAATGCCAGAGCAGAAGGAAAATGTATTTATTTATATTCATCAAGAAACCTAGACATTAAAAAAAAAAAAACTTTAATTCAACAGGGCAGCATTAAACTGATCACAAGTGACAGTAAGGACAATTATTTCTATTTCAAATAAATTCGGTTCTTTTGAGCTTTTTATTCTTCAAATATTCCTAAAAAAATTAAACCACACAACTGTTTTCAACATTGACAATAATGGGAAATGTTTTTTGAGCAACAAATCAGCATAATAGAATGATTTCTGAAGGATCATGTGACACTGACTTTTCAGTAAAGACTGCTTTGTATCACAGGAATAAATTACATGTTAAAATATATTTAAAGTATTGATCAAATATAGCAGCATTGGTGAGCATAAGTACAGAGGGACATGCTGAATGAAAAAATATCAGATGGGAGGAAAAAATGTATTTCAAAACTTCTGCATCCACTTGCAAAACTTTTGTGTTCCCCAGAGAAACTTTGTGTTCCCTTGCAAAGAAAAGAAACGTTTTGTAAGCGAATCCAAAGTTTCTTGGGGAAATGAAAAATATTTTTGAGAATGCAAAAGCATTGACAAATAGTTTTTGTCTCTTTAGGGCTTCTGTACATAAGAGAAATCTTACCAACCCCAAACCTTATGTACGTTAAATAATCATTCCCACACACATTTACCTTTGCTTTGCCCTGGAAGTTGAAGGTGAGGACATACTCTCCGCGCCGTGTCTCACTCTGCCGCACAAGGAACACTCCATGGCTGGCCATGCCACCCGCCAGCACCAGCTGGGCTGCCTTAAGACGAGAGAGTGTGCCGTGGAACCACTGACACTCACTCAGAGGATGTTCAACAGTCTCTGGCACAGATCCTTCAGAGAACAGGAACGACCCTGAGAAAAACCAGGAAAAAAACTGAATGGATCCATCATGTGTAAGAGATTCCTTCCATGTATTTTTACCTGAATTTTGGGATACTGCATAAAAAAGATGAATTGAAGCACAAATCCAAAAATGTCCAAAACGACTATAAAAACACATCAGGTGTGCATCAAAAAGGTGCAACAATATCATCGCACAGCATCTCTATTTACTTAAAATCGCAATGAAATGAACTTTTCTTCCATATTGTAACATACATCCAAAAAAACAGTTCCAACAGATTGAGAAAAAATGTAGCGCGCAGACTTGGTTCCACAAGTCGTTGATTGGATGGAGGCAGATCTGAATGCAAGCTTGCAGAAAAGGACAGGGTTTAAACTGACTAAATGACTGGAGAAGCCCGGCATACGTCACAAGAGAGAAGTCTGTTTTCACCAGAAAATCAAGTTGTTTTGTTTAAAGGTACACCATGTAACATTTGTTCAAAATTAACAACATTTAAATTACGAGTCAATACATCATCAATCCTACTTTCAAAATCTGTTTTTGTCTTAACCTGATTCACTATGTGAAGCCTATTATAAGTGTTTTTATTTTAGACCTAGCAGTCTAGACCTTTTTTGTGGGAAATTGCGTACATACATCACTCACCTACGAGTGTCTCGTCGTATCCGTAAATAATGAAAAGTTGCTCCGGCTACTTTGACGCTTATATAGTGTGGGAGTAGCATAGGTTAGTTGTCATAATGAGTGATAAAGGTTGACATGGAGCAGCTAAATCTCAACCCTCTGGGGAATCACCAGTTTGAAAAAAAAAAAAAAAACGCAGAACAGAGGATAGTTTGCTGGCAAAAAGAGAATGCGACAGAGCTCGTAACAAAATGAGAATCAACATTGGCTTGGCTTTTCAGAGATGGTGAGAACTGAGGAATTTGAAATGTAAAAGCAATGGCGTTTTATTACTCAACAGGTGAGAAAGGTACATTATTGAATAGATACTTTTCCATAAGTAGCTCTCTAACAAAGTTCATTTTAAAGCATTATTTATTGTGAAGGGTCATTTCATTATGGTTGTTGAAGCGCTGTGGAGAGATTTAAGGAAGTAGCACGTCTATTAATGGTAGAGGTATAACGATGGATGGTTATATCGAGATATTGCGATATAAAAATGTGACGATATACATAAGCATAAACGATATGAATCTTACTGTATTTATAAGGTATAATGTCATCATTTTTGTTCAACTTCCAACAGAAATTAAGATTTTTTTTATGAAACCTGGTATATTTCTGTTCCTCCATTTAGAGTTCATTCCTTTAAAAAAATGTCATAAAGGCATCGTAACAATAATCAATCAAGTGGTTTAATCCAAATCCAAGTCTTCTGAAGAGACACAATGGTTTTGTATGGTGATTTATATGGTGAAGAGATTTACAACGGCGCACATACTGTAGTAAACACGGAAATTCAAAGGGTTGCATGACAACATGAGAGTGAGTAAATTCAGAAACAAGTTTTTGGATGAACTAAACATTTACAGTTTCGGAAAAGTCATATTGACATGCTTTTTAGCAATTAGAACTGATTTATTGCATTGATCATCTCAAGCGCATACACTCTGGAACGGAAGTCCTCAAAGTAAAACCGCAAACGTCAACTAAATCACCATATCCTATTTAGTTTTAGCAGCATTTTAGATGGTTTATCCTTATAGAGTCTGTGCGTGCACGGCTTGTCTGTGTAAGACATCCAACAAATGCCTGCATTGAAAGCGCATTTTGCTTTATTTGCAATTGTTTTCTCAATATTCCAGTTTTTCAACTAAATAAGCAACTTGGATGGAAACACCGACTTCTATGCCTCAGGATTAGGGTCATGTAGATGTCATGTGTGAGTTTGTTTGGTGTAGAAAGGTACCTGTGGCATCAGGAGTTTCAGCAAAAGGTGTGCCAAGACCGGCGCCACCCCCACTAAGCAGTCGACTGTCTGATTCGTCAAGAGGCGCACGGGGGGGTAACTCAGGAGGTAGAGGCTCCAGCTGGGGAGAACCACCAACTCCACCATAGCAAACTATAGTGAAAACACATCAAATACCTGATACAGCACCATCTGTAGTTATTGCTAAATATCTGCATTCATTTCTACTGCTAAATACAAATATTTCAATACTTCTGTTAATCACAGAATCACAAGTTTGAGATCTGTGGGCTCATTCAAACACTGACAGACATCATGTAAGCACATGTCCCATTACACATACTGTACTGAATGCAGCTGACCACATCATAATGACGTCATCTCCAAACGCTTACCTTGAGACAGGCGGTCGCTGAATTCTGGCGTTACGCTGAGGTCGGTGAGAGCACTGCCACACACTCCCTCAACATCCTCTTGCTCACTGATGAGAAAGGTCAACGAGTACATTTGAGATCATTGCTGATCTTTGAATGTCACATGGAGTCATACACGTAAGCAAGCTACAAAAAAGATCTCTTAATAACATTTCCATTCACAAAGTTCTTTCTCTTTTTAATGATTCTAAAAGATTTTTTTAATGATTTGAAACACAAAGACCTACCTCAAACAAATGGCGTTTCTGATGTCACTGAGCCAAGCTCTCATTTGAACCGCATCTCTGGTCTCGATCACGTACTGTGCCTGACCTTCCAACTGAGAAAAACAAGAAGAGATCAAATGTGCAGATGTTCAATGTGCACAGTTTTCAATGATTAGGGTCTTTGAGATGGCTGAAAAATCACAGGATGCAACAAAATGCAAAGTGAACAACAATCAAAGCTATGAATAAAATCTATAAAATTCAAAGTGGTTTAATAGATTACATTTATATAAAAGGTTATTTAGTGATTGTGACCATCTGCCATGCATGAGATTCATTAAGTGTGTTTTTAATTCATTTACTACATATATCTGTTTCATTCTGTAATTTATCTTTATAACAGATCAGGTAGTAAGTTTGTTTAATTAAACAAAAGCACAGTTATTTGCTTAATTTATATGAAGAAATTTGATTATCAACAAAGCTCTACAAGTATGGCAAGCATACTTATTAATGAGACATTAGATGACAGTGGCAACAATGTCTTTGATACATGTCTGCAAGTAAAATGAAGGTAAAGTTCTTACATTCTTATTAAAGATTTGACTAACTAGTAAAGACAAAAACAGAGGTGTTCTGACGTACCTGTAGAAGGAAGGTGTTCTCCTTGTCGGGCACCTCTATAGCTGTAGTGCTCCTCACATCAACAATAGAGCCACATGGGACAGTCAGTCTGGGCTTGGAGGACTGGAAGTATTCAAAATAAATATGTAAAAATATATAAATTATTTACAACTTAAATTAAACTAGTCACCTTGTACTGTAATATAATGTATCGTTATTATTTATAATATAATTGACTAATAATACCAGTAAAAATAAATAAAAATACAGTAGTGTTCAAAAGTTTGAGGTCAGTGATATTTATGATTTTAAACAATACTTTTATTCAGTAGGGACGCATTAAACTGCATAACAGGAATAAGTTAAATTTTAAAATATATTCAAATAGTAAATTTATTTTCTCAAAATTACTGTTTTACTATATTTTTGATCAAATAAATGGAGAGCACAGCAGACTTTCAAAAACATTAAAACATCTCACTGACTCCAGACTTATGAACAATGGCACATATATAAAATGTGTGTAAATGTGTCAATAAACATTTGCACACAATACACATTTAGCAGAAATCCTGTCACTCACTTTAGGTGGGATGTAAAACTCCAGGAAATACTCCAGCCCTCCATCCCCTCCATCCTTATCTCGTTCTTTCAGAACTAGACGGCACTTGTGCCAACGCATGCCCCGTCCGCCTGCAGCTCCCCCGGTGGCCGTGGGATGCCCTGACAGTGTGCTGTCCGTGCCGTGGTGCAGTAGTCCAAAGGAAAAGCCTGGGAAACCATGAGTGCTGGCGAACTCATCCGAAGACGAGCACACGGTCACACCACCCTCCCGTACCAGTCTACCCATCTTCCTGGGGGCATTGATGCTGCTTGGTGGTAGCGCCGAGGGGGACACAACAGATGAAGGTGGAGCGGTGGCGGACAGACTCGGCGGCGGTGAGCGAGACAGTCGCAGTTTCTCCAACCGGTGACTCCATTTCTCCTTTTCCCCATCGCCGTTGCTCCTCCGCCAGTCACGGGCCTCGGAAAGCGAAAGAGATGTGGCGCTACTGGAGGATGATGGGGGCAACGAAGAGGATGACGAGTGAGGTAGGGAAAGGGGAAGGGAGAGAGACACAGGGAGAGAAGAGGGAACACCCTGCGAGCCGGAATTCCTCTTGCCATCTTGAAGGCCTGTAGTGTAGCTGTAACTGGAAGGAAGAGGGTTGACGTTACCCACGCTGCAGTTCTGAGGGGAATCGCTGGAGGAGCTGCGCCAGTGCAAGATGCCTCGCACACTCCCTCTGACACTGCGACCCACACTACGCAGAGAGAACCGCTTTTTTAGTTTATTTTTGGAGTTACCCCCAATGGGTGTCCCATTACCTTTTGACCCAGAAGTTGCTGGTGTGCCGGAGGGGTTGGGGCATGTCGGAGTCTGGCTGAGATCGGTAGACTCAATCTCGCCCTCATCGTCCCTTCCCACTACGTCCGTCTCCACCTCTTCTCCAGCCACGGGCCCCGCCCAGCTGTCCTCCTCTTCCTCCAGGTCATTGTAGCCAGATGGATTGTGTTTGACTGCAGTTCCCCTCTCCTCCCTCCGCCCATTATTCCCACCCATAGAGGAAGAGCACGATGAGGAAGAGGATGGTGGGAGAATCTGCGTATGGGCATACAAATCTTGAAACGCTCCTGTATTCTGGAATCGTTCCATGCTGCGGCCCTCCTGGGTCAAGATCGGTTTGGGCATAGCCCGTGAGTGAGTGGGCGGGCAGGAAGTGGCGGCCTCTGGTGGCAGCAGGGACGGAGACGCTGCGTCCTCCTCCAGCGACATAACATCCGATTGGGCGACCCAGTTTACCGTTCCTTCCCTACCGACTCCTGTCCCCTCGAGCTCGCTCTCGAAATGACGAACAAATCTGTCAGTGAAGCGGCGGCAAAAAGCAGCTGCTGAATCAGGGGAGTAATGCGGGTTCTCCTGCAGGAAGGCCCGGAAATGGCGGGCGAAATCACCGGCAGCAACCCGGGCATGGAGCTCACAGAACTCGGTCCAACTAAGGCAGGGAGACGGAGATGGTGTGGGTGTGTCAGACAATGATGACAAGGGTTGACTGACAGGAGCTGGAGGCGGCAAAGGTGGGGGTCTAGTGGAGAGGGGCAACAATGATGGAGATGGAGGAGAAGGCGATGGAGAAGGGGACGGCGGAAGGGGAGATGAATTAGCTGCAGCCCGAGGGCTGGGCGGGGTTAAGAGGGAGCCGTTCATGACTGACTAACAAGTGAGCAATTGAAGACCAAACGATCATCAAAGACGTCAGGATCGTTGTGGTCTACGTGTGTATGGGAAACGCGAAATCTGTTCATCGGGCTACGGTTTTACAATTGACATGAATTCAGAAAACCTGACTGAAAAATGTGGCCTGACAATGACTAGTGATTGTCTTCCCCCATTTAAAAACAGAAAAGATTTGACTCTGTAGCGTCAACGTTTGGTGCTCTACAATAGCTCACATTCTACACAAAATAATATGTGCAAATGCATGTATGGTGAGTAACACTAAAACATGTCAAAAGCAGCAGGCTGAGCTGATGTTAGTTCTCAGGTGGTGTCCAGTTTTAAGGCTTTGCGAGGATCCTGCGATAGGGATTTGTGACCTAAATGATGAACAAACAGAGAAAAAATAGGTAAAATATTTCTTCTTCTTATAGTTCTTTTCGAAACATTGTAGTAATAAATAATGCAGTGTTAACAAAAGCAACTATTGAAGCAGGAATTGTGACAATATTGTAGTTAACGTTAAAATTCTGTCATCATTTACTAACTCTCATGGCGTTACAAAACCGTAGGAGGAGATGGCAGAGTGACAACTTGTCATTCTTGTCAAAAGCGAATAGAAAACGAGGCTGTTTTTCTGTCTTTTTGTAGCCCACGGAAGAAAGTCATACAGGTTTGGAAACATCAGAAAGTGGATAAATTACGATATATATTATACCGTGACATTTATAAGTTTTAAATGTCATGCACGAAGCATGTTGAGGGAAGCGTCGTTTTGCTTTGAGTTGTGAGACCCAAAAGTCCACCTGATATCTCAAGAACGTGCTGAGCGCAAATTTCTCATTTATTTTATTACTGAACCACATAGAAGCGAGAAATGGAGCTTCTTGAGCATTTGAACTCGAACTAATCGAAACCAAGCCATTGATATGAAACCGGTTCAGACGATTTACATGAGCGGAAGATGTAGAAATGATGCTCATAAGCCCCGATGATAACTCACCATCTTCAGGCCAGTGTGTAACTCGAAGCCGGTGCAGTTAGCTATAAAGAAAAACACATAAAGCTTAAAGGCCTGTCAACTGCAGCTACAATTAAATTCTGCGATAAGGGAAAACATACAAGGTCTAACAACACGTTTCGCCTAGTTAGCTGTCTGACATAAGTTTGTCATAATACGCTCTCACGCTGATAATGTCAACACACCAAGCTAACTCGGGCTAGCCAGTTAACTTTAGCTCATAAAGCGCTGGCTAGTGTGCTAACGATCTTATGCAATAGAAAATAAAATGTCATATTAACTCACCTTCTTGCACAAAAGACGCAATTTGTTCGCTGGCGTGAGTGAAATTCGAAAAAGTTGAAGTGCAAATATTGAACTAGCCAGGTGCTAACTAGCTAACCCAGCACTGCTAATAAATTATCAAGTTTGAGCTGCTGGTCAGCTAGCTGGCTGTATTGCTAAGCAGGCAGTTTGTCTGCCAATGTTAACACTAACATTCATTCCTCTCCGTCTTGCTGTCCCCCGTTGATGCTAAACTTATTGATGAATCATATGGTATCTGTTTATTCAAAAAGGCTTTGCAACTGCTCTTGTTGCAGGTATATGAATATTTCTCTGCCTGCTGTCCCAATCAGTCTCTCGCGATATAGTGGGAGAGGGTGTAGGTTGGGGGGACAGGGAGTGTAGGAGAAGGGGGATTTTCAATGAGAGAAAAAATCTGAGGAAGAGGGATGTGCACTTTTTGGAGGAGCCACATTGGACAGTTGTGAAAAAAAGTAAAACAAGGATGGATGTTGCTCCGGCTGATGGCTGAGTCATTTGTTTGGGAGCTGTAATACACTGAACTTGAGCTAGTTTCTTGATTGTTCTGGTGGGAGAATCTGTGCTCACTGAAAGCTGAGGACTGGAAAATGATAAATGCTATGTGAAAAAATGTATAAAATAATAACATTTTAGCCCATAATATTTTCATAAAGTACATATTGTAGTTAAAAAATATATAGAATTTTTTAATGGCAAAAAAAAGTACTCATAACATTCAAGACTGCTGTTGTCATTTGTTGCATGTAATTCCTGTTGCACTGTTCTTGTCTCTGGAACTATCTGAATCTTCCTGGATCTCTGGTCATTACGTGTGAAAGGAAAATGCTCGCAAATATAGATGAGCAGTGACTATCAGCAGCCATTTTCCAAAATGCTCAAAAGTGATTTGTAAATATTAATAATAATTAAAATCCTAGGTAGGTTCGAAAATTAAAAATAAAATATTTGTTCAACAATGTAACTGTAGCATTGAAGAATGATGGACTTACATAGACAATGAGTCTACTCGTTGAGATTATAGGTTAAAACACAATAAAACTTTCATGAAAATGTCACAGATGGTCTCATAAATATGAGAAACTCTGGCATCATGTTTGAGCTGCCCCATTAGAAGAGGTACAGGACGGTACAAATAAACTTTTGATTTTATTTGCCTCTAAAATGTCCTAGTTGTAACTGACATTTTGGGCCTGTTTGCTTCCACTCCCCCTTTCAAGTCCCGTGTAACCAGTTTCTGTGTACCCAAAAAATTTGCAGGAGAACGTCAATAGAATATTCTGTTTATTTTTGTTTACATCAAAGAAGCAAGGAATTTGCGCTCCAAAGAGCAATAAAGCACAAATAAACATTCATTAGACAGCCTAGTACTAAGAATACTTTCTTCTTCTCACATAGTAAACATTCCAGTCTCCCAGCTGAGTAGCACCACTTTACAATAAAACACCATATTCTTTAGGCATAGTTTATGATGATGAGCTTGTATCATCATCATCAGAGATCAGTGGGGCTCTGTGACTGTGCTGTGCATTCACCATCAAAGAATGTTTATACTGTGTAACAAAAGACTGATCATTGCCATAAGACCAACTATAACATTTCCTTGAAATATTTAATAATATTATTGTGATTGAACCCTGTCTCAATGAGTAAACTGTTTTCGGGTTCCTAAGTAATACCAATGTAAGTGCATCATTGTTCAACTCTAAAATTACATGGGTAAACAGTCATTTTTAACCTATAGGATTTTTATTGTTGTTGTTGTTATAAAATATTATTATTTACAAATCACTTTTGATCTGTCTGGGAAATGTGCAGCTGCCTGCTGATAATCACTGTTCATCCATATGCTATTTGCAAGCAGTATTTTTGTCTTTGTCTCGTTATGACCAGAGATCCAGAAAGATTCAGGTTCATGAGAATGGTCAGAACAGTGCAACAGGAATTACATGCAACAAATGAGCACAGCTGTTTTAAATCCTCTGGAAAAGAACATTTATCTCCTTGAATGGTATGAGGATTTTTTGCAGTTAAAACTGATTTGTTTTAACCCTGGTATGGTGCTCTGGTCTGAAGTTGAATCTTAATACATAAAATACAACATCCCCATGGCAATAAAAACCATCAGATCTTTCCCCTTAAGGTAAGGAAGTAGATTTATGACGGAGAAATATGATAATAACGGTTGCCAGACATATTTTAGAAGATATTTGACATAAGATATTTTTACATTAATACAATTACAAACAAGGCAAACAACAGTTCGCATAAAAAACATTATATAACAAAATGACAACATTTGATCTCAAACTCCTAACTAAGTTATAGTCAGTGACTGAATGTTGATCAAATATATAGTCGAATACTTATGTTTAAACAAGTTTTTAATTACTAGAAAGAAAGCGAATCCTCCAGAAAGCGAATGAAGGTTCCTATTTTAGGCTCCCATAGAAAGCCATGGGCGGAACTGTCTGTGTTTCCGCCTTTCATTGGTCAGCGCAGCACGAGCGTTCCAGAACTGTTTAGAACATGTGAGAGTGCGGCATATAAACAGCAGCGCGAGCGTCAGTGTTTCTAGAGAACTTGATTCAGACAGTTACGACGAAAAGAACGAAAGTGACGACAGCTTTCAAATCTGTTGAGGAAGCTACTTCCACTTCTACAGCATTTCAAAGTAAGCATATTTTTATTATTCTTGTTTCGTTTTTCTTTATTGACATAGCCTATATGTATATTTAGTGCCACTTAGGCTACTATTAGTTGTGTACCTGTTTTTTCTTCTCAATGATCGATTAAAAATCTGTCAAATACCAATTTTGGTACTCATAACACTCTGTATTCATAATTAACAATAATTAGCGTTATTATAAAATAATTAACAATTTTTATTTACTTGTACAGATATTTGTTTATTAAGTGTAGAAGCTTCCTGTTTCATTTTGATTTTAATTTATTTAGCCTGTTGCTTTTTATACACCGTCTAAATGTTTTATGTAATAATAAACATTTATGTGGTTTCTATTTTCTTATAGTAATCTGTTACCTGTTGGGGGAAAAAATATGTCATCTGCAAAAGGAGTTGCTGTTGGAATCGATCTGGGCACCACCTACTCCTGTGTGGGGGTGTTTCAGCATGGAAAAGTGGAGATCATCGCCAATGACCAGGGGAACAGAACAACACCCAGCTATGTGGCCTTCACAGACACAGAGAGGCTGATTGGAGATGCAGCTAAAAACCAGGTGGCCATGAACCCCAACAACACCGTGTTTGACGCCAAGAGGCTGATCGGCAGGAAGTTTGATGACCCAGTTGTGCAGTCTGACATGAAGCACTGGTCCTTCAAAGTTGTCAGTGATGGAGGAAAACCAAAGGTTCAAGTCGACTACAAAGGAGAAAACAAGACATTTAATCCTGAAGAAATCTCCTCAATGGTCCTGGTGAAGATGAAGGAGATTGCTGAAGCTTATCTGGGGCAGAAGGTGACAAATGCAGTTATCACAGTTCCTGCCTATTTCAATGACTCCCAGAGGCAAGCCACTAAAGACGCCGGAGTAATCGCTGGCCTCAATGTCCTCAGAATCATCAACGAGCCCACAGCTGCAGCCATCGCCTACGGCCTCGACAAAGGCAAAGCGGCAGAACGCAACGTCCTGATCTTTGACCTGGGTGGAGGCACCTTTGACGTGTCCATCCTGACCATTGAAGATGGCATCTTCGAGGTGAAGGCCACAGCTGGAGACACCCATCTGGGTGGCGAGGACTTTGACAACCGCATGGTGAGTCACTTTGTAGAAGAGTTCAAGAGGAAGCACAAGAAGGACATCAGTCAGAACAAGAGGGCGCTGAGGAGGCTGCGTACAGCGTGTGAGCGAGCCAAGAGAACCCTCTCCTCCAGCTCTCAGGCCAGCCTTGAGATCGACTCGCTGTATGACGGCATTGACTTCTACACCTCCATCACCAGAGCGCGCTTTGAGGAGATGTGCTCAGACCTCTTCAGGGGAACACTTGAGCCTGTGGAGAAAGCCCTGAGAGACGCCAAGATGGACAAGTCTCAGATCCACGACATCGTTCTGGTTGGTGGATCAACAAGAATCCCAAAGATCCAGAAGCTCCTGCAGGATTTCTTCAACGGCAGGGACTTGAACAAGAGCATCAATCCAGACGAGGCAGTGGCTTATGGTGCAGCGGTGCAAGCCGCCATCCTCATGGGTGACACATCTGGAAATGTCCAGGACCTGCTGCTGCTGGATGTGGCTCCACTGTCCCTGGGTATTGAAACCGCAGGTGGAGTCATGACGGCCCTCATCAAACGCAACACCACCATCCCCACCAAACAGACCCAGACCTTCACCACCTACTCTGACAACCAGCCCGGTGTCCTGATCCAGGTGTACGAGGGAGAGCGGGCCATGACAAAAGACAACAACCTGCTGGGAAAATTTGAGCTAACGGGAATTCCACCTGCACCGCGTGGAGTCCCGCAGATCGAAGTGACCTTCGACATCGACGCCAATGGAATCCTAAACGTGTCAGCGGTGGACAAAAGCACTGGAAAAGAGAACAAGATCACCATCACCAATGACAAGGGCAGACTGAGCAAAGAGGAGATTGAGAGAATGGTGCAGGAAGCCGATCAGTACAAAGCTGAGGATGATCTGCAAAGAGAGAAGATTGCTGCCAAAAACTCCCTGGAGTCCTACGCCTTCAACATGAAGAACAGTGTGGAAGATGAGAACCTGAAAGGCAAGATCAGTGAAGACGACAAGAAGAAAGTCATAGAGAAGTGCAACCAGACTATCAGCTGGCTAGAGAACAACCAGCTGGCTGAAAAGGAGGAGTATGAACATCAGCTGAAGGAGTTGGAGAAAGTCTGCAACCCAATCATCACTAAGCTTTATCAGGGAGGGATGCCAACAGGAAGCTGTGGGGCTCAAACACATGCCAGCTCAGGGGCCGGTGCTCAGGGGCCCACAATTGAAGAGGTGGATTAGGTGTGCGATGGGCAATGTGAATGATTGTTTTGCTCAAGTTCCTTTGTAATTCCATTTACATAATTTATTAGGAATTTTTGGACAATTTATGTGGACTTTGTTGTGGAGCACTACTGATTTTCTGTGGTACTGAATGATGCATTTATGATTTTTTTATTTTTGAGTAACTATTTTTGATATAATGTTGTAGAGATTGAGAAGACTATATAAAATATATTTTTTTGGTTAGGGAAATCTTCTGTTAAATTACATGTTAATGTATAAGAATGCTAACTTTATAAAATGTCTAATCTGTATGTTAAGATATTAATAGAAACTTTAAGTGTTCAACACATTACTGTTGAAATGTGTTTATTCTAGTTGTAGGCATTAATGTTGTTCCATATTCCATATGAAACAGTTCATTGAGACTGTTCACTTTATTTCAAGGTTTGTCTCCAAACATGTTCAATAAACTATTAAAAATGTAAATAATTGTTACATTTTTTTTGTTTCTTACTTAAAGTTCTTAAATATACATGGCTAAAATTGATTGACTCTAAACATTTGAAATGTAAGGCCCACCCAATTGGCCCAATGACAATATCCGATAATCGGGTAAAGGTTTCTTGCGTGGCAAAGTAGTTTAATTCCAATCTGACTCCATTTTATTATGTCCTCGAATTTAGCTTGGAATGCTACAGAACCCCTAAAGGGACGTGGTGGTGGGAAAAAAAATTGGGATGGGAGGAATTTTTTTTTTTTAGTCTTTTGCGTTCTCTCGCAAAACTTTTGCATTCCCCCAAGAAACTTTGCATTCCCTCGCAAAGATATTTGCGTTCCTTTGCAAACCCTGTTGTGAGTTTGGACCAACACTTCCTGTTTAACGCCAGCGTTGCAGTCTGTGTTAATAGCACAAATAATGCAAGGCTCATAGAGTCTGAACTTGTTGGACTCAAATAAAAGAAATGCAGTCAGTGCTTAACTCAAGGAGTTCAGTAAAGTTGGCAATATATTCACAGATTCCAACTTCCCGGATCAATGAGTAAGTAAAGCTTTTTTTGTCCCACAGTGGGGACATTGCATTTAGCAACAGCAGGGGTACAGTGGTAGAATAGCAGTATCACACATTAAGATAAAAAAAACAACCCAAAATAAATAAATAAACCAAAATCAACTGTACATAAGTGGGTTAAAAATTATGCTAACGTTATTGCACGTTTCAACAAAACAATGTTTCAAGAAAACAGTGGTGTGGCAAATTTCTTGTATAGATATTGCACAGTAAAATGAGTTGTATGTTAGCAGTGTTCACTGTGAAGTCTGACTGCAGCAGGAAGAAAAGACCTGCGGAATCTCTCCTTCACACACTGAGGATGGAGCAGTCTGTCACTGAAGCTGCTCTGCAGAGCTGACAGTGCGTCCTGTGAGACTCATGGTCCACCATAGATGACAGTTTTGCCAGAACCCTTCTGTCACCCACCTCCCGCACTGAGTCCAGAGGACAGCCTAGGACAGAGCTGGACTTCCTGATGATCTTGTCCAACTTCTTCCCCTCCCTCTCAGTGATGCTGCTGCTCCAGCAGACCACACCGTACAGGATGTCTGATGCCACCACAGAGTCATAGAAAGTCTTCAGGAGCGCCTCCTGCACTCCAAAAGATCTCAGTCTCCTCAGGAGGTAGAACCTCCTCTAACCCTTCCTGTACAATGCGTCCGTGTTGAGAGTTCAGTCCAGTTTATGGTTCAGGTGAACACCCAGGTACTTATAAGAGTCCACTCTCTCAATGTCCATACCCTGGATGTTCACCGGTGTGGGAGCAGAATGGTGTGCGGAAATCCGCCACCATCTCCTTGGTCTTCCCTGCGTTGATAAGGAGGTGGTTTGGCCAACACCAGTCCACGAAGTCCCACGTCAGTTTTCTATACTCCGTGTCATTGTCATCGCTGATCAAACCAACAACAGCAGAGTCGTCAGAGAACTTGAGCAGAACACAGCCGTCAGTGTTGTGTCTGAAATCTGCAGTGTAGAGGGTGAAGAGGAATGGCGCGAGCACCGTGCCCTCTGGGGCGCCCACACTGCAGGTCAGGAGGTCAGACACACAGTCCCGGGCTCTCACAAACTGGGACCTGTTTGTCAGATAGTCCAGGATCCTCTCAGCCAGATGTAAGTCCACTCCAGCCCGCTCCAGCTTGCCTCTCAAAAGCACCGGCTGAATGGTGTTGAATGCGCTGGAGAAGTCGAAGAACAGAATCCTCACAGAGTTGCCGGGCTTCTCCAGGTGAGTTGGAGCACGGTGTTGTAGGTAGATCACAGCATCCTCCACTCCGATCGCAGGTCGGTAGGCGAAATGCAGCGGGTCCATCGCTGAGGTCATCAGAGCGGAGGTGGCCCAGGACCAGTCTCTCCAGAGTCTTCATCAGATGTGACGTGAGAGCCGCTGGCCTGCTGCTGAGGTCCCTAGCGTGCGGTGTCTTGGGCACTGGTACTACACAGGAGGTCTTCCATAACTGTGTTACCACCCTCAATTTGAAGCTCAGGTTGAAGACATGCCCAGGATCACACACATAACTCGTGAGCTAAACGTTGTTAAAACACATATGTTCTATTTCCAATCATAGTAGCGTAGGCAACAAGCTTCAACCCAATTTTCCTCAAATCAGCTTTATAATATAAATTGGTCTCTTTGAGCAGGTGCCAGAGAGACAAGTCCAAAGGGACCATCTGAAAAGAGTTGGATGACTTTTATGTTGGAATTCAGCATATACAGTAACAGGCTGTGAGGTATCTTTTTCTATCATTTTCAGGAGGGCTGTGAAATATTTATATTTATTTTTTTAGGCCTGTTTTTTTTTTTTTCAGGCATACTTTTATTTTGGAATTCATTATCATAGAGTGAAAGGCTGTGAGGTGTACTATCATTTTCAGGTGAAATTAGGCTATGAAATATATTTTTTTATTTATATTTATTCATTTAGGCCAATTTTTCATTTATTTCATTTATTCAGGTATACATTTATTTTGTATGGGGTATTCTATATGAGCTGGCTGTAGAAAACAGTGGGCTGTCTGATCATTATTTTATTACTTTCAGTCTGGCTTTTTCTTTGATCAGACAAGGTGGTATACTGCTGGGTCGTCAAGTAAGGTCCATCAATGATTCAACAGTGTCTGTTTTCTCAGAGGTTTTTAACTCCTGTTTGCATCTATATATCACAGACTCATCCTCATCATGCACAGATCTAGATTTGTTGGTTGATGGTTTTAACTCTGAGTGTACTGGACTCTATTGCCCCTTTTAAAAATGTGAAATCAAAAAAATTTCTCATCCCTGGCTTAATGTAGAGAGCAGATTACTTAGGCAAAAATGCAGACAGGCAGAAAAGAGATGGAAAAGAGACAAGCTTCAAGTCTCTCATGAGATTCTCAGAGACTGTATGCATCATTACCAACACTTTGTTAAAGCTGCAAAGGAAAAATATTTTTCAGCTCTAATTACACAAAATCAGCACTGGCCGAAAGTGCTTTTTCATACAATCAATTCAGATCTGAATAACGGTGGCCTAGCCGTTCCTGTTAATTCTGAAATATCATGTGAATCTTTTGCACAATTTTTTGTGGATAAGATCGGTAACATTAGAGCTTACATCTCAGTCCCTGCCAGACTACTGCACTTTTAATCAGTTTTTCCAGGTTCAAGTCTGTTTCCTTGCCTGAATTGTTAACAGTTATTTAACATCTGAAGCCATCTGTTTGTTCACTGGATGTTATTCCGCCTCATCTACTAATTGAGATCTGGGATGTAGTGGGTTCCACAATTCTTCTGATAATCAATGGTGTGGTTCCCTCTAACTTTAAACATGCTCTGGTGTAGCCCTTGTTAAAAAAGTCCAATTTGGACTCTACCGTGTTAAACAATTATAGACCGATTTTGAAACTGTCCTTCATGTCTAAATTACTGGAGAAGGTGGTTCTTAATCAACTTTTGACTTTTTTAAGTACTAATAAGATTTTTGATAAATTTCAGTCTGGTTTTAGGTCCAAGCACAGCACTCAGACGGCCTTACTCAAAGTGTCAAACGACCTGTTGTTGTCTGTGGACGCAGGGAACAGTGCGGTTTTGCTGCTCTTGGATCTTAGCGCAACGTTTGACACCGTGGATCATAGGATGCTTCTTGAACGTCTGCAGGAGTGGGAAGGGGGGGTTAAGGGTCCTGTTTTAAGTTGGTTTTCATCTTATTTACAAGGTTGTTCTTTTGCGGTGGAGCTCGGAGGTTCCCTTTCCTCCACACAGGTGGTAGTGCTACGGTTATGGAATAGTCTCCCACTGCACATCAGATCCTGCGACTCTTTAGTTTGTTTTAAATCGATGTTGAAGTCTCACCTTTATTCTGTTGCTTTTAGCTGCCCTTAGTTTCTGGAACTCTGGCTGTGATGATTACTGTGGTAATGTGTCTGTTTTAAGCCTTTTTGGTATTTTTTGTATTATTGTGTTTTTGAGATGTAAAGCACTTTGGCTCAACAAGTGTTGTTTTAAATGTGTTATATAAATAAATGTTGATTTGATTTGATTTGTAATTCAGCATATCACCTTACCTCATCATTTTCAGGTGAAATTGGGCTGTAAAATATTTATGTTTTTTTATTTTCATTTATTCAGACAGACTGACTAAATAAATGAATGTGAAATCGCTTTGACAGAAGATTACTTGTTTTCAGATCACCATAACAGCCAGTGTATTCATGAACCCCGTAATATAGTGGCGTCTAGATTGACCGTGCATTTCGCGGTGGCTGCTGTCAAATTAGTCAGAGTTTATGGCTAAAGCAATTTAACAATGCTATCTATTGTTAAAAGGTATTCATGTAGCCCCCCTACAGTTGCCTGTATAACAACTTAGTTAAAGCTCAAACAGTAACCAGAGTTCATGGCTAAAGCAATTTAACAATGCCGCCCATGCATTTACACAATCAATTCAGAGATAATCAAAGGACAAACAGCTTTAAGGGCCGACTTTGCTACAGAATCGCCTTGAGCCTCCTGCAACATCTGTTCAAATACTCAGACCGAAACTTCTTTCAAATGGAAACATGAGTTCACAATGGGAATTTGCATTAATAAGGGTCTCACACTGGGTAGTTTACACCTCTTTGGGGACAGAAACCCATTTGCATGAAAGACTCTGTGAAGGGGGTACGCCCACAACAGTAAGCAAAATATCTCTAGACTCTTAAAACCTTTATAACCTTCTGTTTTCCATCTGTGGGAATAAGACCATTGTACCAGTCGCACTGAGATGTTTCAAATGATACCAAACATGTATAGCATTGTGTGATAAGTGTTCACATAAAACCATATAGATTTTGGGTGAATTTCAGGTCATCTCCACATGTAGAGAGAAGAGATGGAGGAACAGGGGGTGAAGGAAAGGGAATGTAGATTAAGGCAATGCTTGAGGTGTGATCAACTCAGTGTGATTCCATCTTGGATGGAGATGCTAATTTTGCAAGAGAGTTCAAATGTTAATTTCTTTTGTTTTCTCAAAGAGTAGCCCATTCTTGGTTCAGACAGTCCGGCATCAGTCTTACAGATATATGGTAGACCTAGGCTAACTTTATTTCCAATGTTATCAATTATATCATGTTTATTTGGGATTGTGAATAAACAGCTCTCTCTCCACCTTTGATACACTGTAGCAATAGCTGCCCACTGCTCCGTGTGTGTGTGTGTGTGTGTGTGTGTGTGTGTGCACTTGTTCACTACTCACTGCTATGTGTGTGCATTTGGATGGGATAAATGGAGAGCACACATTTCGAGTATGGGTCATCATACTTGACAATACATCATGACTTTCACTTTCTCAACAGTGAAATATAATGGTTACACTTCACAATAAGGTCTCATTGTGTTAACATTAACTATCAACTAACAGTGAACAATATATTTTTAGAAAATGCATTTATATTCTTTAATGTTATTTAATAAAAATACAGTTGTCCATGTTAGTTCACACAGCATTAACTAATGTTAACATTTGATATAAAAAAAATGTATTTAAGTAAGATTAACTAAGATTAATAAATGCTATCTAGTCTTGTTCATTCTCAGTTAATGTTAACAAATGTAGTTCACTGATGTTAACAAATGAAACATTATTGTAAAGTGTTGCCTATATAATTAAAAGTGTACAGAACAAAGATAAAAGAACATTTTATTGATGCCAAATTGTAGTTACAGCAGTCTGGGTGAAACAGACTTAATTAAAAGAAGCATTAAATTAAGTAGCTTATCATTCCCCCTTGGTATTTTTTTAGTGAACTATTCTCTTTAGAGTTAATTTTGAGACATTATTTTCTCATTGTACACAACAAACCTTTTTTCACATTAAACTAGAAAATGTCTGCATTTCTTTGTACAGTTTTGCTTATTATGACAAGAGAGAATGCAGACTGGCAGTGAGAGACCATCCCACGAAATGCCCTTCCCATCATGGTCTCTGTCCTCAGACCCCGAGAGTCTTCTTCACGCCCTCTTCACGCCCTCCACTGGTGACGCGCGCGGCTTATTTCCGGCGACCGCAATCTGTTCTGTTGTTGAATGTACCGTTCTGTACAGATTCGGGATGGTACTCGTCAAGCAATAGTGAGTGGCTTTTTCAGTGTACATGAACTAGATTCAGTTGCGTTATACGTTACAGCTTGCGCCTGTCTTTTTTTAAAGCATGTTCTTTAATGGCATAATAATTGGTCAATTTTAAGCCCGTGATTTGGTTGTGCTGGTCGGTGCTAGCCGCTTAGCCTGCCTGATACAGCATTATAGTGAGTTTTATGAAGCGCGTCCCCGCCAGCGCCGCTATTCATAACGCACGAGAGGACGGGCATTTAATAAGAGCTGTAGTTCGAGTTCAGACTCGCGGGTTGTGAAAACCCTGGTTTATCGTACAATAACGCTGGGCCAGCTAACGACACGCCCGTTATACAATCGCACCGCGATGCAGTGTCCATGATATGAGATAATATGTGATTCTTAACCTCTATTCAATTCTCTTTTCAGCCAGGTGCTGTTGCCATGTTCAGTAGAAGAGGTAAGAGAAAGAGTCATTGCTATCAAAATAAGCTGCTGCCCTGTCTTCTGTGATCAGTGGGAATCTGTGCTTGTGTTATTGCTCAAGCAAATATTTAGACAGCTCCCTTCACTTTGATGGAGTCAGCAACAGCTCTTCTGCACTACATTGTTTGTCTCTATTGTGCGGTGTACAGTTGCCATTAGTTATTTATGTAATGCCCCCTAACCCCCCTCTCAGTACCAGGTTGGCCAACTGTACTCGGTCGCAGAGGCCAGTAAGAACAACACAGGCGGAGGAGAAGGGATCGAGGTACTCCGAAATGAACCTTACGAGAAGGACGGCGAGAAAGGCCAGTACACCCACAAGATCTACCACATACACAGGTGAGAGCATGTGCTAAAGGATCGTGCTGTTTCACCTTATCGGTTAGATTGAAGAAGACCGTGATCACCGAGTTGTTTTAGCAGTTACACTTATTCACATTCTAGTGAAATATTCACTACAGTTCAAAAGTTTGTGGTCGGCAGGTTTTTAAAAAAATAAATTAAAGCATGCATTTAACTTTATTTGTTAAGCACATTTAAACACGGCCGAGGCTTCTTTACAATGAATAAAAGAATCACAATGAATTAAAAGGAAACCAGATGGAGAAATAAAAACAAAGTTGACAAACAATTATAGGCAATTGTACAGGGAGACCCAAAATAATGTACTTAAGGAATGTTAAAAGCCAGGGAGAATAAATATGTCTTAAGATGGGATTTTAAAGTAGTGGTAGATGGGGCATGCCTAATGTAAAGAGGAAGGCTATTCCAGCGGTAGAGAAACTGCGATCGCCACAATTTTTAAGTTTACCTCTATGGGCCGTGAGTAGGCCAGGGGCACAAGATTTTGAGATTCTAGAAGGGGTATCCACCTTATTTTTCAGGTAAGAGTGGGCATGGCCATTTGTTAATTTAATGTGTCTGGCTTCTGGTGTCATTCGCTTCGTTATTTTTAGCTGTGCAAAACCGCTTTTTATGCTGATTGAAATTGCAAACTAGTATTTCTTACCATGTTATTTTAATGTATTGTCTTAATTATAAGCGGGCTGGTTTTTAGCGCAAACAGTTTTACAGTTTACTTCACTTTGATGTTCTTCTCATTATTTCCCTGTAGAGGCTAATAAACCTGAAGTCTCGCACATTCACAGAAAACACCTTACTTCCACGTTGAAAAATAAGGTGGATATGGGAGCAATAAATCAGTTAAGTATTGAGGTGCCAGGTTATCGGGGGCTTTGTAGACAAATATTAAGAGTTTTAAGTCAATTTTACACGTGACAGGGACCGAGAGCAACGATTCATTAAAGAATCCTGAAAAAAAATCATGGTTTCCGCAGAAATGTTAAGCAGCACAACTGTTTTCAACATTGATAAAAAGAAAAGTTTATTGGGCAGCAAGTCAGCATACTTGGATGATTTCGGAAGGATCACGACCATGTTGGCGACATGGTGAGTATAAGAGGCTTTTTTTCAAAACATTGAAAATTCTTACAGGAAACTTTAGAACAGGAGTGTATATGGGAGGTTGGGGCTAGTTGTCACATTTTTCACTTTCTGTTTTGGCTAAAAAACATTTAGAAGTTGCAAATGTTCCCCCCATATATATTTTTTATTTGTACTACATTTCCCACATTTCCTGGTAAACTACATTACCCACAACCCCCAAGGTGGGGTAGACCCCATTTACTTCCTTTTGTTCCTTTTTGCATTGTTGAGGTGTGGGTGTTTGGATAGCCAACCGTGTCCTTTTGAGTCCTTTCCTTAGAATGCGTTTAGTAACTTTGTTTGTGTCAATTATATGGTTTGAATTTGTTTATTTGAATTCTTTGGATTGGGTTTAATAATCTTGGATTAAATATATTGTTAATGTTTATTGATGAATTGTTTTATATGAGCCTTAACCATCCTGTTCATCCTAAGCATCATCACCTACGCATCTTGAACTCAATAAATTAAAGATTTATCAACAGTCTCTACAACTCCAGTGAACTTTGGTTATTTAACATCTGATGTCCAACAATTGCCTTGGTAAAAAATACGTTTTCAAATAAAAGTTTATTTGACTCCGTAGGTGTTTACCATCATTTTCAACTAAAAACAGAAAACTTTTTATGTGTTTTTACGCAATGGTGTTTGGGGGCCTGAAAACGTGTCCAAAAATGCAAATTTTTGAAAACCATACCGTTATCGTCTCAGTGTAAACAACGAAAATGTGCATGCGTATTACGCGTTCAGTCTACAGGTGTGTAGTGATAACTTACAAAGCGACAACTACTGGCCTTGCAGCATAATAGTGTTTTTAATCGTTTTCACAGATCCGTGTGAATGGGGATCTTTTTGAAAACGTTGTCATCTGTATGCAAAACTTTTGAAGAACAAAAGAAAAAATGTTCTTGTCGGGTAAACATCCCTTCAGTAACGGCATTTTGTCGCACTATGAGGTTCAAGTGAAACAGCCTATAATAAGATTTCAGCAATATTTAAACAAAGCAATCATGAAACGCATAACAGTTTATGAAACAAAAAAAAAGTAAGAGGTTACATGGACACAATAAACATTATATTTGAACTTGGTCTGAGTGTTTTGAGACTAGTTTGCTTGTTTATCAAACAAAAATATACTTTTTAAATGATAAATGTCACAAAAATATTCCAACATTAAAAAAACACTGCTAAAGAAAACAAGCATTTGTGTAATTGGTCTTCTGAATCTTATAATTGCTATGCATTGCATTTAGTCTCCCCTAATAATTTGAATATTAATTTGTCTTTTACAGCAAGGTTCCCGGTTTTATTCAGATGTTTGCCCCAGAAGGAGCCCTGGTTTTTCATGAGAAAGCCTGGAACGCCTACCCATACTGTCGCACTAGTTAGTAAACACTAATTGCTTTGTGCATGAGTGAATAAGTGATTATATACAAATGGGATTGCATGAACCCTTTTTTGCTTTTGCATTTAATGCACTGAGAAAAAAAATGATTAATCTATACAAAAAAATCTGTTCTCTTCTTTCCCACAACTGCATCGATTATGGAAAACCTGCAGTTGTTACAGTAAGTGTTCTTGAAATCATCATGCTCTGAGATCATTTTAGACTGCTCACAGGTCATTATTGCTGAATCAGAGTTTCGTCAGCTTGTCTCGCTGTTGTCTAAAATGATCTAAACACTGTGTATGAAATAAAAATGGATTCCATTTGTGATGCTCTCTTGTGCTTTTTGCTTTTCAGAATGAGTACATGAAAGATGATTTCTTCATTAAGATTGAAACCTGGCATAAACCAGACATAGGAACAACTGAGAATGTGAGTGTTAGTCCACAGTTTGTCAGTGACTTTTTGTGATGCCCAACAGGTGGAATCTTTCAACCAGAGCGTCTTTCACCAGTTTATTGTTCTGGGTGCGACGCCAATATAATCAGTTAAAAATAATTAATAAAAAGCTGCTTTTGGTTAATTAAGATGGATGGTTGATGGATGAACTTATGCCTCAAATCAGATTTGTTTATTAAATAAAGCCAATTTTGATGAGACTTTCCGGTGTAATGGGCGTCACCCACTTAATTACTTGTAGCCACTGTCACTATGGTTACAGGCATTATTTACGGCTAATGCGAGAATAGAAAAGGGGCTTAACTTCAGTTACTTGTTCATACAAATGTTATTTGATCCTGTCTGGCAATATGACCCACTTAAACTGTCTTCATTCTAATGTTTCAATCTTCCTCTTATGCAGCCTCATGGTCTTCCTCCTGAGGAATGGGAGGACATTGAGATTGTGCCGATCGATATAGCTGATCGCTCTCAGGTGGATGATGTGGTGGGTTGAATTAGAAAAGTGCATTTCTGTCTTTGTGTGAAATTGTCTAGCGTTTGTATTACTGATATACAGTGGTAAATTTTATCTTCCTCATCTTAAAATCATACAGATTTTACTCAGATCCATACATCATTAGCACAGAATCATCTGTTGATCCGCTATTTTTCTTTAATATTCTTCTCTTCCTTCCTCATGCACTCCTATTGCTATATCCATCCATCACGGTTTCTTTTTATCTCTCAGGACTACAAACCAGAAGAGGACCCTGCCATCTACCACTCAGAGAAAACTGGGAGAGGACCTTTGGGACCTGAATGGAAGGTACAAGCACGCATTTCTCACACACACACACACACACACACACACACACACAGTGTGAGGTTTTTGTATATATTTATATATGTGTATATGTATGTGTATTTTTGAAGTCCGGCTCTAAATGCTACTCCACATGACCTGTTATTATTTACATGGATGGAGCACATCTCAATCTCCATCTCTGGGTTGCTTATATATGTGAGAATGCAATATGCGCCATTTCATCAGATTTGTAAGTTAAATCTTTTATAAACCTATGTCAACATAAGAGAATACATTAATATGTTTCTAAATATGCAAACTGTCCATCGATTTTACAATAAAAGTTAAAACCCTCGCTCGGAGTTTGCGATGTTCACATTCTTCAAGAAATTTCTGTGGCTGTAGCATTTCTATTGTAAAGAAGGGGCCAAATATTAAAGATTAAGTAAACATTTGAATTAAATGTCGTTTGGCCAATATTAATCCAAGGATTTTATCTGCTGTGAAGTGTAATAACACCAGTTGGTGCCCTCTGCAGACATTAGTTATTATACATAATGTACATAAGATGATTGTTTATATTATATGTATTATGTAATTTAACGGTGTTGTTCTATAAAACCATATGATTACGTGCTTTTGATATTTTATATTATTAATTATTATTATATTATTACAAATATTATTGCCTTATTGTTATTACATATGTTTTTTAAGTAATTTCAAAGGCTTAGGTCTTTGCCTAGGCCTGTTTTTAATACTACACAAATAACGGATTACTCTATTATGAAAATAATTGGTCGATTAAATTTCATGGGCAAAAAAATTGTAGCGATGTATGAAGCACAGCTCAAGGCACTTTAAACCCAAGCTGCTTTCTGTTAGTCAGCGCGGTAAATCTGTTAAATTGCTAACCGTCACTGAGGGAAAATCTTTCCCCCTCCTGATTGTGTGGATTTATATTGAAATGACTGGATTTCATCCTTGAAATGTAACGTTTTGAAGCAACTCATAAACATGCGACTCGGCTCTGTTGATTTATGATTTCAGTAGATTTTTTCTTATTACTACCTTTTTTAGTGAAGTTTTTGATTACAATTTTGTTGATTTAAATTTTTTTTATTTATAGTTTGTTTTAAATCAATTTTTTTTTCTCACCTTCTCTGCCATCTTGGATTCTTTGATTTATTTATTTTCTTAGAAAACAAAACAATGTTCCTCATGCATCCATCTTTCTGGCTCTTGCAGAAAGAGCTTCATAATGGTAACTGTCCATACATGACCGCATATAAGCTGGTGACAGTTCATTTTCGCTGGTGGGGTCTGCAGGGACGTGTGGAGAACTTCATTCATAAGGTATTCCATCAGCACGACTATATGGTTCCTCATCACCAACACAAAACAGGCTTATCTTACTCTTAGACTGTGTTAATAAATATTCCTCACCTTTATCTTTCTGGGGTCTGTTTACTACTAACATAGTTTACTTCACAATTCTGGAATGCTTCCAAGTAAATAAATGTAATGTGAATGCATTCTGGTTTGATCTATTTCGTTACATGATTATACTGCTGCTGTCAGGTGTTGATAAGTCTTTGTTGTACTTTCAGTAACCTCAGCTTCATCTCTCTCTCTCTGTCTGAGTAGCAGGAGAAACGGCTCTTCACTAATTTCCACCGGCAGCTCTTTTGTTGGCTGGACCGCTGGGTGGACCTTACTATGGATGACATTCGTAGGATGGAGGAAGAGACACAAAGGGAGCTGGACCAGGTATGTGTTTCTGTAGAAACAATGCAACGCAGTTCTGAACGCTTGTGCGACACTGATTTATTGATGATTGTGGAGAATTTGATGTCACTAATTTTACTATATTTGCAAATAGTCTTATCGGTTTTGTGTGTCATAAAGTTAGACTTTTACACTATTGCTCAAAAGAATTATTCTTAGTTTTTGTTAATTTATTATTATTATTATTATTTTTGCAGTTTTAATTAATAGACCTGAGCTAACATGAACTAACAATGAACAGTTGTATTTTTATTAACTAATGTTAACAAAGATTAATAAATAGTGCAAGAAATGTATTGCTCTTGTAATTTAATGTATTAACTAATTTTAACTAATGGGACCTTAAATGTTACTGAAACCTCTTATTATTATCATCATTGTTGAAATCCGATGTGCTTAATATTATTTTTGTGGAATCTGATACAATTTTAGGATACTTTTAAAGAATAGAAAGTTCAAAAGAATGACATTCATTTGCAATAGAAATCTTTTGGTAAATTCTAAATGTCTCTAGTACTGTCACTTTTGATCAATTTAATGTAAAAAGTCTTACGGACCCCAAACTTTTGAATGATAGTGTTCTTCCATGTGTCATTTATTATTATTATTAAAAATCAGTTTTTTTTTGTTTTTTTTCAGATGCGTAGCCAAGGGTCTGTGCGAGGGATGAAAGCAGGCGAGGACTAAGGAGCATCAAAAGAATAGAAGAAACAAAATAGGGGCTACTTTATATTTTACCTCCTCCAGTCCTCATGGCCAATCACAACGTGCCACATCATGAAGCCCTTCCAAACAGGAAACTGTCATCCCTTACCCAGGACATGTCCATTACCATGAGTGTGAATGCGTTTGTGCGAATGAGCAGAGTATGCATGTGTATCAGTGGTTTGTGCAGTCTGACTTTTAACCTCATCATTTGCTGCCAAATTTTTTTGGATTCACTTAAGCTATGTTAAGTGATACCGGCATTTCTTTTTATAATTAAGTATTATAACTGTTTAATGGTTTTTGGTTCATTTTGCAACCATCAGCTTTTTACTGAGTGCGCCAGTGGAGTAACGAATCCCAAGCCCGTTTCGCAGAGAGACTGGGGAAACATTTCACTACATGTGTTTTCACCATAAATAAATGACTAAGTAATTTAATTCTTAATTCTGTTAAATCTGTCATGTTAAATCGGTCATGTTGTTCGGGAAATCTCGTGGGAACTTGTATATACCTCAAGAGGTAGGATCATTGATGTTGGATTAAAGAAACTGAGATTAAAGGAAAACGGCTCGAAGCATAACGGTTTTCTTGTTTAGTTATGGAGGTCTTTTGGTTTGGTTGGGTTCTGCACTGATTGCAGTGTGGATGTCGAGAGCATTGAACTGATACGGTTTCATTTTTAAACTGAGTGTAAGAGCCTTGAAACCCCTCCCACATTTGGCTGACATGCTACAGGCCACGCCTCTCTGTTCGTGTGGGGATGGTCTGAATTTTTGGAAAATGAAGTTCAATTTACAATACTGAAACAATAAATAAAAGAAAACATTGACTACCAAGAGCTGCTTGATTCTGTTATTTTTAGTTTATCAAGGTTCATTTTAAATTTTAAATCTGTATTCAATGTAACGGCACGATTATTAGGCCTCTTTTTCTACACTTTCCTGTTATTTTAATATGTAATATTTATGACCTCGTTTTCTGCTCCGGGATTAACAGCGTCCTCTTGAGGTTGAGTTTTGTACTGACGTTCGTAATTACTCTATTTAACATGGGATTATGTGAGTGAGGGAAATGTCCAGGATTTGTAGGCTCAGACACAGCAGCAGAGCATGTGTGTGTCGACCAGAGAGAATCATTTACACTAATCTACACAAGTAAACTACTGTAACGGCACACAATTATGCGACGACGAGACTCCCTGGAGGTAGAATGGACTGATTTGTAAAACAGACATTTCACAATTAAGTTTTAAAACTTGCTAGGTTTTTTTGGAGATTCAACCTCTTAAAGCGATAGTTCACCCAAAAAAGAAAATTGTCATTTTCTCACCCCCAAGTTGTTCCAAACCAGTATGAATTTCTTTCTTTTGTTCACGTTCTTCAAAATATCTTATTTTGTGTCCAGCAGAAGAAAGAAATTCATACAGGTTTGGAACAACTTGAGGGTGAGAAAATGACTACAGTTTTCTTTTTTGGGTGAACTATCGCTTTAAGTTTCATTATCGTATATAATGAAAAGGTGAAGGCTGGTTGATTGACTCCTTGAGCTTAATGCGAGAGGTGAAAGCAGGAGAGACAAAAGAATTTAGCATAATGTAATAATGTTTCTTAATAGATGCTTTTATGCAAAGTTATTAAGGAAATTAAGTATCCAAAAATTCCTTTGACATTTGGGATTATTTTTTAAAAGCAGTTTGTTAAAGTTTTAGATGGATGATAATTACAGAGCTGTGATTGTGCTGGTAAAACTCCACAGAATATTCCAGGGAAAATTTGGTAGTAATCAATAGTGAGAGAATTCATCATTTGATGACTCTTAATGCTGTAAGAATGGCAAAATTAAAAACTTCATTCATCCGATTGTGGCTAAAATTCTCGCCACACACTGCACATGCCATGAGTTCAACAGGTCAAGAGACTTAGCAGAACAACAAACCTGTTACATCATCAAGATTTTAGCTTTTTAAGAAAGGAAAACATCCTGCTTAAAATACCTAAATACTAGGTATTAAATTAAATGCAGACAAAAAGTGGAAGACAGAAGGAGTGTTCTGGATAAGTGAGGGATTATGAAGCATCCGAAACAGAAAATGCCTATATAGTGGGATTAAATAATAAAAATAAATGAATAAAAAAAAAACAGGTCAGCATTACATAATTTATCTTCATGGATTCCCCCTGAGACATGCTCTGACTACATGTCTATCATTTCCTCCTCCGGCCATGCAGGGCAACCCATAACACTCGTCATCATTTTAATCTAATAATGTATTTGATATCTCGTCTGTGTAGTGACTTACTCTAAAATCATAAATGTTGGTGTTTTTTTTGAAGATACGCTTTGGCCACGATCTTTTGTTTGCTAAGAAATATTAAGGGAGAAAATCTTTCAATAATGTAGTTTCGAAAAATGTAGTTTCTATGCCAAATATAACATTATAAATAGTAATATGTAAAAATAAATGTAATATTTGCACTGGTTTTGAAAAACAAAAGTTTAGATTTAATGAATACGAACAAATTTTCTTTGCACCTTGAATATATGCGAGTGTACGCAACATAATCATTATTTTCTTTTCTTTTTTTAACAACTAACCTAAAACACAATGTTGTATAAAACACAAATGCATATGATATTAATAAAAAAAATTTGATCTGCACTACTATTGAAAACGCTCCTATTTGCATTGTTTAAATTGCATTATTTTGTAGATTAATTTAGTTTCATTACACATATTACATTAAATGAACTCCGCATCAAATGTCACAAATGCACGCTTATACTTATTTGATAAGTAATCTTGAAGCAGTGTCAAAAAATCTGCTGACTCCATGAGTAGCACACCCATACATAATCATTTAAATAATCACATCAATGCAAGTGAGCCTTCTGAGCTATATGAATTACTAGGAACCCTAGAACAAACGTACTGGTTATGATGTAATGTTGTTTGTGCTTGTCTCCCAGTAGCTACATAGCATTTCAATAGAAACAGATTGGTGAGACCGGATGTCATTAATGGCTTACGAAGGTCATTCAGCACATCTGGCACAGAGGTTCATGAGCTGCTTACTTTCTAGATGAGGAACAAAAGATGAGGTTAATTACAGAGCTGTTGTTCTCTGTGTTAAAAGAGTGTCGGGGTTTGGATAGTAAAGAAGATGAATAGTCTTTTTGTTGTTGTTAGGATGCTGACTGCACAGATGTTCATCATGGGACAGATGTTTCTAAGATGTAGCACACGCTTAGCAGCCCAGCCAGAGAAGTGTGAGCTGAGTAGATGCCATGAAGTTCGTGGAAAAGCATGATCAGCTGCAGATGTTGAAGGGATTAGTGGTTTGCAGGATTTGATTATATTTAATATATGTGTTTCCCATCGGTCTCTACTTTTAATGCCATTTTCTAGCCATAGTGCAACATACAAGAGCCAATAATCTGTCAAATTTGAGATTATTGCTCTAATGCAGAACGTCCTCTAGTGTAGAATTCCACTTAAACAGATGTTTCACTTTTTATTTTATATTTTAATCAGACTAAAAAATCATGGATGTTTCTAATACATATATATTACATATAAATATACAATTATTTTAGGAATCTGTCAAAAACTTGAACAAGAAGATGATGTGCAAGTTTTTCTTGTTTAAAGATCATATTTTTCTTTTAGTACGGCCCTTCAGAAGCTATAGAAAATACTTACATGGTTCCCAGAATACTAAAAAAGTACTATAAAAGTTTACAACCCCGGCTCTTAATGCATTATGGAGCGTCAGGGAATGTTTGAACCTTTTTTAATAGTTGTGTTTGATTCCCTCAGTTGTCCTCAGAGTGGAAAGATGGACCTGGAGGATTTTCCTGAAGAACAGGGTTTAACTGCTCGGGACAAACAAGGGACTCCCGAACAACCATCACAAAACAAACAAACAGCCGTGGATCATCCAGGTCATACACAGTATTAAGAATCAAGGGCAAGTAAACTTTTGAATGGGTAATTTTTTTTTTTTGTCTTGAGGACTTTATGTGAACATCTGTTGTGAAATATTCAGGACAGTTGTAGATCAAAAATAACATGCAATTTTCACGATCCTTCTTATTTTGATTAACAATGATTAACATTGTTGGATATTCCCCGATCTATCTTTGAATCCATTAAATCCCAACAACAATTATATTCCACGTGATGTAAAAGAGAACGGGACTCCAAGCATGGAGTGTCCATTACTCCAAAGTCCAGTTCCGATTCTCTTGTACCCATTGTAGGCATTTTCAGCGGTGGACAGGGGTCATCGTAGCCACAGTCCACCCATAACCATAATTAAAATTTTATGTTACTTGTTCCATAGTTACATATACTCACTAAAAAAAGAAGAAGATCTCACTTTCAACTGCTTTCTCTTCAAGACTTGTCATAATTTTTAAGTCAGTACACTGACCCATAACACTTATTTGTAAGTTGCTTTGGTAGAAGTGGCCACTAAATTAATTCAGGTAAATGTTGATTTAATTTGAATCCGGAAATTACACCCGTATTATGGCAGATTATTTCTTTCATAATATTCACTCATATAAGCTCTTTTTAAAATGTATATGTGTAAGAATGTTTAGACACACACACTGATGCAATACAGAATTAGAGAGAGGATAGACTGTGGTCCAGTTTCCTGATGACATTTGTCCTTTTCACCGATGAGCTTAACTAAAGCCTAGATGATCAAATTACAACAATATCAGGACATACATATATATACACACTAATGCGAAATTAATAACAGTCAGAGAGAACTTGGTTTTACGCCAAAAGTTCAAGTAGGCCATCCATGTTCAAGGAAAGACAAAATCCTGCTCTGAACATATATATCAGACATGCACTGAAATATTTGTTATATAATATTGATATATGACTTTATTATCATTTACAGAGTTTGAGGATTCAGTGTTTGAGGTCATGTAAAAACAAAGCAAAACAAAGTGGCACTCAAACAGTAAGATATAAATACACAAACAAACTGGTATAAAATACTGCTCCCATATGCATAGTACTGTAGCCAGTGATTTTATTGACCGTCTGAGTCTCTGATGCAGATGTTTCCGTCTCTGGAATGATTTTCTCAGGCCTTCTTTAACATCTCAGGTATGTTCTCAATTTTTAGACATCATTTTGACAAACTCTAAAGAAGAGAAAGAGAAAAAATGCAAAGCAAAAGTTTTAACTAGAGCTGAGGCTGATAGTGAGATTATTTTTATAGTATCCAGTCCATAATAACTATAAGATATGTAGCAACATTGACGACCTAAAATGCATTATTGATATATTGGGTTCTCATTTCTTAAAAGTCAGCATCGCATTTTGTATATAGATATTCTACATATTATATTACCAGTTTAATCCGATAAGATTAAAATCTCTTTTCCAAGAGAGACCTACCCCCAAAAAAGAACCATATAAAATTGTTTCTGTTTCTGATAAATGGTAACGTTTGTACATTTTAGTTATTCATTTAATGTTATTTAAATGAAAAAGTATATAAATTATTAAAAACAAAATTTAAAAAAAATACTGATCAACAAATTTGAAGAACAGTAACATTTGAAGAACAGTATCAGCGTTCAGAGCCCGTTCTTGACCTCTCATTTGATCACTCTTGCTGTCATTGGATGTTCCTGTGAGACAAGTGAGAGCATGTGCTCATGGCACGCTTGAGCTAAAATGGTCACTTTACACATCCAGGACCCACCGTTTCCTCTGGGCCTACTGTGAATGAAACAGTGCAGGTGTAGACTTACAGTCTTGTTTAATTACTGGAACACCTCCGGTGCTCCGACGATAATATATTAAAGAACGTTCTCAAAGCTTCAGTAATTACTGAACAAGGTCAGTCCAGCAGAATATGGTGTTTAAAGATTGGATGCATTTCTGCAGATGAAAAGGTTCTACTATAGATCTGTGAGTGTTATATATGTGTCGCAGCGTTAACTAGAACAGTGTGTAAAGAATGCAGAATCTAGAATCTTTATAATAACCAGTGGTGGACTGTAACAAACTGTTTTTACACCATTACTGCACTTAAGTGCATTTCAAGTCTGTACTTTATTTTAGTATTTTTATTTTGGTAAACTTTAACTTCACTACATTACAAAGCATATTGTAGGCTACTTTTCACTCCATTACATTTCATAACAACATATCATTCCTCGTTATTTTGAACTGAAGAAATCGTCACTCACTCCAAGATGTAATAATGGTATCTGATTCATGAACGAGCTGATTCTTTTCACTTAACCCATTAAATCGGTGCGCAAATCGCACTTAACGATTTCGCTGGCAGTTTGATTGACAGACAATCTAACCAATCATAACCCTGAATCCACCATTTTGTCTGACAAAGCAGTCAGGGGAGTTAGTAGATTATCATTGGTGAACTCGAACTTCAAAAATTTTGCGTACTCAAGTCTTTCTGCGCTTGAAAATCTTCTGATGTTCATTCATGTTTATTTGCTACAGGAGCTAGAGCGATCTGTCACGACACAATAAAGAGCCACTACATGGTATTTATTGTTTAAACTGCTTTAAAAAATGACCATATATTAAATATGAAACTGTTTCATATGTCTGTCGACATGTTGCAGTGTTCTCTTTGCTCCGGGATGTATTTTTCACTGTGTGAGAACATGATGTGTGGTGTGAGAGCGCATGGCTTGTCGGACAAAGCAACAGTAACTAAAGGGTGCGGATCTTTGCGAAGGGTCAATTGCATCTGTTCTCGAGTCAACAGCTCACTGGCTGCGTTCGAAGCCACATACTCTCTTGAGTAGGTTCTTATTTTGAGTAAGTACTTATTAAATAATTTTAGACCTCTAAAAAAGTATGTTCCATATAGTATGATTGTGTGTAGTATGAATGTAATCCAGACATACTACTGTACATTCGCCATGCTGTCATTATCATGTGACCTAACAGCTTCATTTGCGTCGCTTCGCTGCCATTCACAAATCATATTCCATGGCCTCATGGGAGAGTAAAGTGTCCATCGTATGTACACTTCAGAATCTCGCCGAAAGTAGTAGTTTTTGCCTTTTAGGAGTACTATGAATTGAGTACTATGAATACTTTTTTTTTTTTTTCACATACTGTTTTTCGCCTACTATAGAGTAGGGAAGTATGTCATTTCGGATGCAGCAACTGATTCAAATGATCAGCTCAGAGCAAGTCTTCCATTAACAATTCACAAATCAGCCTCAAAATCAGCCAAGAACGAGAGATCCTCTGAGCTTAAATGCGTGCACAACTGTGCGAAAAGAAAGTTACTAATGCAGAATTTTATGATTTATTATTGTAAATGAAAATCATATTTAGTTGCTAAATTTGCTTTGAAAAGGCAAGCTGTTTAAGCCCATTATAAAATGCTCGCATTTATGTTTTACAATAACATAATTTTGGTAAAAACTAAACATAATTTAAAAATAACGCCCATGCATCTTCCCCGCTGCCCTAGCAGTTTCAAATGAGTGTATGAAAAACTGATATGTAGCCTTAACACATTTTGCCCTATATGTGACATATTTTGAGCAGTAGGCTATGTAGTACATAAAATTGAAAAATAAGTAAACACATCTAGCAGTAGGCTAACTTTTAGTTTTTAATACTTTAGTACTTTCTACTTTTACTAGTAAAATTGAAAAGGAGTAGGCCTAATTTATACTGTTACTGGAGTATTATTTTATTAGGCTATACTTTTAACTCAAGTACTTGATTTGTGTACTTCGTCCACCACTTATTAATACTCCCAGTATCTGTTACAAAGATACCAGTTATCAGTTAAAAGTTTGAAAACAAGCAGCATTGTCATAATTACAGCAGAAATACCAGAGGAAATAGCTTTGAATATTGTATTGGACAACGAGAACCACTGGTATAATAGACCTTTGTTGAAAAAAAGATGCCAATAACATTATTTGTTGAAATAAGAATCAATTTTACCCTCAAAATCAACGGTCCCGTCTCCATTGTTGTCTGCTTCTCGGACCACAGCTTCTATTTCCTTCTTGTTTGTATTTTCACCGAGCAGCTTCAGCATTGCATGCTTCAGCTCTTCGATGGTGATAGAGCCGTCACCATCCATATCAAACTACACAAAAACATACAAAGATTACACTCATTTATGCTTTTAATTGTAAATATTTTGGGGAGATTGAATTTTTCAAAAATTTTACATTTCTTTACCTCTTTAAATGCATCTTTCAACTCTTTCAGTCCGATCATTCCAGCCGTTTCCGCCAGCAGTTTTGGGGCCATGAGGTCAACAAAATCCTGGAAATCTACACTTCCTCCAACTGCAAAAGAGGCAGGTAGAGAATAAAGATTAGCAGAGATCTTTGTGAGCCACACATGATGAATAAATAGATGGAACATCCATGGATTAAGAGAATAATCTACAGTGTTTCAGCCAGAGTGATGAGCAGACATGAGTACAAAACACAGACTGGACATGCATCAAATCACAGAACGGCTGCTAGCACATAAGTGAAACCAAGAGGGGAGGGGGACAGATGTCTCACGTTTCATGTTGATGTTCTGGCTGAGTTCAAGCAGTTCCATCTCAGTGGGCATGTAACCCATCGTCCTCATCAGGTTGCCCAGATCTTTACAGCTAATCAGACCATCCTTATCCTTATCAAACTCGGCGAACGCCTCGCGCAGCTCTGCAACACACACACAACACAAGACAATTTAATTACCAGAGTTTTGGGTACATGACAAACTCTTTAAATACATTGAAGAATCTGGGATTTATTATCGTTAATTCAATTAAAGCTAGCAATATACAAATGTTTTAGGATTTTGAGCAATTTTAGGCTAAGAAAAGTTACTTATCGAAATAAGTAAGTACATTGATCATTTGACGGTCAGATGTTCTTGCTACTATTGAAGCTCAAGATGCTCAAGTGCTTCTGTCATTAAAGCAAAGGAGGACAAACCAGATACTAAGACTTCTGAAATTCCTGTTGATTTTTCACTTTAATTGATGAAAATATCATTTGTATCAACAAAGCAAAGGTTATGTTAAATTATAAAAGATTATAAAGTAGAAGCAGTTTCAGTGGTATGCTCAGATTTATTGACTTTTCATTGAATTTCGCTGACATCTGGCTTTTCACAGCTGGTTTGCATCTTATTCTGTACATTTATGTCATCTGGTTATATATGTAAATGAATTAGAAATGTGGAGATGAACATATAGAAAATAAATAATCAGTTTAATAAAATAAACAACACTGGTCTTGACTAATTCTGGGTCACTGAGAACGAAAATTATGATTAATATTGTTGATTGGCTCTAGTTTTCAAGATTTGCTCATCAGACTTGGGAATGGCAGAGGATAAGTGAGTTATAAAGGGAAGGGATATCAATTTAAACCAGAAATGACTAGAATACATCTTTGACTGGGTCTATGAATAAATCTATGACTGGGTGTAAACAGTACTTGCTTTTTAGGAAAAACAATGTGATGAAATCTCAAACTTGAATTACATTATACTTGATATGAATTGCATCACGCTATACAGAAATCATGGATGATGCCATTAGAACAATGCCTACATCTCTGCTGAACATTTTTCCTATATCGGCTCTAGAAATCATGCAGCAGGGGTCGAAACTCAGTTCCTGGAGGGCCACAGCCCAGCAGAGTTCAGTTCCAACACACCTGTAGTTTTCAAATACGCCTGAAGGACTCAATGAGTTTGATTAGGTGTGTTTAATTAGGATTGAAGCTAAACTCTGCAGGGCTGTTTGCAAAGGGACATATTTCTATTTGGCCAAAGTGAGCAAAGATGCCTCGTAATCGTAACTTCAAATGGAGCGCATCAATTGAGGATTATTGAGATCCTCCATTTAATGAATAGGAGAGACAAGACGAGAAGTGACACTGAATTAGACTAAACTATGTACATAATAGTTTTTTTTTTACCCTTTGCTTCATAATAAATTCGATTTATATAACCCATTTGCTGATTTTTAAAGTGTTCCATAAACAGGACAGGTGACAGGTATATCTACACAATATACAGTACATGGACGTTAAATGTAAAAGCATAAATATCTTGGAAACAGTGGCCAATCAGTTGTTTTAATTGTCATAGTTGAATTCAGAACATCAAAACACATAATAAATGCCACATTTTATCTCTGAAGCAGATGACTGAATGTATAATAAATTATTGACAAAAAGTAAATCTTATATCTTTTTCAAATCTCAGTTTTTAAAAACAATTTAATTTGCATTTTATTTTAGAGTAAAAGCAGTAAAACAAATGCGCTTACCGTCTATCTCCTCATCAGCGAGCGGACGCTCCTGTAAAACAGCAACAATTCGGATTACTTATATGTGCATCATTTTTACAAATTTACTCACATTTTTGGATTCAGCACAACTGAGCGTGACCTTTATGTAAGGTTTATATAAGATTACATCTGTTGTTGATGTCTTGATTTTGAGCTCACTCTCTCAGATAGATATTATTATGTTTCCTACAAGCACTCATTAATCTCTCATATCCAAAATCAGAAGAGAGGTCATTTTTTCTGCTAGACAGACCAGTTCAGATATTTATAACTCTAGATGGGTATTAACAGATTGGTTCTGGATGAGGTCAGATCCTTACATTGTGCAGCAGCGAGGAACTTCAGGTAATAAACAACTGCTAGAACTTGGATTTTTAAATATATATATATATATATATATATATATATATATATATATATTTATATATATATTTATATATATTAAATATATATAAAAAAAAAAAAAAAAAAAAAAAAAAAAAAAAAATATATATATATATATATATATATATATATATAGCAACATACTCTGGATCACTCCAGTACCAGTGTCAATTATATATTAAAAAAGTGTTAACACTTTACAATAAGGTTCATTAGTTAACATGAACTAATAATGAACTGCACTTCTACAGCATTTATTAATCTCAGTTAATGTTAATTTCAACATTTACTAATACATTATTAAAATCTTGTTAACATTAGTTAATGCTCTGTGAACTAACATGAACAAACTATGAACAATTGTATTTTCATTAACTAACGTTAACAAAGATGAACAAATACAGTAACAAATGTATTGATCATGATTAGTTCATGTTAGTTAATACATTAACTAATGTTTAACTAATGTTGAACCTTACTGTAAAGAGTTACCAAAAAAGTTAATTTATATATTATACTGTATACATGAAAGCCAAAGAGACTTACTGTGTTTTTAGATCCTCTTAGGAAAATACACGCCGGCCCCAAACTCATATCTGACAGCCTCTTCTGTACGTCTTCTGTGTATCTTTAAAAATGTTCAAATATTGAACATAATGTAATTTCTATTGTGACAACATAACCATTACTTAAAGAAACTTTGCAACTATTGAATGTAACAGCAAATTGTCACACGTTCGCAGCAAGAATCGTCTCAACTGGTATTTCATATATTTTTTTTGTTTTATTTATTTATTTGCTATGAATATCAATTATAATCTGACATATTCTACTGAGGCATTTCTTAAATGAAACAGAGAACATCTTATACAATTCTGTGTGTGTATTTATATTTTATTATATAAAACCTTATTAATAGAATTAATATGCATAAAATATGTAGTACAATGATATTAAAAGAGACCCGTGCCTAAATATCCAGTATATGAAATATAAATTTTTTCCACATCAAACAGTTTTATGCATAGAAACCATCCTCTTATATTGCAATTCTTAAAAGTTCCTAACACAAACATCCCTCACCTGTTCTCTCAGCTTATCTCTGTCCACAGGAAGGAGTGGAAGAAGCTCAGTCCTCTCTAGTTTTGTTCTGCTTCGTGTTGCTTCCGTCAGCCAACTCTCTTTTCCTCGTGTTCTTCGATTCAGAGCAAGAACAAACCTTTCTCACTGTCAGTCAGCAGCTCCTGAATGATTAAATGATACAGAGGGAGGGAGCGAGTCAGAGAATAAACGCATGAGTGAGTAAGTGACAGTGGGAGAGAGAGAGAGAAATAGAGTCAGAGAGATCAAATACTGCTTCCTAAGCAGAACTAGGCAAAGTGCCTGCAAATGACTGACATTTTATTAATAACACATTTCATTATTTTATTCATTGGTTTTCCCTCTGATTTTGATGTTAATTCATGTCCAATATATATATACAGCTCTGGAAAAAATTAAGAGATCACTGCGTTTACTATTTATAGGTATGTGTTTGGGTAAAATTAACATTTTTGTTTTATTCTATAAACTACTGACATTTTTCCCAAATTCCAAATAAAAATATTGTGATTTAGAGCATTTATTTGCCAAAAGCAACAACTGGTCAAAATAACAAAAAATATGCAGTGGTCTCTTAATTTTTTCCAGAGTTGTATATTTTTTAAAAAAAATCTGCATTAATTTAAAATAAATTAAGATTAATATCAAGATGTAATGCACTGAAAATCTTCATAATTAATCAAACTATATATTATTAAATGTAAATTATTTTTTGCCAAAAGTGGAAAACATGGTTACCTTAAATGTTCTTCAGTGCAGTATTGTTCTGCTTTTACTTCAGATGCCAATGAATCATAAATCTACATGTGTGTACAGTATATGTTTTATATAAGCACCGAATTTAATGACATACTACAGCGTCATCATGTTTGGTGGTGCCAGTATATTTCAATGCATGCACACATACATGATTTGTTTGTTACATAAATTGCTAATGCTAAGCATTTTCTTGAATCCTGAAATGAGTTTGCATAAGAATAGCCCAGTAATCCCAGAGCTCTCGCCACTCACCACCATTACTAACACTGACTGCTAAGATTACTGCTTAACAGGCCATTCGGCAGATCAGAGGATTAGAATAGTGGAATAGAAGGAAAAAAATGCTCATATGACAGAATGAGAAATATAAAAAAGGAGCAGATGGAAAGATTTGTAGAGGATGTGGATAAAAGTGGAATAATGACATCATTATAGCTGTCTCTGAAACAGCTTGAAGACGAGATGTGAAATTCAAATACATAAACAGAAACGTCCATGAGGATCAAAACTCATGGTAACTATGGAGACTGATGGCAAAATTGTGATCACAATGTTTAGACGTCAAAATTGTTTGTTACAGTCTGTTTTTTGTTAAATCAAACTCACTAAACAGGGCAAAATAAAATGAATAATTTAGTGACAAGATTGAGAGAGGACACTAGAAACTCCTCTCTCGAAATCAACACAAGAGTGTATTGGGGAAAAAAGACAATAAGGCCAAGAAAACTATGACTCAAAACAGAAATAGAGAGTAGAGAGAATGTGTGCGTGTGGCATCTGAAAACCTGATTCAAAAACATTATTCAAAAATTAAAGTCAAAACAAATAAACTAAATAAATCTAAAAGTTTTTAGGGTTGTCTCTAATCATTACAAATAGATTTATAATTATATTTTATGATAAATTATGAATATAGAAAGCTTACAGTAAATGATGAAAATGTTAAATGTTAATTATGATTATAATTATACTACCATTCAAAAGTTTAGGGTGAATAGGATTTTTTGAGTCTCTTCTGCTCACTAAGGATGCATTTATTTGATCAGAAATACAGTAAAAACAGTAATATTGTGAAATATACAATTTAAAATAACTGTTTTCTTTTTTATGTTAAATCCTGTGATGGCAAAGCTGAATAGTATCACATGATCCTTCAGAAATTATTCTAAAATGGCAGTTTGGTGCTCACGTGACGTTTCTTATTATTATCAATGTTGAAAACATTGAAAAAAAGGAATGCTTAATATTTTTCTAGAAACTGTGATGCATTTTTCTCAGGATTTTTTTATTAAAAAGTTCAAAAGAACAGCATTTACTTGAAACAAAAATCGTTTTTTTTTGTATTTTATAACTTTAAACTATAAAAGTCTACTGCTGCATATTCTATTATTGTTTTTACTCAGTGTTTGCTTGTTTTCATGATTTATGAGGACACAAATTTGTACAATGACATGGGTATTGCACTGGTATTACGATGTAAACATGAAATATGAGGACATTTGAGGTCCTCATATTTCAAATAGCTTTAACAACATACTAAACAATGTTTTATTGACAATGTAAGAATGCAGAATGTTTTCTGTGATGGGTAGGTTTTGGAGTAGAGTTAGTGTAGGGGGACAGAATGTACAGTTTGTACAGTATAAAAACCATTACGCCTGTGTGTGTGTGTGTGGTGCAGGTGTACCCTACATTATGGGGACCAAATGTCTCCACAAAGATCTGAAATCCTTGTCCTTGTGGGGACATTTTTTTGGTCCCTATGAGGAAAATAGCTCATAAATCATACTAGTGATGTTTTTTGAAAATGTGAAAATGCAGACAGTTTTCTGTGATGAGTAGGTTTAGTGGTAGATTCAGGGTTAGGGGATAGAATATACAGTTGGTACAGTATAAAAATCATTATGTCTATGGAAAGTCCCCATTAAACACGAAAACCCAATGTGTGTGTGTGTGCGTGTGCACGAAAAGTATAATGGCTGTTTAATCTTGTTTTGCGTGTGTCCGGTGTCCGGGGTTAAAGCACATTGTCAGATTAACTGGTGGGATTATAACATCTGTTGAAATATCAAACGCTATTCAATACAAGAAAAGGATTTATCCAACAGAATATATTTTAAAAACTGTTCCACATTCAGAATTATGGCAGTATTATGCCATTTTCGGTGTATAATGCCAGTTCTAAACAGACTGTTATTACATTACGCACACATTATTTCTAAACAGATTATCCCAGCAGTGCCTCTTTATGTCTCTCGTCATCTTGCCCTGTCTCTCATGCATTTTTGATCGTATACAGGCCCCTGTACCCCTTCGTGATATTCTATCCTCTTTATTTTCTGTTCTTTTTCTCTCACAGGGTTCAATGCAGGAAGATAAAATTGCTGACAGAGGAGACCTCCAACCCCAGGTGTGTGATAGGGTGGTGAGTGTGTGTAACTGTCCTGCTGTGTGTGTGTGAAGGTGAATGTAAACGGATACTTCCTCCCCCTCCAATGTCATCAGCGACTAGTTTAAATTTAACAAAATGTTTTATTTGAACTCAGGTGAATACATACTTGATTTGCAGGACAGTCATCAAGTGCATTGTTGGCAACACGATCAAAATTCACGACGCATGCAAGTAGTCCGGTCATATACAGTATTTTGTCTTCGGTGTGCTTCACAGGTCTGAAAATAAATTGGCATTTGATGAAACAAAACAAGATTCATAGCATAGCCGTGATTCACGTGTACAGTACAGTATTTACGGAGAACCATTTATCACAGTATACATCAGAGAGGTCAGGAGGAGTAATCAGGCACAAAAACGATAGAACAGGAGCGCGGGATCATCAAGACAGGCACAAGTCAAATATAGATATGAAGTTTGAAAATTGTTCGCGTGTCATCACAGTATCTGTGTGCTCAGGGCTCAACATAGTCGATATGTTGTCTGATCAGCTTGATACACTGCAGTTCTGAGTGAACGACATAGGCTAAACATTTCAAAAGGTTTCGGTTGAACAGAGGCTAGTTTATCATAAATATCTTCAGTATGAACTTTCGACTAAACCAAAAGATGTTTTGCGAACTTTAAAACAAAATTTTCTGCATTTTGCCATGACATAAAGTGGGTTTGACCAGTGCATCCTGGGAATTACTGCTCAGGGGCAAAGATGTAGTCTAGAGCCTGTCTCTCCGCCGCAGCCACATTAGGATGCCACAGGTCCACACTGAAGATAACTCTGGGACCATCTTCGGTTTCCCCTAGAGGACAAACAGAAAAATGTTGGTTACGCATGAGATCTCTGTAGTACCTCTGATGTTTATTCTACAGTTTAAAGTCGCCATGAAATCAAAATTGACAGTTATTATTTTTTATTTCATTTTTCATGATTTATCTGGGCTCATTTTTTTAAATTCATGTGTCCTTGTAATCTTTAATTAAAATAAAAGTGTCCTTTGTCTCAAATTTCTACTTCAGAAGGCACTAGTCCTGTCACAGTCTCAACCAGAGTAGGAGAAAGTTACTTTAAAAAGTAATGCTTTACAATATCGCTAACTATCGGTTTCTTTTATGCATTATGTTTTACCATGTATCTTACCCCCAAAGCTGGTCTCAACGATGTCTCAAAATACAAAATAAATACAGAGATCTTAATGTGAATGCAGACATTTCTCATGTAACTAAGCTAACTATCTATATTTATTTATTATACTACACGACCCTTCAAAAGTTTGAGGTTAGTTTTTTTTTTTAAATGTATTTATTTATTTAGCATGGATGCATTATATGGATCAAAAGTGACAGTAAAGACATTTATAATACAAAAACAGCACAACTGAATACTGGAGTAATGATGCTGAAAATTCACAGGAATAAATTTTAAAAATATTAAAATTGAAAACAGTTTTAAATATTAATAATATTTCACGATATTACTGTTTATACAGTAATATTGAATAGTAGTGTGTCAATAACAATTTGTATTGATTTTATTTCTTGATTTTATATAAATGTATTTTTAATAGACTCGTCTGAGACCCAGTAGACACACAAATGAAAAAGAAGCACCGTGCTCAATGAAAATTTTCCATGTGCGCTTTCAGATTTTTGCTTATGTAACACTCATCTAATCCCATTTCACACATATGTAATGTACTTGAAAAGTGTTTTTTTTTTCCCTTTGGTAATATCTTATCCCATCTACGGCATGAAGTGGGCCAAGGCTGTCACTGGTGCCCCCTCAGAAACATAAATGTATAGCATAACTGACATAACTCTTGCATAACTGAGAACTCCATTTACTTTTCTGATCTATGAAAGCGAGGAGTCAAAGAGATGAAAGGCATTTTCCTTTATTCTTCATCTTCGGAAAATCTATTATCTTAATTGTTGTGGTTTGGAGAGCTGATTATAGATCTGTTGCAGCTCTTCTTATTTACCTTCATGTCATTCAGTATATTATGGTTAATGAGGATTGTACAATATAGTTCTCTGACCGTTATGTGAGATGGTATGCAGGAAGGAGTCATCCACAAGGAGGCAGTGTCCCTCTGACCAACACTGAGGCTCCCCGCCCACCACCAGCTCACACTGAGCAGGCGTCTGAAGACCTGACACACAGAGACAGAAAAAAAAGACATTATGTTATGTGTATATATATATATATATATATATATATATATATGCAAACAAAATATTTTCTTTAATTTTCCGGTCTTAGATACTTTCATATTTCTTATTTCCACAGTATTTTCCGTTAAATTCATCAAAAACTTTGTTATTAACTTAAATCAATTTGTTGCTTTCATTGAAAGTAATTTTGGGGTCAAAAGAGTTTGGGGTCAGTGAGTTTTTTTTTAAAAGAAATTAATACTTTTATTCAGATTAGATAGATAGATAGATAGATAGATAGATAGATAGATAGATAGATAGATAGATAGATAGATAGATAGATAGATAGATAGATAGATAGATAGATAGATAGATAGATAGATAGATAGATAGATAGATAGATCGATCGATAGACCGATAGATAGATAGATAGATTGATAGATAGATCGATAGATAGATAGATTGATAGATAGATAGATAGATAGATAGATAGATAGATAGATAGATCGATAGACCGATAGATAGATAGATTGATAGATAGATAGATTGATAGATAGATCGATAGACCGATAGATAGATAGATTGATAGATAGATCGATAGACCGATAGATAGATAGATTGATAGATAGATAGATTGATAGATAGATCGATAGACCGATAGATAGATAGATTGATAGATAGATCGATAGATAGATAGATAGATAGATAGATAGATAGATAGATAGATAGATAGATAGATAGATAGATAGATCGATAGACCGATAGATAGATAGATTGATAGATAGATCGATAGATAGATAGATAGATTGATAGATAGATCGATAGACCGATAGATAGATAGATAGATTGATAGATAGATCGATAGACCGATAGATAGATAGATAGATTGATAGATAGACCGATAGATAGATATGTGTTTTAAGACATGGCACATCATCAGCCAGTTTCTCTGTGATTTAGTGTTGTGACTCACCCAGATGGCAGCGCAGACGTGTGTTTGTAGGGCCATAGGCCCCTCCCAGTGTGGCCCCTGGACCCAGGAGCCAGAAGCCAGCAGACCCCAGAGAGTTACTGCTGATGAAGGTTCTGAGCGAGAGGAGGGTTCGATATGTGTACGGACACGCACGGCAGTTACTGGCCACACACACCCCAGCGGTATAGAGCGGGAACACTGTCTGGCCCTGAGAGATGAATACATGAGCTCATCATACATGCATATCCACATGACACATTTTCCTTCTTTATATGGGAATCTTTTGTAACAGACACAGCATTTTTATAGCCTGATTATTATGAGAGAATGACGAATTGAACGCAAACAGATTCCTAACAGCAGCACAGTATATATTGATCGGAAGATATTAAGAGAAGCCAAGAAGGACAGCCAATGAATGACTCTTGGTGAATGTGCGTGCTGGATGAAGTAGAGTGATGCAGAACACAAGTGAATTGTTTACCTACAAATAAAAATTATAATATACTCCCCCCTGTTGTTTTAAACCCAATTGCTGTTATCTTTTTTTCTGTGAAACATTAAGTACTATACTTTGAAGAATATTCACTGCAGCTGAGGAGGATGTATTCAGGGAATCACACAAAGCTATCATTGTGTACAATTCTGATGAACTATATTAATAATATAATATAAATTAACAGATTAGTTCAGCCAAAAATGAAATTTCTGTCATTATTACTCACCCTCATGTCATTCCAAACCCGTAAGACCTTCGTTCATCTTGTTCATCGTGTTTACGTTGTATAGACAGTGCTGGCGTCCGGGTTTAAGTTTGAACGCTGGCTCAGTATTGGCCGACGCTATTCACGTGAGCACCACAACATATGCATGTGATGTTGATGCAGGAGAAACCCAATAATGAGTCGCCGTTCTGATGTAGAACAAAGAAACCTGCACTGTCTATACAATGCAAACAGCATAGGAGAATCACAGGAAAGAGAAGAAATTGTTGAATAAAGCCGTTATTTTTGTTTTGTTTTTGAGCACAAAAAGTATTCTTGTCGCTTCATAACATTAATGTTGAATCGCTGCAGTCACATGGACTACTTTAACAATGTCTCAAGCACCTTTATGAGCCTTAAATGTGGTAATTACATTGCTTTCTCTTGGGGATCAGAAACCTCACAGATTTCATCAAAAATATCTTTATTTGTGTCCTGAAGATGAACAAAGGTGTGGAACGATACGAGGGTGAGCAATTCTTGACAGAAATTTCATTTTTGGGTGAACTAACCCTTTTTTACAGCGACTTTTGTTACTATGACACATTCAAAAATAGATGCTTGAGACTAATATGTTTAGTCACCTTTGGTCCTTGGTAGCTCCACCCTAGCTTTGTATCAATCCCCCTCTGGTACACTGCCTGGAACTCAGCAAGGATTTTGGGATAACTGGCCTCCAGAACCTCAATGTCATGACGATGGGCATCCCTGGGAAAGAAAGGTATGCTGGGAACATCTGGGAGGTAGAAAAGATGAGGCTTCTGAATTGATGGGCGATCATTGTTCCTGGCCTAAATAGCAGCGAGAAAGAAGTTGAGGGACAAACAGTGATATTAAGCTACAACACAAATATTTTAGAAATTGCAAGTGAACCTCGAGTTATCATACTTTTCCTATCTCTGACCTGATTGCGCAGGCCCTTGTGAATTCGTCCCATGCCGGCCCAACTGTAGCGCTTGGCATACTCCTGTAGCGCTCGATACAACTTCCTGCTTCCCGCTGCTGCGTCGGTAGGGAACGGAGCATGGCTCAGCACTGGGGTCAGGTAGCTCTCCGTTCCCTCCTCTTCCTCGACCGTTTCCATAGTGATGGCCGCAGATGCTTTAGGGACAGAGTGTCCGGGGTCGACCGGGGAACGACTGGATGACCGAGAGAATGAGGACCGGCTGGAGCTGCTTTTCAGCATTCCGGAGTGGGATGGTGGATCAGAACCTACACGGTAGCAGTACCAGAGGAAGAGGAGCAGGACAGTCCAAAGGAGCCCACTGAGGGGAGGACCGCCCAGCAACGCACATGGGGGAAGCGGTACCAAGTCCAGAGACCAGGACATAATGTTGAGAGAGTGAGCTTCACCAAAAAAATAAAAAAAAGAATGAAAGAAGGAACAATTAAAGAAATTATTCAACAAGCACGATATTCACGAATTGTGCTTATTACATGAGACTTCCTTCGGTCCGAAAAATTAATTCACTCATTTCCTTTCCTCTGTGTTTATGAGAAATCATTAATATTCAGCAGACCACAGGTAATGAATGTGAATCAATGCGAAGATATCAAGGGCTTCCCTCTCGCTCTATTGCATAATGTTTCCTGCTGCAGTCAGTTTGTGTGGTCGCTTTCATTCTCAGGACTCACGTTGCTGAAACATTTCACACGGATGTCCGGAGAGAGAGTGACGACGGAAAGAACCGATTTTTACCGAACATTAGGCTACAAGTTACCATTCGGACACTTTAAATAGGAAGCTGTGCTGTATTCGCTTACCACTTCTCCACGTCTTACTCAGTCTCTCTTTCCCCCTTCGTTCTCACCACGTCCCTTCCTCTGTTTATCTGCAGCCCTGGAAATACAGTAAATTCCGCATTCAATGCTTCCGTAAGGATGGAAGAACGACTCCTCCTTCTTTACGGAACAGACCGAAGATGTTTTTATTACCTTTGTCCATGTACTGACGCATCTGAATCAGCCAGTCACTCGTCGCTGGGTTGTTAAGCTGTATTTGAAAATTCTATCAACCCTCTTGGTGCTAACCGAGAGCCGCCGGGGCAAGTTTCAGCACCGAGACTCTGGACAGCTCTTATGCAGAGCGGTGTCTACGTCTTGCGCTACTGCAGTACAACCACAGTGTGGCGCCAGTGAGATGGACACAAAAACACCCTCAAACCAGCCAAACACTGTGGCTTGTCACTAATTCGCGCATGCGCAGTTTCCGGTATGGCTCGAGTAGTGACAAATTCATCAGTTCTTTCGAACAGTTGGTTTTAATGAACACTGAACAGGATAGAGAAACGGTTCAGTGATTCCCACGTGATCATTTTCGTCACTCCGTGAAATATTTGCGGGCTCTCCGCTTTCCAGAAGTATATTGTAATTTCATCCTTTCCGTTTTTAATTTTTTTTTTCGTTTGCAGCCTTGAGTTAGCCTTTAAAAACAGGTAATTTGGAATATGTGCATTAAATAATACAGAAAAAATATTTAGGCTGAAAGGATTTTGTATATGTTTTGATAAAATGCTATATATATATATATATATCTGTTTTATATGTCTGTTGATAAAACTAATTTTCAGTATGTTGGGTTTATTTGTGACATAGCCTATGCATTCCGGCTTTTTTCCCCCATCAAATCCTCGGTTTACAAAATGCTCCTCCATCGGTTCTCTGCTCGTTACTCGGGCATTAGTAATGATTTTTTTAAATAAAGTGGCTTAGATTTTTCCAAACAGAATTATTTAACATGCTTTCAATTTTTTAAGTTCCTTTATCAGTCTCCAAGGAGAGAGCTGCATAAGTCTAGACAGTCCTTCAGCTTTAGAGAGTAGATATTTCCTCTTCTTGATAAATCTCTTTGCAGCCAAGAGTTGAGTTTCCTTTGGGTTGTCATTATTAAAGGTCAATTTAGTTTACATCTTATTTTTTGGTCGCTGCAGTTTGATTGACAGGCGATCTGACCAATCATAACCCCGAATCCGCCATTTTGTCTGACAAAGCAGTCAGGGGAGTTAGTAGATTAACTTTGGTGAACTTGAACTTCAAAAATTTAGTGTACTCACGTCTTTCTGCGCTTGAAACAACATTCCTTCTGATGTGCATTCATGTTTATTTGATGCTATGAATGAACTAGTATGAAGAGATGTTGGTTCACGAATCGCTTGAAGGAGCTACAGCAATCTGTCACGGCACATTAAAGAGACAATATACGGTATTTATTGTTTAAACTTCTTTAAAAATACTTCAATATTTTAAACATGAAACTGTTTCATATGTCTGTCGACGTGTTGTCAGTGTCCTAATTGCTCAGTGATGTATTTTTCACTGTGTGAGAACATGATGTGTGGCGTGAGAGCGCATGGCTTGTCGGACATAGCAGCAGTAACTAAAGGGGGCGGATCTTTGCGAAGGGTCAGTTCCTATGTAATTTGGTCGTTCATGGAGATGGACTGGTCGGTCACTGCAGAACACGAGATCCAGGGGGCGGGTCTAGATCTACCTGTCTCCGCCCCCTGGATGTCGTGTGTTCATGTTGCTTATAGAGTGAAAAACACAGTTGATATTGACATTACTCGCATTTGTTGATATTTGAAGAGAGACCCGAAAATCTGAATAAATTTGAACGCTAACTGGATTCATCATTCAAAAACAAAGTAGTGTCATCAGCCAGCTGGCTTTTTTGTCAATTTTGATACCATATGGAAATATACAGAGCTAAAAATTGAGAGGCAATCAAGAATAAAAATAGGAGGACAGCCTTGTGTTATTCCACGCGATAAATTTGTTAGTGAGACTGTTGTTGACTCGAGAAGTGCTCGGACAGGCTCAGTCTGATACGTGGATGAATCGTTCAGAACGGAAATTTGAATCGGTTCATTAAAACGATCCGATTCACAAAAATGATTCGGACATCGCTAATTGACAGTCAACGCACCAACCATACGGGCAGGAACTGCCATCTATGCCTGTTCAACTCACCTGCTATCCTGCCACAGGCCTAAACGGACAAAATAAACGAAAGAAAAAATACAACCACGAACGGAAGCAAACAGATTTTTATCTTTGGATTGAAACGTTACAGTCTTTCCCGAGGGTTCGAATGGGACGCCCGTATTTGACCATAACTGGGACAGGAGCGTTCAAATGATTCTTTAAAACCCGTTTGACGCGCAGCGCCAGTTGTGGTATTTTGGAGGGGGGTGGAGGAGCGAGAGACGGAGGATCGCGCTAGAAACGCAGAAGCGAGAGCGGTGCTAGAGAAAACACACACGAAATATTCAAAGAATCACCAGGACAAGGGAAGAAACCTAGCGGATTCATCCTGACGAATAAAAACAGGGAAACTGCGTATTGCGGGTGCGTATATGTTCCGTTTCCCTCTGACACACTGATGCTTTCGCGAGCTTGTTGCCTCGCGCGACAGCCAGCTGCATAAAGATGCAACGGCTGCGTTCATGACCGTTAATTTGAAACCGTTTATATTGACCCAGTATTGCTTTTCGTTAGAAGAATACGCCGGATATTTTTCAGTCTAGACGGCTTGCTAGTGCTTTTTGGGGGGGAAATGGGCGTCTTGCGTCATAGGTAAGGATAAGAGATGTTTTTGAAGCAGATGAGCGTCTGAATAAATTATCTGAACGCTCTGCCCGCAGTGTCAGCAACATCATCTGCCCGCGTATTTTATCGCGGATATTTCTGTGATATTTCTGACGAGCCTCAACATGTTTCCATCGTCATCTTATTGTCATTTGTATTATGAACCCTATTTGTTTTAATCAGCATCGGTGTGTGCGGTAAATACTGATCGAGGCTCGCGGTGATGACTGGGCCACTCGCAGCCCAGACCGTGTTAGCGGTGACATCATTGATCACTGAACGTGGGCACGTCAAGGGCCATATGTCTCGTGCACTGTCACGGCGGGGCCATAATAATATTTGATATAGGCTATGGCAAAGACAACAACAACAATGATTGTGAGGGAGTATTTTGACGAGATGACGCATTTCTACAGTTTGTTTATTTTAAACCTCTGAGTTAAGAAACTGCAATATTTTTAGCTGCATGTCATCATAAATTATTTTCCATTTCAGTCATAAAAACCCTTACTAACTCATACTAATAATAACATTATTGTCAATGTTGAAAGCAGTTGTGTGGTTTAATATTTCTTGTGGGAACCACAGAATTACTTTGATGAATAGAAAGTTCAAAAGTTAATTTATTTGCAATTGAAGTCTTTGTAACATTATAAATCATCATTTTTTTGGTACATTTTCGCTGAAGAGTCAAAGGCTAATTTTATTTATTTTTATGTTTATGCGCGCTGAGTATGCTAGCATTTAAAATCTAACAGACAATATTTCATGGGTTCTTTTGACTTACAGTCTTCCTCAACTTTGATCTTTCCCTTTTTTATTCTTCTATTCCACTAACTACTTCTTTTTTTCTTTTGTTTGCTTGCACCCAGGCTGTCCTCTCATATTAAATAATGGTGTCCACAGTTTTTGCTGTGATACTGTCTGTCACACTGCTGCACCTAACTTCAGGTAATGTGCACATACCATTCGCACTAGGTGAATGTACACCGATCACTTTACAATGAATCTTTTAGCTTAGAGAAACTAAGTCTGATAGTGCCGTGGTCTTTTCAGGTGCATCTTTAGGGACGTCAGACACTGAGGCTCCTCCCACCGTGACCTCTAGTCCCCGCCCCTTGGGAGAACTCATCCATGCTGCACTTTTGAGTAAGGAGTACCTGGGCCACACCCCTAATAGCAGAGGTCAGTCTTTCCTAAAAAGAACTCAGCAAGCTGCATAATTTCAAGAATGAACCAGTTCGACATCATCACAATTTGAATTCATTTAAATCTGTGATTTAATTCACAGGTACAACTACTAACCCGACCCAGGCCATCCCGTCCATCAGAGAATCAGAACCCTCCTCCACAGTGATGTCACCAGGAATCCTCACTACAGCAGTGACCTCATCAGCTGCACCTCATGCAGGCCAATCAGGTTTTGGGAGTGCCGTGACATCACCACCAGCTGAAGAGGAGACCACAACTACACTAATTACTACAACAACAATAACAACAGTGCACACACCAGGTATCATAACCAACAGTTTGACATCAAATAATTTTCAATATGAAACACTAAACTTCACAGATAATGTCCCTCAACAGGTCTTGGTACATAAATGATTTGTAAATTAATATTTTAAGTTGCCTTTAAAACTTTTAATCTGTCTCTCTCAAGTTCAATGCAATGCCAGCTTATCAGGAATGGAGGGAATAGTCGAGTCCCCTGATCCGCTTTCATCCTCATCCCCCTTTTCCCCACTGGAGTGCACCTACAGCATCACCGTGTATCCTGGATATGGGGTTGAGATACAGGTGTGATAACCTCACTGTTACCAAGGTTTCATTGTAACCTCATTTAGCCTCTCTTTGGATCACTATGGTTACTGCCTGTTAACATTGCTGATGCATCTTGTTGGCATTTGCATGGGCGATGTCACTTTAATGAGTTCTGGAATCTTTGTCCTTGATATAATGTTGGGGAAGGACATCATTAGCTGTTGTTATGGTAACACCACTTGTCTGTCTTAAAGGTAAAGAAAGTAAACTTGACCAAGGAGGAGTCACTTACCATTCTGGAGTTGGGTGGGACAGCTCCTGAGCTTTTGGCCAATGAGACACTAATGAGCGAAGGTCAGGTGATTCGCAGCTCAACCAATCAAGTGCAGATCCACTATAAGAGCCTGAAGCAAGCCAATCATGGTGTTTTCAGCTTTCACTATCAAGGTATTTTTCTTTTAACTACTGTTCAAAAGTTTGACATTCTACTCTTGACATTCTCAGTTGTGACATTCTACTCTTGATTTGTTCACGTCCTCAGACTGGAAATTATGTGTTTCTGTGGCAACGCTATCAATGCCTAAATGAGTCTGCAGCGGTCAAGTGGTGCAAGTCAAAGCTCTCCGAAAATTCCCAGTTTACAATTATTATAATTATAAGATCTACAAGGACTTGGATGCTTTTTATTAGTTGTAATCTCGTAATTATGGTAATCACGATGTGGCTTGGACACAGATTATTTGAACGTAAATGCAATAAAAATGATTTTCAAAATATTATTACAACTTAAAATAACGTTTTCTATCTGAACATATTTAAAAGTGTATCTCGATTGAATGATTCAATGACAAACACATTTTTAACAGTCACTCGTCGGCACCTAGTGGCGTAACAATGTAATTGACACAGTAGTTACTCTATTTTGATAGCTACCGTAGACATCAGTGTATGTATCTGTAATGTAAACTTTTATATCAGTACTTCTGTGAATATTTAAATATTTGTAAGACCGAAATAATAATGCTGTGTGGATGAAAAGACTGTTTGTGACGTTGTCTAATACCTATACATGATAACTGCTCTCTCTGGGACATCGGCAGCGCGAGTGCAGATCTGAATGGTCCGGTGTGATTTCATCAAGGTTTAATAGACACATGTTAATCATTGTCATTTAGGAATAAGATTGCGTGGGTGTTTGAATCAAGATTGCAGTCTTTTAACGATTAATCATGTAGCTCTACTGTACAGTGATTTAATTGTAATTTGTCTGTTTTGACACAACAGGAATGACTGAATTGTCTTATTCTTTTAAACACTCTTCCAGCGTTCCTTCTGTCCTGCTCGTTCCCCCTCTCCCCTGAGGGCGGTGGAGTGACTGTAACTGACATCCATCCTGGTGGTCAGGCTCACTTCCATTGTGATCCCGGATTTGAGGTCAGAGGTCATGAGGTTGCAACCTGTTTGAACTCCACCCGACCCAAATGGAGCACCCCAGAACCACAGTGTGTGGGTGGGTTGCATATTTGTCCCTGTTCAGTTATTTATTTATTTTTTCATCCTCTACAGCTGATTGAAGACACCTCAGTTTATTTCCATGTGTGTAAGCATTCACATATGTTTTTGTGTATTAAAGCTGTATCCTGTGGAGGATGGATTAGAAACGCTACTGTTGGCCGCATCCTTTCTCCAACTCTCCCCTCTGCAAGTAACCATAGCAGTGCTAGCAACCTAAGCTGTCATTGGCTGCTGGAAGCCAAGGAAGGCCATAGGCTCCACCTTCATTTTGAGAGGGTGGCTCTTGATGAAGACAATGACAAGTAAGTGTTCTTGTCTTTTTCTTGTCTTGTATCACTATTGGTGTTGGGGAAGCCACTTTAAAACTGTACTCTAGTACAGTAGACTACAATCAAGCTGGCCTGTACCCGCGCGCTGTTATCTGCCGCACACACCCGAAGTGTTTCAGATGTGCAGCAAATTGATTCCCCTTTCGCATCTCCATGCGCTTGAATGGACACATACGCACAAAATTATACCCCCCCCCCAAACAATTTTTGAAAAACAATCCGATCCATGAAACAAAAACCATAATATGATCCGTGAGTTTGTGATTCGTCAAAAGTTGTAGAAAATGTAGTTAACTACTAACAAAAAGTTGCTAACTACATTGAAATGTAGTATATTTTAAATTTTAGAATGATTAGATCATATTCTTCAGGCACAAATAAACATAACAATTAATACATTGTATTTACACATTAACATGAATAAAAAACATTAATAAAACTGAATAACATTCTAATTTACTCTATCGTTTAAAAGTTCTCTTTATGTCATTTTCTTTCCTTTTTTCCATGCCCCTCCTCCCTTTCTTAGGCTGATTGTGCGCAGTGGGAATAGCTCTACAGCTCCTCTCCTCTTTGACTCGGATCTGGATGACGTTCCAGAACGAGGCTTTGTGAGCGAGGGAATGTCTCTCTTTGTGGAGCTCACAGCAGATTCCTCCTCCATCCCACTGCTGCTGGCACTGCGCTATGAGGGTAAGACAACCTGCTACACGTTCAACAAAATGGTTTTGTTCACTGTTCAAAAAGAGCCTAAGTATATTTCATCACTATATGCCATATAAACCACTATAAACTTTAGAATTGTAATTTCTTGATTAACACAAAAACGTTTTTACATTTATATAGTTCTTATCAGATGCTTGTCTAAAGAACGCAGAATGCAGTTGCTTATTGTGATGTCACGCTAATTTTTAAGAAACTCAAAATTAAAATTTTTTGTATCTGGGTTCTACAGATACTTTCAATCTCACTTAATGACTTTCCATCATTTCTCTTCTTTCTCTCTCTTTCAGCCTTTGATGGGGAACACTGTTATGAACCTTACCTGCCTCATGGGAATTTCAGCAGCAGTGACATCACCTTCCCACTGGGTACTGTAGTAACCTTCTCATGCTCTCCTGGTTTCGTCATGGAGCAGGGCTCAGGAGTTATGGAGTGTGTTGACCCCAATGACCCTCACTGGAATGAGAGTGAACCTGTCTGCAAAGGTATGACATCACATATATCCTTATATTTGCCACATATATCTGTACAGCATCTACATTACCACTCAAAAGTTTGGGGTCAGTAATATTTTATTTATTTATTAATACTTTTATTAAACAAGTATGCATTAAATTGATCAAAAGTAACACCCAAAGTATGAGACGGTCCGCGTACAACAGCACATGCGCGAGAGACCTAAGCACTTGACAACAGCAGTCCACTAGAAAGTGCGCATGCGCGCGAACTGTGCGCTTCAAATGAAGTATTCCATTGCCTTAAGACAACTTTTTTTTCTTTCACACAAAGCACACAGAAACAACTTTCTAGTAAAGTGACCTCAAGTGATTGACGAAACTGACAACACTTTTTTAAATTGAAATGAATTGTGGATAAACATTCGTAAAAAAAAATTCCTCAACATTTTACTGCCACGTTGTAGCCTACAGAACACCACACAAAGATAGTCTATCAAAGAAACTGAATAAAAACATTTTGGGTCAATAAACCTAAAAAAAAAACTGCAGCAAGGCCACATTGCAGACAGGATTTGCATTTCACATGTCGGCAAATCAAATTAAATCAGTTTAATTGCCTGTGTGAGCATGCTTTAAGTGCAGCACAACTTCGATACACTGAAAAACATTACAAAATTAATTTATAGAATTGAATTAGAACAGAATATACCGTTCTGATAAATAATAAAAAATAAAAAACGAAATAGTCAGACTCACAAGGTGCACAACAAATGTGTGTAAAATTTCTAAAGTGCAGGGGAACATATATTCAAAATACAAGCCACAAAAAGTCAAATTAGATAACCCAGAGTGATCAATAAATAAAACAAAAATAAAAAAATTATTAGAATAACAAAAATATAGCCAGAATGGTCAACTTTGTCTTTTTAACTGCAGAGACAACAATAAACACTAAACTGAAGTTGTGGTCTTTTAGCTAAACAGCATCCAATAATCAAATTAGAACCGGCTGAAATGTTTTGAAATCACAAAAAAAAATCCAGTCTTTCACTCTATCTGCCTGTCTTCGTTTGAGTCTTTTCAAATTGTGTCCGAGGAAAACCGACTTGTTAACGTTGGCCGATGTGCGCTGCAATATTTGTTGTTGTTAAATGGTAGGACATGAGCTGTTGGCACAATTTGCATCTTACTTTTCTTTTTTGAATCATCTTTTAACATTTTAAAGTGCATTTAATTTCACACTTTAGATTTTCTAATCCCAGACATTGTTAAAGATTTAAATCCCTGCCGCCAAGATGCTTCTCTGTCGGTCACGGATCATGGAAAGTGAAACTTAAATCTGTCACAGGTGTGGTTGGATTTATTCACGAACATTAAAAATATTTATTAAAAGTTTTTTTTTTTCACATTTTTATTTACAGCATTATCATCATAGGCTGTATATTAACTTATTGGGAGAAAAATTGTAGTTCTATGCAAAATCAGACATTGAGCACCCCCATATAGCCAAAAAGGTATGATCCTTGTCTCATAACACCTCTGCAAAGATTCGACTGTGAGATTGGTAGTTGAATCAGGCTCCTCCTATGGAAGCATCGAATCTTCGACAATTCGGGGTCATCCCTAAACTAATTACTCCAAAAAATTGGTTACAAAAATCCCGCTGTGCGCGTGCAGTACGCACATACTCTTCTGATGACAAAATTCGCGTCATGTGCACTGTAGGCTGACGCTCAGGTAAAAAGTGAAGTATACTTTGGGCTTAACATTAAAAAATTTTATGTTACTAAAAAATAATTCTATTTCAAATAATTGGTGTTCTTTTGAACTTTTTATTCATCAAAGAATCCTGAAAAAATGTCTCACAATTTCCAGCATAGTATTTCACACTTACAAATAATTGGATAGTGTAATTAGTATGCATATTTGGCGTGCTGTCCGAGGAGAGGGCTCCGAGCTTGGTATTTAGCCCAAACCCAGAGCACCCCCCCCCCCCCCTTATATATATACACTCACCTAAAGGATTATTAGGAACACCATACTAATACTGTGTTTGATCCCCTTTCGCATTCAGAACTGCCTTAATTCTACGTGGCATTGATTCAACAAGGTGCTGAAAGCATTCTTTAGAAATGTTGGCCCATATTAATAGGATAGCATCTTGCAGTTGATGGAGATTTGTGGGATGCACATCCAGGGCACGAAGCTCCCGTTCCACCACATCCCAAAGATGCTCTATTGGGTTTAGATCTGCTGACTGTGGGGGCCATTTTAGTACAGTGAACTCATTGTCATGTTCAAGAAACCAATTTGAAATGATTCGAGCTTTGTGACATGGTGCATTATCCTGCTGGAAGTAGCCATCATAGGATGGGTACATGGTGGTCATGAAGGGATGGACATGGTCAGAAACAATGCTCAGGTAGGCCGTGGCATTTAAACGATGCCCAATTGGCACTAAGGGGCCTAAAGTGTGCCAAGAAAACAAGTGGTAACAAGGCATGATGGATCCATGTTCTCATTCTGTTTGCGCCAAATTCTGACTCTACCATCTGAATGTCTCAACAGAAATCGAGACTCATCAGACCAGGCAACATTTTTCCAGTCTTCAACTGTCCAATTTTGGTGAGCTCGTGCAAATTGTAGCCTCTTTTTCCTATTTGTAGTGGAGATGAGTGGTACCCGGTGGGGTCTTCTGCTGTTGTAGCCCATCCGCCTCAAGGTTGTGCGTGTTGTGGCTTCATAAATGCTTTGCTGCATACCTCGGTTGTAACGAGTGGTTATTTCAGTCAAAGTTGCTCTTCTATCAGCTTGAATCAGTCGGCCCATTCTCCTCTGACCTCTAGCATCAACAAGGCATTTTCAAATTATTCAAATTACATTATCAAATTTAAAAAATTTTACCTTCTGGGAACTTCATCTGAACACTCTAGCCTAATAATTCGAAAGCAATTCTAATAAGATTCCTTCTCTTTTTCCTCTTCTCAGCTCTGTGTGGTGGGGAGCTCACGGATCAAGTGGGAACAGTGTTGTCTCCTGACTGGCCACAGAGCTACTCTAAAGGGCTAGACTGTGTGTGGCAAATACATGTCAGCGAGGACAAACGTGTTGAATTGGATGTACAAATGTAAGTAAATCTATCTGATTGTGACAGTTTGTGTTTAAATCTATTTATAGTTTAATTCTATTTTGCTCTCTTTTGCTTGCAGTTTGAACATTCGCCATAACGACATTCTCACTATATTTGATGGTCATGATCTGATGTCACATGTGATTGGACAGTACATGGGCTCAAGAGAGAGGTTCAGGATTGTATCAGGAGGTTCAGAGGTCACCATTCAGTTTCAGAGCGATCCCGATGACTCTACGTTTATACTGAGCCAAGGCTTCCTCATTCACTACAGAGGTAAATACGTCAAAAGGCTTGTGCCTTTTTCATATGTTTTGGGTTACTGATTACTGTGATGTCACTTCCTTTCATTTCTTGCAGAGGTGGAACCAAATGACACATGCCCTGCCCTTCCGCAAATTGAGTTTGGCTGGAGCAGCTCCTCCCACCCATCTCTGGTTAGAGGTAGTGTGTTAACCTATCAGTGTCAGCCTGGTTATGACATTGTTGGCTCTGACATCATCACCTGCCAATGGGATCTATCCTGGAGCAACAACCCGCCCACCTGTGTGAAAAGTGAGCCGAGATATGATTATGTTTTTATGGTTAGAGGGCACATTGAAGTACTTAATAGATCAAGAGTTATTTGACTCTGGTTGTTCATTGTTTTGTGGCCAGTTATTTGTCAGTTTCATTAATTTATTAATATTGTACACATTCTCTTTTTCTCCTGGCTTTAATGTTCCTCCAGTCCAGCAGTGCCCTGACCCAGGAGAAGTGGTCAATGGAGCACGCTCAGTACATCCGGAGTCTGGTTTTGCTGTGGGAACTGTGGTACGCTTCACATGTAACCAAGGCTATCAGCTGGAAGGCCCGAGCCAGATCTCCTGCCATGGCAGAGACACCGGCATGCCCAAATGGAGCGACCGCAGCCCAAAGTGTGTCTGTGAGTACATGTTAGTAAGGTCTGTGAGGGATTACGTCTAGTGGGGGAAAATAGATTTTCAAAAAATTTTAATCTCCCCCCCCCCCCCCCCCGATTCTGTATGGATTTGATTTTTTGATTATTAATAATTAGGACTGTCAAAATTAATGCTTACACGCATATGATTGAATACATTGATTGAAATGAAAATTAAAAAAACAATCAGCAAAAAAATCATCCTGTTTAAAGATTGTAATCGATCAACAGACTATTTACTAATGGTAAATTATTTAATCATATAGTACTATTCAACATTTTTGGGGTCAATAAATTAATACCTGTATTCAGCAAGGATGCATCAAATTTATCAGAAGTGACCGTAAAGATATTTAAAATATAACTAAAGATTTTGTAAGTAGATGCTGTTGTTTTGAACTTGAATGTATCAAGGTTTCCACAAAAATATTAAGCCACACAAATACAAATCATCATATTACAATGATTTCTGAAGGATCATTTGATATTGAAGACTGGAAATTCAGCTTTGACGAATAAATTACATTTTTAAATACATTAAAATAGAAAACAGTTATTTTAAATGTTAACAACATTTCACTATAAGATAGTATCTACAGTATTTTTGATAAAAAATGCAGCCTTGGTGAGCATAAGAGACTTTCAAAAACATTAAAGCGGTTATGAAATTTGTTTTATTATTTAAATATGTTCCTTGAGGTTCACTTATAATGTTAATACATTTTTTTGCACAGAAAAGTAAAAACAAATATATATGTGGAAAAACAATTATTTTCAATTCCATTCTTCTGTATGAAATGATCAGTTTGTTTTTAAGGGGCAGCTCCTTTAAGCCTTGTCATTATCCATATAAAGCTGTCATTTACAGAAAAAGCAATAAATGCTTTGTTTATAATGAGGAGGACATTAAACGTTCTGAAACTTGCAGGATGTTTTAATGGTACAAAGATCATTAAATGATCAAGGCAAATATGATTTCTCATATCATGACCCCATTAACAAAATCTGGCTGACCCCAACGCTGTGATGCAGCTAAATATCTTAGCCCAAGTACCAGTGAAGATGTTCAAACCAATAAACCATCAATCAAACATGTTTCCTGCTATTTTTCTGCTAAACAGTGAAATACGATCCATGCCCAAACCCGGGCGTGCCAGACAACGGCTACCAGACTCTGTACAAGCACAGTTACCAGGCAGGTGAGACGCTACGTTTCTTCTGCTATGAGGGCTATGAGCTCATTGGGGAAGTCATCATCAATTGTGTCCCAGGACACCCCTCTCAGTGGAATAGCCCACCACCCTTCTGTAAAGGTATGTGAACTAGTCCAATACAGTAGCCATTTTTATCTGACGAAATTCATCATTTTAGCTGAATACATTTATCTTAAGAAGTTAATAACATTTTCTTTGTTTGTAGTGGCCTATGAAGGGTTACTGGATGATCATAAATTGGAGGGTAACATGATTTTCATTGTTCCAGTGAAATTCATATTGCTATGATAATCTGGCCCACTGTGTCATGTAAATGATGTCCATGCTATTAACTTTCCTCTTTATAGTTTCTCAGTCATTAGAGGCATCCCATCAAATGCTGAGTGAGAACATTGCATTGGCAATCATCCTGCCAATCATTCTGGTCATCCTTCTGATTGGTGGAATCTACATGTACTACACCAAGTAAGTTTGGGAGGCTGCTTTTGATTTATATTAAACATTTATTTTGAAAATGAAATCAAAATTGACCCTATTAACTTTAGTATTAGTTGTTCCCAGTGTTATTTTGATTTTTTTGTTATTTTTATTTTGAATGTGTTATCATTGAACATTGTTAAATAAAATCAATCCTGCTCTAAAATAGTTCACATTACCAAAGTAAAATGGCTTCCAAGTGGTATTTCATGTTGACTTTAAAATTCAGTTGTTTTCACTGATTATTGTCAAAACCTTCTTCACAGCTGCTCCTTATTTAGCTCTTCTGTGCTAACACCTCTCCCTCCATCTCAGTGTGTGTAGGTGGCAGTGGAAACCGTTGTTCTGGAAGTCTCTCTCTCACACCCACTCCTACAGTCCCATTACAGTGGAGTCTGACTTTAACAACCCTCTCTATGAGGCAGGGGTAAGATTCTCATAACCTGGTCGAATTTGTATTTATTGACTGTCAGGATGTACAACTGAATACCAAATTAAATTCTTTTTAAGGAATCGCAGATCTGTTTGATCTCATATATCTTAAATTGGGAAGCTTGAAGTTTATTGAAGTCAGTTGATTTGGAATGTCTCCCTCATTTAAATGAGTCTGAGTAGAAGTCACAGCACAACATTCTCTCTCTAATTTTATGTGTAGAATATGTATAGTTACACTAAAGTTCAAATGTTCAGGGTTAGTAAGATTTTTAATGTCTCTTATGCTGCATTTATTTGATCAAAAATGAAGTAAAAGCACAAATAAAATTTTGTGAAATATGACAATTAAAGGTTTTTAACTTTTTTATTTAAATGTAATTTACTCCAGTGATGGCAAAGCTGAAATGTCAGCATCATTACTCCAGTCTTTAGTGTCACATGGTCCTTCAGAAATCATTCTGATATGATGATTTGATGCCTAAAGGTGCAGTGTGTAAATTTTAATGGCATCCAGCGGTGAGGTTGTGAAGTACAACTAACGGCACACTCCCCTCCCTTTCAAAGTGGCTACGGTGGCCGTCTGGCCCAAATGTCATTGTCTGAGAGAGCAGAGAGTAGCTTATGTGAAGCAATGAGGTTTCTACTTACTTCTAACAAAGGACAGTCTCTGCTTCTAATAAACCAGACGACTACTAGCCTACTACTACTTTATGCGTGTACAACATAGTGACGATGCCTCTAAAACACATACCATTTAGAAAAAGAACAACATAGTGACAAAACACATTCTGTAGAGTGCTTGTCCATTCAGGCCTACTGTAGAAACATGCCAACACAAAATGGTGACTTGACATGGAGGCGGGACCCATGGTGTGTGATAGAAATGGCTCACTCTAAGCTAATAAATGCATAACGGCTCATTTTGTAAGGTCTCTAAGGTTAGGGTTAGGGTTAGGGTTAGGGTCTCTAAGGTTTCTAACCCTAACCCTAACCCTTTATGTACCACTGAAAACATAGTTATGTATATTATATTGGATTTCTGTCAATAGATCCTCCCAAATTTTATACATTGCACCTTTAAGAAACATTCCTTATAATTTATGAATTTTGAAAACAGTTGTGCTGCTTAATATTTTCTTGGAAACTATGGAAACTATTTTCCTCAGGATTTTTTTGATGAATAGAAAGTTTATTTGGACAGCATTTATTGAAATAGAAATCTTGTAGCATTATAAATGTCTTTACTTTCATTTTTAATTTATTTAATGTGTCCTTGCTGAATAAAAAGTATTAATTTCTTAAAAAAAAAAATCTTATTGACCCCAAAATTTTATATGGTAGTGTAGATGCTACTGTCATCATGTTTTAGTTTCCTTTATATATTAGGATGTTTTATTTTTTTGTTGTTGTATTTAGTGTTGATATTGGTTAATGGTCTCAGTCTCACTCTTAATGAGTTAATTTGTTCAGAAATCCTAATTCTTTGGATAAATACCACCACTATATTATATTATAGTATATTACTTTTGGTTAGTAGCTTGCTGTGTAGCTATCGTTTCCATCGTATTTGTTGGTAAACAAGTGTGCATGTTTTTTCCTCTCTCTCACTGTAGGACACACGAGAGTATGAGGTGTCCATCTGAGACAGGAGTCTTCAAATGAATCCAAATTGTGAGTGAATGAAAAGGAGAAGAAAAGGAAGGATACTGTTATTTTTCTCTCTTTCTGCAAGACATTCATTTGTTTTATTCAATTAATTACCACACATTAATCCCACTCTCCACAGTCTCTCTCTCCTCTCTCTTGGTCGTTTCACTGACGGATGTGCTTAACAACTGCGTGTGCTTGTGTGTTTATACAGGTGCCTCTGTATGTTAGCTTGTGTTTACATGTGTGTGTATGTTATTGGCATCAGAGTAATGAAGTACTGAAAGTAACAACAAACTTGTAAGTACATATTGTGAAAATGATTTCCACAGTGAGGCATGTTTTGTAACAGAAGGTTTGGTGCCTTAAGGACTGTAAAATGGTGAAGGATTGAAAGAGAAAGAGAAAGTGAGATGGGGAGAGAGAGAACGAGAGAGACTTTGACAGAGGTGAGACAAATACACATGCGTATATAATCCGAAATACAGAAGCTATACTCTCATGTTCCCATGTTTGTATACAGATACATGGCCACACATTCATATACATACACATGATGACAAGAACATATTGAATGTAAATATTTTGATTGAATATTGAGTATACAAAACAGATTCCGTGCCAAAATACATCCCATAATGTGACGTCACTTCACTTTTCACTGGTTGCCATAGTATTTCTCACATTATTATGTAATAATGAGGACAATGCCAGCATTTCATATTGTTCTTTGCTGTTTCTTAAAAATCTATTTCTGCTTGATGTTGAATGACCATGCTTCAGAGGAGCGGAATGTCCTCTCGCTTACGGCACGCAACGATTGTATATTTTACCGCTTCAGCTTAGGATTCATGATCAATTATACTTACTGTCATTGTTATCAGAGTTGATGTTGTTGCATATGCACTATGTTGAGGAAAATATATACAGAAAAAAACTGCTTGCTGTGATGCAGTAATCGAATCGAAATGCTTTTTCTTAAATTGCAATTTTTTTATTTATTTATCTCATGGTTTATTGTTAATATGCAGTGAGTTTCGTCTTTTCCACTGTGCCATTACCAGAGCCCATGTTGTGGAGGGCTTTGTTGCATTATAGTATTACTTGATTGTTATTTATTTATCAACATAATATACTTGTCATGAAGACATTTATTTGCTGAGATTTAAGATTAAATAAAAGTCTCTGTTGGATGGTGAACATGTCTTTCATAAATTAATCTTTATGATTTATAATAATAATAATACATATTTCTTGCTGTTGGCAAAATTATTAATTATATATTAAAAGTTATAAATGTACATATTATATATTAATAATACATAATTTACGTATCATATACATAATATACAATTAATAAATTTGCTAAAAGCAAGATATGTGTTTGTATGTGTGTGAAATACTACGTATATTTATATTTAAGTTCATTTAAGTTCATTTTTTTCCCTCATTAATGTACACACAGCACCCCATATTGACCGAAAAAACAGAATTCTTGACATTTTTGCAGATTTATTAAAAAAGAAAAATGGTCACATGGTCCTGTGAACTTAAATGATTTTAGCAAATGGCTGCAATTTTAAGGGGGTCTGAATACTTTCCGTACCCACTGTATATATAAATATGCAGTATATCGCACACACACACACTCCTCATTCCGTATGTATGTTTGCTACACACACACACACACTATATGGACAAAAGTATTGGGACACACTTAATTTTTGAATTCAGTTGTTTCATTCAGATCCATTGCCACAGGTTTATAGAATCAAGCACCGACCCATGCAGTCTGCATTTACAAACAATTGTGAAAAAATAGGTCAATATGAAGAGCTCAGTGAATCCAAGCATGGTACTGCGATAGGATGCCACCTCTATAATATGTTAGTTTGTGGAATTTCATCCCTGCTACGTGAGTCTGGGAACGTTACCTGCCTGACTGCATTGTGCCAACAGTAAAGTTTGGTCGAGGAGGGATAATGGTATGGGGGTGTTTTTCAGAGGTTGGGCTTGGTCCCTGACTTCCAGACTGAAGGTAAATCTAAAGACAGTTTCGACAGTACTATGCTTCCGAGTTTGGGGAAGGCCCTTTTTTATTCCATCATGACTGTGCCCTAGTACACAAAGCAAGGTCCATAAACAGGGCTGGGTAGGTTACTTTTAAAATGTGTTTCACTACAGATTACAAAATACATGCTTTAAAAAGTCATTTGTAATGTATTTCGTTACATTACTCAAGTTTAGTAACTTAATCTAAATGCTTTAGAATACTAATAAGTGTGGAACAAACACAAAAAAGGTAATTGCAAGTTTTTATCTCACAATTCTGACTTTTCCCCTCATAATTGCGTGATATAAAGTTGCAATTGTGAGTTATAAAGTCAGAATTATGAGATATAAACTGACAATATTGAGAAAAGTCAGAATTATGAGATATAAACTGATAATATTGAGAAAAGTCAGAATTATGAGATATAAACTGATAATATTGAGAAAAGTCAGAATTATGAGATATAAACTCACATACTAAATTCACAATTGCAAGAAAAAAAGTCAGTATTGCAAGTTTATATCTCCCAATTCTGACTTTATAACTTGCAATTGTGAGTTTAAATCTCGCAATTCTGAGAAAAAGAAGTCAGAATTGTGAAATGCAAACTCACAATTGTGAGGGGAAAAAAAAAACAAATTTTGAGAAAAAGTTGCAGTGAGCAGTGATTTATAAAATGACTCACAAACAACCATCACAAAACATGAAAACAGTCGTGGATCATCAGGTCATGACAGGACAGTTAAGTTGACAGTTGGGCAATTTTTTTTTATAAATTCAGTCATTTTGTCTTGTTCAGGACAGTACTACATAAAAATAGCAAAGTTTTTATGATCCCTCTTAAAAGTATGAAAATGTTGATGAAACTTAACTCCGCTTTTTCAGACTGTCAGAGTCAGAGAATCACCAATTGCTGTTTAAATGTAATTTTACTAGTAAAAATGTTAATTTCTGATATCATGAATGTGGTTGTTAGTAAGAAAGCCGTTTTAGATATCAGAAATTATATTGATATCAGGAATTCATTTTCAGATATCAGAAATGAATATTTTTTACTAGTATCAATTCAATTCTTGATATCAGGAATAGACACTTGCACTAGTAACAATGTAATTGTTGATATCAGAAATTTGCATTTTTACTAGTGAGAATTGTATTCCTGATATGTGAAACTGGAATTTCAACTAGTATGAAATTAATTCTTGATATCAACAGATGAATTTGAATGGCAGCCTATGATGAGATTTCACTAGTAAAAATACAATTACAGATATCAAGAATTATAGTTTATATACTAGTGGAAATTGAATTCTTGATATCAAAAATTGTCATTGTTACTAGTGGAAATATAATTCCCGATATCAAGAATTAACATTTTAACTAGTGAAAATGTAATTGTTGATATCACAAGTTCATATCCTGAGAATGAATAAAAGTCAAAACGGCTTGCCATATAGACCTTCTTATCCAACATCAGTGCCTGATTTCACAAATGCTCTACTAATGGGCAAAAATTCCCACAGAAATGCCTTTCCAGAAGAGTGGAAGCTGTTAGCTGCAAGTTACAAATTACACGTTCCCAAGACACAAAAGAAAAGGTTTTAAAACTTAAATTCTGTGTTACAGAAGAAAACGACCTAATAAAATAGCCCCATGATTGACTGACACAGCTTGTCTTCAAATCATTTCACTTACTAGGCCGTTACGGGGGGCGGAGCTAACCCGCTTGACAGACATTGATTTGGACCAATCAGTCAACGAAAGACACTCCTCGCGAGGGTGAGCAGCCATTGTCAAACCCACAACAAGCAAGAAAGAGGAAGACAGTCGAGCAGCGAGACAACAGAGGAAATTATGATTTGTTGAAAAATCATCGCAGGTTTACTGTTATAGATGTTACAGCCCGTAGCGATTACGTTATATTTTGTGCACCTTATCGCGGGGACCCAGCTCGGTGAGTGTTTTCCTCGTTGACAGCCACTGTCATGTCAACAAGAGCTAGCTCAAGCGCTAATAAGCTTATCAATACAAGACACATACTTCACACACACACTGTACAGATGCTAAATGTGTGAAACACTTTAACTGCTACGCTAGTTGTCAAGTCATTAAATGACTAGTGAATGGTGGGAAACAAAATTTGGTGTGGTCTAGACGAGGATTAGCGAGATCTCTCAGCTGGAGTTAAGATCTTACTGAATGTGTTGACCTAATTCTGTCCATTTCCTCTGATATCAGTACAGAAACACATCTGTGGCCTCCTCAGTGGACAATTATTCACAATCACAAACCTCCAGACTGTTGCTAAATGGGTGTTATTCACTTATGTTTGAGTTTGTAGAGACGCCTCAGTTAGATGACTGATGCTAAATGCATCGCTTAATGTATCAAATATTATATTTCTAATGCTTTCTGGATGTTGTTTTTGTTATGTGTGCTGTGAAATAGTTTCAGTGGTTTCATGAGGTGAGGTGTGCACACTTAATGGTGTAATGTCACCTTGTTCATCCAAATCTCTGAAGATGTGTCAACATTTATTGGTTTATTTTGTCCTCATAAAGTTTTATGTTTCGTACATCTGTGAAATAGTGTAAGCAATCTTAAGAGATTGCTTTGATGCCCTGCTGTTTCTTTTTAAATGAATAGTTCAGCCAAAAAAGATTATTCTGACATAATTTACATTACTTTAAATAAGTAACATCTACATTTATTTATATATATATATTACACCTTATCACACACAACTTATATATATATATACTGGGGCTTGGGCTGTCAAGCTTCGAAATGTTAAAAATCATTATTTAAGTATCATATTCACTTTGAAGCCATATGTTCATTTTGAAATCATATGAACAGATGCTATTCACTGAAAAATGTGCCCTCCAACTGCTGAGCGATCAGTCCGATTTATCAACAAACATTCAGACCAGTTTTTTTAACTAGATCAACAAATTTACTCAATGTCTGCTTCTTACTGAAACGGTCATTTTGCTCAGAAATTGGACATTCTTTCAGGAACATGTCAAACAGAGCTAGGGCAGATTTTAGATCAATAATGTCCTAGATTTTGGTCTGTTCCTCACACAAAGTTACTATATGTTTATAGAGGTCTTGGAATGTAGTACATGATTCATGTGGGTCACGTTTGTGCTGCTTTGTAATTTTGGTGGAGTCCTCATTCGGTTTCATTAAGTGAATGGAAACAAGAATATTCTTTAGAAACTCTCCTTTTGTGTTCCATAGAAGAAAAAAAAATCATACAGGTTTGGAACAACATGAGGGTGAATAACCAATTATGAAGTATTCAAGTTTGGGTGAACTATTCCTTTAAAACGACAGCGTAACATCCCATTACAAAAAGATTGAAATTCTGTCTGCCCTGTATTTGTGTGCTTTTTATTTTTAGGCAGTAAATAAGCAGTATTTGATTTCTACTCCCCTGATGTCTGCTGAGGCATCTGGTTCGTCTGGTGGGAACGTGGTGACTGTGTCCGGTTCTGCCCCATCGTCCTCCAGCCATGTTGGGGAAGGAAAGGCCGACAGGAGCCTGGCGGGCAGTAAGTATGTGAAGCTCAATGTGGGGGGAACTCTCCACTACACCACCGTCCAGACGCTCAGCAAGGAGGACAGTCTGCTCAGGAGTATCTGTGATGGGAGCACGGAGGTCACCATAGACTCTGAGGGTAAGAAAAAGCATGAGAATACCTTGTTGGTAAGATTTTTAATGCTTTCGATGGACGTCTTTTAAGGCCTGTTCACACCAAGAACAATAACTATAATGAATGCTATATTAGCATCCACACCAGCGGATGATATCCTTCTGTTTATTCCAAGCACAGTTTAGTCATCTGCTGCTTTAAATGCTTGAGCGAAATGCATCCTGATTGGCTGTTAATGTTTTTATCATATATCAGCAGGAAAAAATAATCTGAAAGTGATTCCAATGATATTGTTTCTCTGTGCCAATATTGCTATAGTTGTGGTGAGGACTCTACTATTCTTTTTTTATTTTTAGAACTATATCTTTATTGTTATCATTATAGTTATTGCCTTTTTGCTCATTTAGTAACATTATAAATGTCTTTACTATCACTTTTGATCAATTTAAAGCATCTTTGTTGAATAAACACATTTATTTCTTTTAAAAAAATATTATAGATGCAGAAACTAGAACAGATGTGTGTATAATATAATGTGTGTTCACTCATCTTTTAAGGCTGGGTGGTGCTAGACAGATGTGGGAGACACTTTTCCCTGGTGCTGAACTTCCTGCGGGACGGGACGGTTCCTTTGCCTGAGAGCACACGGGAGCTGGAGGAAGTGTTGAAAGAGGCGCAGTACTACAGGCTCCAGGGTCTTGTGCAGCATTGCCTCGGCACATTACAGGTTAGAGAATCCACTGGACCTGTGTTTCTGTCCCTTCAGTGTTCTTCTAAAGAAGCATATGTGTACATAGAAATGAAAAGCTTCTTTGAGCCAAGGATGGCGTTTGACGGCTCTTGACACTTGCTAATGGCTTTTTTGATGTTGATGCAGAAACGCAGGGATGTCTGCAGGGGTTGTCATATTCCTATGATCACTTCAGCCAAAGAAGAACAGAGAATGATAGCCACCTGTAGGAAGGTGAGATAACAGAGGCTTAATATTTACTTCCCTCTGGCCAAAACAACACATGAAAAATAAGATCTCTTAGGGCTGGAATACACTATATACGATGGGCACGGACTCCGATTTTTTTTTTTTAAACTTCAGACATTAGCCGAATTTGGACGTGACTAGTTTCACAAACGTGAGTTTCAATTGTTTTCACCCGTTGTCTGTGATTTCATGTACCGATTAGAATGGGATTAACATCTCCGTGTTTATCACAGAGGTGTTAGTGTGTGTGTTCTGGATGTGGGCATTACGAAGCTCACATGCTTTGTTTGCATGCGTCATTTATGACCTATATCTCTTTTTACTTATTGATATAATTTTAATATATTATTAAAACCCTAATTAAGTAAACTTCATGAGTTGTAAACTTCACAAGTGGCTGTTTATAATAAACCCACTTTTGTGAGCAGCGAAATCTAGTAACTTAAATAACTTCTAGTAGGCTATCTTAATCTTGCCTGACACTGAAATTAAAATTGGCAGTCTTCACAAAATTTGGCTCTATTTGTTAATTTTATAATTTGTTTCATCGCATACTATCCATATTGAAATTAAATAAAGGTATACGGGAGATTGGTGCGCATACGATAGCTCATGGAGGTCAAGCACATGAGCTGAAGCTTTAGGATGATACAACATCAGCAATCACAGAGATTCGGATGGGATTAGATTTCTCAGGGGACTGCTGCGTTTGCCGAAAAACAGTAGGTAATTTGCTCTGGAATTTTTACAGAGGTCGTGAGAGAAAAGCACAGACGTGGCAGATTCGAACAGGATTAAAATCTCAAAGTATGTCTGTGAAACTTTTTCTCTAAAGTCGCCCTATGAAACTAGTCCCGTACGAATAGGCCTTTTGATTCCATCCAAACGGAGGATATCATACATGTTTGACTTTTTGAGCCCAGTTTAGAACATATATTTATCATTTATAATGCGTTTCCTAACAATGAGGCGCATGCTTCTGCGTGAGTTTGTTGTGTTCAGTAACCATTTACAAAGTTGCTAAACACATGATGCCTTCTGTTTTAAAATCTGTTCTGATTTTAAGGCAAATCACTACCAAGTAAAACCATTGTTTTTTTTTTTTTGTTTTTTTTTTCATGCACTGATTAATTTTGATATTTTGGGCTATTTTGCTTGACTTTATTCTGCCTGTTGACAGTAATTTCTTATTATGGAGTGATAAAAATGGATCCCCTCTATAAAAACCTTTAATATGCAACAAAATGAAACTGTTTTGAATTTGGCTTTATCCAGTGTTCAGATTTCTGTTCTGGAAATGTATGTCATTTGCATATTTAAACATAACATTTCAGAAAACCTGTAATACAATCTTAATCTCAGTGTCGTGTATTCTGGCCTTTAAGGATCCAAATAAAACCTCCTTCTACCTTTTATGGGTGTACAGTATGAAGAAAAAACTGGTCTTTGTTTCATAAATAATCTTTTTCTCATTACAGCCAGTGGTGAAACTGCAGAATAACAGAGGGAACAATAAATACTCCTATACCAGGTACTTCAGCTATTTCGGAAAGAATATGAACCATAATGCGACTTAGTCAAACACTATTCTGAATCTAAATGAATAATTGTCATTCCCATACCTTACTTTTTTTTAGCAAAAACTATATAGCTTAACATGTGAGGTGCCTTTTTCTTTATAAAGTTACCCTTTGTTCCCCCAGCAACTCTGATGATAACCTTCTGAAGAACATCGAGCTGTTCGATAAGCTGGGGCTGCGCTTTAATGGCAGAGTGCTGTTCATTAAAGATGTGTTGGGAGATGAGATATGCTGCTGGTCTTTCTACGGCGAGGGACGCAAGATTGCTGAAGTCTGCTGCACCTCTATTGTTTATGCCACTGAGAAGAAACAGACCAAAGTGAGCAAAGGGGAATTGAACTCTCTTGTCTGTATGCATATATATATATATATAATGTCTGTTTTCTCACTTTTTTTTCCATCTGTTCTCATAGGTTGAGTTCCCAGAAGCTCGCATCTTTGAGGAGACACTCAATATTTTGATCTATGAAAATGGGCGAGGCTCAGGTTCGGGAGGTATGGCCCTGCTGGAGTCAGGGGGCGTCTCGTCACCAGGTGTGGGCCAGTCGGAGGAGGAAGGGGCGGGTGTAGGGGGCGGAGATAGGCGGGTGAGGCGCATTCATGTTCGGAGGCATATTATGCATGATGAAAGGGGTCACGGACAGCAAACTGTTTACAAAGACTGAATCAGAATGGTACGATGTTAATGGAAAGATTTTGTACTGCACGTAAAAAGTAGAAAGATTGGTTGAGAAAAGAGAGACAACTTTTCAATACTGCACTGAAATGGGAGGGGTGGGGGTAGTTGTGGGCTAGTTTAGAAATAATACTGAAGTTGCCACAGTGTGGCACAGTTCTGCTTATGTTTTTCTGTGAGATAAATTCACATGACCTTTTTTTCATTTTTTGTTAAATTTAATTTATTATTCGGTTAATTTATTGTCCAGAATTTTCATTTTTTCATGATTCAATGTGAATATTTTTTTTTATTGTTTTGATTTGTTTGTACGGGCCATGTGAAAGTTTATATTTCAGTGTTTAATAGTATGACGTGTGATGTATGCTGACTTGAGTTGTTGAGAGTGATGAAAGGTAAATGGTGGAGGCGTCATGTTGCATAGGACTGTCAGATCTTCTGGGAAACTGACCAAATGTGCACAGCTTGTTGCAGTCATAGATAGCAGGGGGTCCAGTTTTAAACATCCTTTTTGTAACACACACACACACACACACACAAAAGATTAACAAGTAAAATAATTTTACACAACTGTGCCTCACTATTAGTATGTGAAATTTGAAAGGGCATGTTAAGTAATATTTCTAAAAATTAATATTATTGTTTAAAAAGAAAATAATCACAGTTTCTGAACACATTCTAAAACAGAAATTGGTTACACATCAGTGGGATTGAACTACTATTAGACACATCTGCACTAAACAATGTTATAATTTTATTCAAAATTATTTCTAGACAAAGATGGCTCCTGGCATGACGACAGTAGTTACCACTAAGTTACAAACCACTTCATATAATGATGTTTTATTGACCAATGTAAGCCATAAATGTATGCACTCACAGTCCTAGACCAAAAACACCTCCTTAATTCTGCCAATTAAACTAGTATGTGGAACGCCGTCCAAATGTTGTCTTGGAATATTAATCAAATCGAGTTAATATTCCTTTAACATTTTCAATAAAAATGCTTTTTGGTAAAATCCTTGTGTTTTTGAAGTTATTTGGGTCTTTATTTAAAAAAAATAACAGAATGAAGGATGTTATTCCAAAGAATTATGCATAAAAAGTATCTCAAAATAAAGTATCACAATAACATTCATAGCAGATAAAGGATGAAAATGGTAAATATGCGAATAAAGCACATTTAAAATAAAATCCCAAATCAATCAAAAAAGTATCTGAGTTTTAAAGTCGTCTAAAATTTTTTATTTGAATATTTATAAGCGAATTCATTTAGCAAACATTATATGATGTTATAAATAAAACGTAAACGCGTCTTTTTTCGCAAATTGTGCGTGATGACGTAAAGCAACGTAGCCGAGCGCAGCAAAGCGCGCCAAGGGAGGGTGTCGCGTTTAGTACGTACAGTGCGCAGTCGTGTAAAAAGTGGCGCAAATGTGTAAAAAAACATGGCCAAAGAAAAGGACGCGATACGAGAGTTCGTTGTGAGACAACTGCACAAGTGTTCGGACCTAAGGTAAGCTGCGGGCGGAAAGAAATGTCGAAAGTGCTTTTAAAAACGATGGTTATCTTCATTACGTATCAAAGAACGTTATGTTATATCTAATTCAGAGCTGAATCATAAACTCGTTGCTTGAGAAATATAGTGCGCATGTGAGGTCTCACATTGGCTTCTAAATAGCTAATGAGTGACAAGAAGGAAAAAGAAACGGATTACTGAAATATGAAGGGGCGGTTAGCGTTGGATTCATATATGCAGACGATCTCATAAGAATTGCTTTAATTTGCATGTGTCGCATGAATATAGTCAAGGGACACGATGTGTGACGCATGTAACGTAAAAGAGCCTGAAGGAAATCCTAAAGTTCAGTTGTACGCCAAAGCGGTTTGACAGATAAGATCGCACAAATATGTCTTCGCCTTCACATCGTGTCCATGAATAAGCCACTATTAAGTGAAAGTGTGCTTGTGTTTTGTTGTGCACTAAATATGTAAAGTGTTAAGTCATGTGATATTTTGCATGGATTTCTATTGGTCCGTCAGAATGACATTTGCATGTCTAATTTACTGTTACTCTGCCACCTTTTAAGTACACTGACTTTAGGCATTTTGCGAAGGAGATACCTGGAGAAGGTGGGCAGAGAGTCGCTCAGCACCAAGGACAGACAGTTGATGAAGAAAATTGTTGAGGAGGAACTTTTGAAGATGCAGGTGAGGAAGAGACAGTAAAGTCATGTGATGTTACTTATCATTCATCTGTCAGAAAACGTCCCTTTGCTTTGCGCCGCCTTTTTATTATTATTATTATTATTGCAAACTCCAATACACTTTACAAAAAGTCTTGGAACAAATTAGACATGTTTGGACATCTGAGGAAGACCTTGATGTTGGCCGAAAAATCATTGTTCTTAAAGAAACTTATTTTCATGTTTAATGTGTGAGCGCACTAGCAATTATTGGTGAAATGTGCTCACAAAGTGGTTAAAATTTATTCTGACATTATTTCTTCATGGACAGGAATGAATTGTATTGTTGCTAAGCATTTTATATTTTTATCAGCATGTTTTTCCTACACATAAAGTTAGACATAAGGGTGGCGATACGACCAAAATCTTCGATCACAATACAAGTAATTTTATTTCATGATAACGATATCGATCACAATTTAGTTATTTTTTGTATTAAATAAGATTTTTATATCAAAATTTCATAATTCTCATCACCAATCTAAAAAAACAACAACTTATACTCACTTGAGTGTAAAAAAAGTGTCTTTCTTCAGTCAAAAAGAAATGACGGTTTTTGAGGAAAATATTCCTGGATTTTTCTCCATATAGTGGACTTCATTGGGGTTCAACGGGTTGAAGGGCCAAATTGCAGCTTGAAAGTCCTTTACACGATCCCAGACGAGGATTAAGGGTCTTATCTAGCCAAACGATTGGTCTTTTACGTCAGTAAGGTCACGTGTGACAGGCAGAAGTACCGAGCAAGTGTTTGCGAACATTCAAAGACTAAGTCAAACGGCCTTTACTTGAAAATGGTAAAACAATGATGTCAAACAATTTTGAAATTGGAGCAGAAAATGAGATGGAGTTTTTTTGCCTTTTTTTGGCATAAGACCCTTATTCCTCAGCTAGGATCATTTAGAGCGCTTTGAAGAGTTGCAGTTAGGACCTTCAACCCATTGGTAACCAATGAAGTCCACTATATGGAGAAAAATCCTAGAATGTTTTCCCCAAAAACCTTAATTTCTTTTTGACTGAAGAAAGAAAGACATAAACATCTTGGATGACATGGGGGTGAGTAAATTATCAGGAAATTTTAATTCTGAAGTGAACTAATCCTTTAAGATTGAATGCATTGATGCCTTAATATATACAGTACTAATCTCTACTGTAATAATGAATGAATAGACGTAATAACTGTAACTGAAATTTACTTTCCTCGAGTCAATTAATGATGCTTTTGGGAATGAAGGACACAGTTTAGACCACAGCATACACTTCTCAAGATTTAATTAAAAGTACCTTGTCATATTTCATGATATTTTCCATTTAAAACTTTTCAAACATGCAAAAAAAGAAAAGAACAAAAGTTTGTTTGATTAAAATGGTGTACATCAACTGTGATTTGTCAGTAACATTTTGAAGTTGTGGCTTAACGAAGGAAAACTATTTTAATTTTCAGGCCAGCAGTGATGATGAGCCTCTTATTAAGAGTGTGAATATGTTAAAGAGCCAGAACAAAAGGAAAAGGGTGGATGATGACAACAACGAAGATGATGATGGGGATGAAGAGAATAAAATGGCGGGAAAGACAAAGAGATCACGGCTGGAGGAGTCTTCTCCAGGTATCTGTGTAGCACTTGTAGAGTTTGTCCTTGTTTTATTTTCTCATTGGATGTGTTGTGAGTAACTTTGTAATCTGTCTTTTCCAGATTCCCCTGACTCTGGAATAGAGAAGGCTATGAACGAGGGAGGACAAAAAGAGGAAGAAGTTGGAGGTGATAAAGACACGGGGGAAGACAGTGAGGAGGAGCAAGAGAAAAAGAACATTAACAGAAAACCACAGAATAAGACACGGGGCAAACAGAGGACACAAGAAAAGGACAATGACAAGAAAAAGAAAGCAAAGAAGAAAGGGAAGATGATGGAAAGCGATGAAGATGAGGAGATGGAGGATTCTGATGAGGAGGAGGCCAGGCAAAAACCACCATCAAAAGAAAAGAAAAAGATAGAGGATTCAGATAGCGAAGATGAAACCAGTGATAAACCAGCAAAAAGTGAGTCTGCGAGTGATTCTGAGGATGAAAAAGTGAAGAGCAAAGCGAAGACACAGAGCAAAACAAAAGATAACAGAAAAAAGTCGGTAGAGAGGGATTTTGTGAAAGAAGTGGAGAGAGAAGTGTTTGGGAGCAGCTCTGAAAGTGAGGAGGAGAAAAACAAGGGCACTGAAACAAAAAACAAGAGCAACTCTGAAAATGAAAACACTGGAGACAGTGAAGAGGAGAACGATAAAAGAGAGAAGGCTGCTGATTCATCCTCTAAAAAAAATGGTAAGAGGTCAAAGAGGGTGCACATTTAAACCTTTCTTCATAGTTAAAGGGTTAGTTCACCCCAAAATGAAAATTGTCACCCTAAACGTCGTTCCAAACTCGTAAGACTTTTGTTCAATTTCAGAACACAAATGAAGATCTTTTTGATGAAATCTGAGAGATGTCTGTCCATCCATTAACTGCCTTTGCAACTTGAGCTTTGACACTTCAAAAGTTCATAAATAGATCGGAAAACTAATCCACATGAATCGAGCGGTTTAGTCCAAACGTTCTCGGTTGAGCTTCTGTTTATGTTCATTGATCAATGTTTACATGCAAGTAAAAGCCTAAATTAAATCTGTTCGTCATAAAAAGCGATTGAGTCTCTTCAGAACGTTTGGACTAAACCGCGCGATTCATATGGATTAGTTGATTTACGATCTCTTTATGAACTTTTTGAAGCGACAAAGTGGTTGTTGCAAAGGCAGTCAATGGAGGGACAGAAATCTCTCAGATTTCATCAAAAATATCTTCATTTGTGTTCCAAAGATGAATGAAGGTCTTACGAGTTTGGAACGACATGAGGGGGAGTAATTAATGACAGAATTTTTATTTTGTGTGAACTAACCCTTTAATCTCTCTTCTTCTTTACAGGGGAGAAATTTCAGGACAATCAGAAGGTCGCAGCAGAGGACTCGGACTCCTCGTCACTTCCCTCACTGGAGGATGAGGAGGAACAAGAGAAGGGCAAGAAGGAGGGGGAAAAAAGCGTGACAAAGAAAAAACGTAGTGGGGATAGGGAAAACACAACCAGAGGAAAGGCAAGATGAATTTGAGAACTCAAAAGATATAATAACACACAAACAACTTTTTTTTCCCACTAATCTGTTATATTTAAGGAATCTCAAACGAACAAGAGTACTGTTATTCTGAATACCAGCATGGCTTTGATTCAGCCATTTTTGTAAGCTTTAAAAAAAAATAATACTTTTATTTAGCAAGGATGCATTTAATTGATCAAAAGTGACATCAATCTTTTGTAACACCGAGGAATGCACCAAAATTTTGGCCACCGAAAATGGTTCAGCTTTGAGGTTTCACTCTCGTTCTAGCTGTTATCACCACACAGTGAGACGCCCCCCTCAATATTCTGCTTTATCCAAGTGAGCTCTGCTCAGTTTGCTTGCAGCCCATCCGAACGCTCCACTCCTGTATCACTCATGCATCTCAGAAAAGCAAAGTCTGCTCAAATAATGAACAGACATGAATTTTCTATGTACTATTATATTTGTTTCTGTTCGCAATAGCCCTATTGTGCTGTAACATGGTGTGGTGGTACAGCAGTGCTGGGTAACGTTGGTAAACTGATACTCTCGTTTACCAATCCGTTCCCCGCTATGCTCTGCTCACATGCTCTGATGATAATAATAATACCTTTGTTGAACTATACATTATTTGGATAATTGGTCAAAAAAATAAATCTTAAATCTGATCCTGTTGCATAAAACTAAATAAAGAATAATATAGGCCTATTGATATTTAATGTTAATATATTTTCTGTCCAATTTTAGTACGCTATTTTCAATGAAAATTATTATATTGGCTTGTATTTTTTAGGTTCAGTATCATTAAAAGGGTTGAATTTCATTAAAAAGTATAATATTAATAAAATTAACAAAAAAAAAAAAGAATTTTATTTAAAAAAAAAAATCAGTTTTCTCTTTTTCGGTTTTGGCCCAGAATTTTCTTTCGGTGCATCCCTAGTAACATTATAAATGCCTTTACTACTTCAAAAAAGTGCTGTTCTTTTGAACCTTCGGTTCATCAAAGAATCCTTAAAAAAATCACGTTTTCCACAAAATATTGAGCAGCTTATGCATTAAATACGGAATATAATAAAAAAAGAATTATTTATTATATAAAAAAGAAGAATCATAATAAAAAATGTTTAATGAAAATTCAGCTTTGCCATCACGGCAATACATTTTAAAATATATTCAAATAGAAACTGTAATTATTTTTATACATATATGAAATATTATATATTATATATATTTAATAATTTATATAACTATTTATATATAATAATACAGCACTGTTTTTGACTGTATTTTTGATCAAATAAATGCAGCCTTGATGAGCATAAGAGACTTATTTTAAGAAACATTAAGAAGTCACACCGACCTTAAACCTTTTAAATAATATTTCTGGTTTGGGGCAAAAATGCTCCAGATATATAAAATGTTGGACAAAATACCCTGTAGTGAATTTTGTCATCTTTCATTTGACATATTTCACAATATTTTGTTCTTAGCTAAGTATGGATGCTTGTTTCCACCACAAAAATAAAAAAAGACGTAAGTGCGACTTTTATCTCGCAATTCTGACTTTTTTATATATAAATATATATAAAGATATAAACTGCAAGAAAATGTCAGATGGACTTGATAACTCTCAATGGCAACTTTATATCTCACAATTAAGAAAAAAAAGTCAGAATTGTCAGAAAGTCGCAATTGCCTTGTTCATATTGTTTTTAAATTCCATGGCGGAAACAAGTTGTAACAAGTAATCTAGCAAAATCTGAAGTGTTTGTTATGGTAGTGACCTGTAGCTCTCATTTGTCTGCATTCATTGTCTCTGAGGAAAGTGTAGTTTCTAAATAGAAATGGATTTTGATGGAAAAAATACCTGTAAATACCAAAGAAATACTCTCAACATCTCCCAACAACTCCAACAAAAAGACATTTACTACCAACAACTGCAATGGCAGACAGCAGTGGAGAGCTATGTTATCTAACAACACTCTCAAGAGGTGTGTTATATTTTGTGGATTATTTAAAACTGCTCCTGTATTTAATGTTTATTTATTTCAGGCAGAATTGCTCAGATTGAGAATGTTTAAATTTGATTGTATTTTACACTAAATGTTTATAAACAGTCAGAAAATTATTACCCTTATTAAACCTACTTTTTGAAAATTTCAAAGAAATGATTAAATTACTAAGAAAGTGATTATAATAACGGAGTTGAATAATTTTTCACCTTCAGGATGACGAGGATAAGGCTGTGTCCAGGCTGAAGCGCTACATCTCCCTCTGTGGTGTGAGACGGAACTACAAGAAGCTGTTTGAAGGCTGCCGATCAGTAAAGGCAAAAGTGGCAGTGCTGAAAAAAGAGCTGGAGGAGCTGGGTGTGGAAGGTTAGTGTGCAGGTGTGAACACACGGGAGAGCACGCACACAATTAAACCTATTTAAAATAAGACCGCTTTTACTTATGAAGTCTGCATCTTCTGCGTGTGTCTGTGAATGACTACACACGCACAACAGACAACACATTTCATAAGGTGGTATTATTGTTAAAAATGTTAAATTCTTATGAATTAAATTGATTAGACATGATTTTTGATGATTACAATTTAAATTTAATCATTTTTATAAAAGAAAAACACGGAATTAAGGTAAAAATAAAACTGATTTCATAGGGCCTATGAAGAATTTTTGCACAAAGACTTTTATTAACCTTGAAATATATCTCTCCCAGGTCAGCCCTCAATAGAGAAGTGTAAGAAAGCTCGACTAAAGAGAGAAGAAGCACAGGAACTGGCTGAGCTGGACGTCAGCAACATCATCACCACTCAGGGTAATGACACTTGATACTGCATCTCTTAAGATGCATTTAAATTCCTATATGCATGAATACCTGGAAATTTTTAAATTGTGATTTTTAACCCTGTTCGGTCCTAAACCTAATGAAATGAGACTTTGTTCATCAGGACGTCCCAAAAGGAGAGCAGCAGCAGCAGTGTGGCCCCCTGCACAAAATGCCTCTCCTCCCCCCTCTTCCTATAAACGTGTTGTAGACTCGGACTCAGACAGTGGGGAGAGCCACACAAACACGGGCCGCAAGAGAGGAGCAGCCTGGGGCAACCTGCAGGGAATCATCAGTGATGATGGGGAGAGTGACTAGATGGAATGTGCCTTGTACCTACAAACTGTTCCAGCATTACACCGTGCATTCCATAAGTTCACCTGCTCTCTATTTTACAACAAATTGTTTAAAAACTGTTAAACCTGCTCTAATGAATCAGTCTGTACCTCGGCAAATGACAAATTTTACTTGTACGTCCTCTGATTATAGGATGTGTTTGGATTTCCTTCAGTATCTTTCTCTCCTTTCATGTGTTTTATAATTGTTAGTTTGTACTTTCAAGTATATTTAAGTGTTCCAAATGTGTAGAATGAGGTTCATGAAAATAAAATAATCTATATTGAATCTAATTTCCATTCTCCCTTCCTTCTCCCATATGCCTCTTAGTGCTGACTTTGTATAAATTATTTCAGATATGTGCTTTAACTTAAAGGCTTGAGTGTGACAGAAAAGAGCATTCCCACAATGAACTCTTGCCTTTATTTTAATAATGTTGGGTCAGTGTTTACTGCATAATAAGTGATTATTACATGTTCTTAAAAGAAAAATCTGATTACATTGCAGATAACATTTCTTATGTGAGCTCAAATACAGAAATTCAGTTCTTGAGATATGTAGTATTATAAAATACAATCTTTTTTTTAGATAAGTGCATTTGTATTGAAGAGATTGATGTGAGTGATAAGAAACTTTCATTTCCAAAATGCTTTTTTCATATTGATGATGACCCCAGAATATAACCAATAATCAATATTGAAGTTTGCCAAAAAAAAAGACCTTTAAAAGAAACTCCACTTTATTTAAGATCCATAACAAGACAAGATAAGAGATGATGGAGAATGTGACCGCAAGAGAAGATGAGACAAGGTTGTGGAAGTCTCCACTCTCAATTAAGGGGAATGAGACAAACCCTGGCTGGTTGCTGCTTATGTGAGAGTTGATCCAGCATCAGACACTCTGATGTACAGACCAGAAATGTTATTATCATAGCTTGCACCAAAAATCAAAATGCCAGTCTGAATCCACTGATTGACAGGCGATCTGACCAATCATAACCCCAAATCCGCCATTTTGTCTAAAAAGCAGTCAGGGGAGTTAGTAGATTAACGTTGATGAACTTGAACTTGAAAAATTGTGTGTCCTCACGTCTTTCCGCGCTTGAAACAACATTCCTTCTGATGTTCATTCATGTTTATTTGATGCTATAAATGAACTAGTATGAAGAGATGTTGGTTCACGAATACTGCGCAGCTCATTTAGTGTTTGAACTTGTGTTTTTACTCTTTTTTTTTCATTTGTGTTTTAACAACGTTTAGCTCACGAGTTACTGATCCGGGAAGTTTGAATATGTGAATATATTGCCAACTTTACTGAACTCCTTAAGCACTGACCACATTTCCTTATTTTTGAGTCAAACAAGTTCAAACTCTAAATGAGCCGCGCATTATTTGTGTGTATTAATGCTCGGAGCTGACTTAATAAATACTACTGCCAGCCAGAGGGACATTAAACAGAAAGGTTTTGTCCGAGCTCGTAACAGGTTTTGCAAGTTAACACGTTGCAAAATTATCACACTAGAATCGCGTTTAAGCGCGATTTCAGTGTTATTTTTCATATTGTGCGATAAATCGTGCAACCCTGAAGTCAAGTTTTAAAGGAAAAAGATCTGATTACATTACAGAGACCAGATTATGTGAGCTCTGATTACAGAAATAATGTTTAATACAGTCAATGCAGTGCATTTGTAAAAAAAGTTGTGGTTCGCCAGTCTCAAATGTTTGTTCCCACAGAGATGTGAATGATAAAAGGGAAACCTTTATTTCCTGGATGTTTTGCATTCTGCATACTTTTGTGTCTCAGATTTTGGCCAAATATCAAAGCCAGACCTACTGTATGAGACACGCTTATAGATTATTAGAGATATTTTTTTTAAAAAAGAGAGAAAGAACTGAAAAAGAACTGTTTCTGATGATTCTACTATTTTAAAGTTTATGTTAAAGAAAATATAAATATTTTTTAATATTTTTAATATTTTTAGTTTTTTAATCTTCATCAAAAAGTCATAACCATCTAATTATAGTTCTTTAATCGTAAAGAAAAGATATACCATTGAAAAGATGTGTGAAATTGAAAGACATTCTAAACTATATTTTGTATATTCATGTTGTTATTTAAATTAAATATTATTCACTATAATAATAATAATAATAATAATAATTTCTTAATAAATAAAATAATTTTTTAATAAAAATATGATTCTACTTGGTATTGTGATATCCTACATTTTGTGCCAATGCATAAAACTGAGGGTAGCTGAGCTGACACAATGAGCTGGAGGAACTGGAGGTTGTGTGTGAAGTGAAGTCACATGCACTTTGGTGAATCACCATAGTTCTGTCAGTCTTCAAAATGCTGTGGCAAATGACACCTGCTAAGTTGCATTCCTTCAGTAGTTTTGGTTACCAAGTTTATATATTATTCACGTTCAATACTCCTATTATGTGTAGAGATAAACAAGGAAATGAGATGTTAAACAGTATCACGGTGCTGAATGTGAACATATCATGAGATAGGGTAGTAAAAAAAAAATTAAAGCAATGCAAAAGACTTATATAGAAATGTGTATCAAGATACATCATGATGAACTGAATATTTTGGCGACTTTTCCACATATTTGGTAGTTGCATTTTATGAGCAACTATCATCACACAGTCATGAGGTTTTGTACTAGAACAGAGTTTACAGTATAAGTTCTCACTGTACCATATGACTGAATCTTTACTGTAGTTGAGTTACAGTAATGTGGCCTCTAATGTCTCTGTTTACAGTGTCACATGGTATACTATAATGTAAAATGATGCCATCTGTCTCTCCAGTATATTTAATACTGTATAAATAGTATATTCTATCCCCTACCCATTAGGCTACCCATCACAGAAAACTTTATGCATTTTTACACTTTTTAAAAATATAATTTTGTGTTATTTACAAGCTGTTTTCCTCGTGGGGACCAACCAATGTCTAAAATTACTGATATTACCATCCTTGTTGGGACATTTGGTTCACAGTACAGGGTTCACCAGGACCACACACACACATACACCGTTTTGTTTTGCTATCTTAGTGTGGATGTTGCATAGACTTCCATTGATTTTATATCAGGTCAATGATATTTTCTATCACCATTTAATGTCCTCACTAGTGGGTGATATATGTACATGGACATTTGGTCCTCACAAGTATAGCCAAAACAAGTACACACACATGATTTGAAAATTGTGGTTATCATCTAAGTTAAATTGCTAATAATGTAAAAAGAATTCATTACATTTGGGTATCAATATCAAAATTTTAAGTAAGTTCTATTGAAACTATGCCTAAAGAATCAATATCTAGAGAAATCTATAGATGTACCAAATGATTAATTGATTAACCATTAAGTTCAGTTAGATTAAATAATAGACAAATATATAAAATTGAACGAAAATGAAAATTTTGATAGTAATAGCATTATGAAAGATAGTTACTGTGAATGGAACATTTATTTTGTGTAGTGAAAAGGATACTTCGTGAATTTGTGTGTTGTACTAATACAATTTAAAATATGCTGAAATGTTTGAAAAAAAGTGCACTTTTGATGATCTGTTGTGATATTAGTACTAAGAGTTTTGAAAATTTACCAATTGCACCAAAGCAATTTAAAAAAGCTGTAAATAAGACATCAACAGGAGCGTGTTTATGTTCTTTTGTTTGTTATAATGTATTTTCACACCCGCACGCTAGTTTTACCCATTAAATAAGGCTAAAAACCATTCAACCATTCAAACATTTTAAGAAATCTGTGTCCTTAATGTATAGAATAAGGTTTACACAGCTTTGAAAATAAAAGTAAATATTTGAATTAATTTTACATTTTTCCATTCATTTTTTTTATTTCAAAATTTCACTTTGACTTTCACTTTTGATTCAATACTTTAAAATAGATACAAAAATTAAAAAGATAATAAACACAAAAATAATTCTTACAGTCGTATTTTGTTTATTCATCATAGTAAATGATTCGTTCAAGGAAAATAGATCACATTGCAACAGGTGCTGATTTATTTTAATAAAAGTTTATTAAAAAATTACATGTAATGAATGCTGTCAGTAAATGTTCTTTTTTAAGAAAATGCTGAACTATATCAAAGTTTTATGTTTCATTATAAACATAATTATGATCCCAGAATATAATCAGTATGAAAGTTTCTATCAAAGAAGGGATTATAAAAAGAAACACCAATTTCCTGTATCAGTATAGCAAACTGTCATAATCATTACAGAGCCATATCCATAAAATTATCATGGCTTACACAATCTTTAAAAAAAGTGAAAGAAGATGAGAGGGATGATGGAGAATGCGAGAGCAAGGGAAAATGGGAAGAGGATGATTGAACCTCCATCTCCAATAGAAAGAATAAGGGGGAATTCGACAAATCCAGGATTGCTGCTGTTCGTGTAATAGCTGATCCAGTCCTGAAATTCAGACACTCGGATGTAAACAGTAGGATATTCGGGTAGACCACATCCTATAGAATACACCGCAATTCCGGACTGAATCCACTTGGAGCCCTGTCTACTGACCAGTGGACTTCCAAGGTCTCCCTGCAAAAACATACGTTTTTACACCTCAATATCACTGTCAACAACTGTTACAGACACAAGTATGAGATACAGTGAGAAAAACAATTGAAATTTGGATTGTAAAAGTTCCCTTACTACATACAGTGAAAAACTGTAATAAATCTAACAGGACATTTCATGTCATTTTTACAATTGATGGAAGTGAAAAAGTAAAGTCATTTAATAATTTAGGGCTATTGTGAAAAACAGTATATTGACATTTCCATAATCTTTGTGACAGCTTGTATTTGATGTTTTCATTGAAATAACTTCTTAATTGTTTTCCCCTTTCTCAGTTATATACATTAGGGTTTTATGTTGCATCGAAAATTTGTTTATTAACAATTGTTTTTTTTTTCTGTAAAAACCATCAATGTTGTTGTTGATGTCGTTACAATCTTTTACGATAAAGTTCATGCAACCATTTTTTTACTGTAAATTTTACAGTATAGGTATGACGGTAGACAAATGAATAAAGATTGTTATTCTAGTAAAGTGACCCAAAAGATGAAATGACAGTTCTGGTCTCTCAAAACGTGTTTTGGATAAAAAGTGCCTAATAAAATGTCTTACCGCACATGGGGCCTTCCCTCCCTCACTAAAGAATCCAGCACACATCAAGTTGTCTGTAATGATGCCTCCATAAGCCAAATCACATTCAAAGTTGTTCACAACAGGGGTCTCCACCTCCTGCAGTATGTCAGGAAACTTGAATCCTGTCAATTCTGTCACACAAAATAAAAACATAAAATACTTTATCAATTCTAAAAAAAAATTTTTGACACCTTCTGATTTTGAAGCAATTTTCCTCACCATCGACACCGATTATTCCCCATCCAGTGACCCAACTCTCTGTACCATCAACAAATACACTACCAGCAGCAGCCAGACACACGGGCTTAATGTAATCAGTGAAAGTCACAGGTGAAGAGAGCTTGACCAGTGCTAGTTTTTGGTCAAGACTGTTATATTTAGGATGTTTGATGACTTTAATCACTGTCCTGGATGTCTCATGTGGGTTTGAGCCATTTTGGGTCAGACGCCCCAAGTAGACCATAATGTCAGACACAGGGGTGCTGTAAATACAAGAACGATTTAATTACACTAATATGAATCCACAGCTATCCAGTTTATATGATACTTGACACTTGAAACTCATAAAAAAACTTATTATAAAATATTAAACTTGGGCACTCCTTACGCTATGAAGCAGTCAGCTGAGGACAAAACCCATTCTTGATTGATTAGAGACCCACTGCAGATATCAAATCCAAAGGATATTCTGTGAATGCTAGCGTGCCACGGCCAAGACCCTTCTGACGCATTTTGCCCTCCAATAATCTTGGTGTTGAGGCTGGCTTCCCCACATACTGATGAGAGAAAAGATATTATGAGAATTCCCTGTCAACTCAAAAAAGTACAACACATTCAAAACAAAACACTCTGTGTGACTGAGCATGAGTTTGAATTGACCCTTCGCAAAAAGACCCGCCCCCTTTAGTTACTGTTGCCATGCGCTCTCACGCCACACATCATGTTCTCACAAAGTGAAAAATACATCCCGGAGCAAAGAGGACACTGACAACGCGTCGAAAGACAGAGCAGGCTACTTTTTATATGAAACAGTTTCATATTTAATATATTGTAATTTTTTAAAGAAGTTTAAACAATAAATAGCATATAGTGTGTCTTTAATGTGTCGTGACAGATCGCTGTAGCTCCTTCAAGCGGCTCGTGAACCAACATCTCTTCATACTAGTTCATTTATAGCATCAAATAAACATGAATGAACATCAGAAGGAATGTTGTTTCAAGTGTGGAAAGACACACTATTTTTTTAAGTTCAAGTTCACCATCGTTAATCTATTATATCTACTATACTCCTGACTGCTTTGTCAGACAAAATGGCGGATTTGGGGTTATGATTGATTAGATCACCTGTCAATCAAACTGTTTGCGAAGGGTCAATTGTAACAACTTACCGTCTATCTGACCCAGGGAGCCTATATAGGAGAAAGAAGAAAAAAAAATACTTAGACTCAGTTCTTTGTTAAAGCGCTGTTGATCTTTTTTAGATCAGTCAAAATTAGCTTTGAGAAATAGAAATGAAGACCCCAAAATATGTAATGTACAGAGCTTTAAGTAGTTTTGTCTTCTGCATCAACTATGTTAATGCAATTCACATGAAGTGAACTCTTATCAAAAAAGAAAACATGATTCAAATGAATGTTTTTGGATCCCTGCTAATTGGGAGGAAACACAGATAAACTGATAAACTTGTTAACCGAAAAAAAGATTATACATTTACAAAATGAATTTTTAGAGTTACAGACAATTGCATTATTGTTAGCAATATAAGCCCTAAATATACTAAAAGGAATCTTCATTCATGTGAAAATATAAGAAAGAATCCACAGTCAGCCATCTGAGGTAAATATAGGCTAATAAATATTTCCAAAAAGAAGTGACTAACTTTAACTAATAATTTATCATCGATTGCTGACTGAACTAACCAGGAACTAAGAAGTAAACAAGTTCCATATTAAGCAAGTATATTTATTATATAATATAGTAATAATATTTTGATGAATATTTTATTTTTTCACTTTTGCAAAAAGAGTTTTTAACAGTCACAAAGAAAATACAATTATTTTTTGAATATTTATTATTATTATTCCATGACTTATTACTTGGTTACATTGTTATTGATCACATTTTTCTTGAATAAACTGTTGCCATTTTCACATATATGTTATACAAAGACTTTATTAATATGTATTCAATTCTATTTCAGTCAATCATTTAACATACTTTAAAAATAAACAGAAGTAATTCATCAAAAGCTAAATTATCTGTAGATGTACCTGCTATGTTGAGCAGAATGGCCCCAGCCACACAGAAGACTGTGTTAAACTTCATACTTCAGTTCTGGTGTATGTTGTGTCTCTCAAGTCTCTAATGTCCTGTGAAGTATAAATACTCCTGCATTCATCAGAAGCTTTCTTTCCTCCACCCCACCTGAGGTTTTTCCCCAGGAAGTTGTTGGCATTTACAGTAGCGAGACCAGTCATGACCGAAACACATCACTTTATTACTTTCAGTCATTGTAGGATTTTTGATTAAATAAAAGACATACTGTATATACTGGGTATAAATGAATAGCTTATTGTCATATTATAACCCCCTACCACATTTTATGAACAAAGAAAATGCTACTGTGTGTCAGGACTCTGGTTTGATCTTGTGCTGTGCTTGTCTTGTGTCTTGATTGTCACCATCACAGCTGAATCCCATCCTAATCAGCGCTCTCACTCTCATTACTCACACACCTGTTCCCCATCTTCTGCACTGATTTTCTCCACTACTTATGCGTCTCTCTTACTTTGGTTCTCTGTCAGTGTGTCTTGGTTTCTGTCTGTTTCACCACTGTCCCCTTGCCTGAAAGTCTTGTTTTGGTTGCTTCTAAACATTTAAAGCCTTGTCTGGTTATTTAATCATGTTTTGTTGTTTATTTGTCTGGTTCCTGTTCCCTATCTTGCTTCAGCATGCTCACCTGGATTTTGACCCTTGCTCTCTTCCTGGACTATTGCCTTTGCTTTTCCCTGAATCTGTTGTTCTGCTTCTGGTTTTGACCTCAGCCTGTCCGTTGGATTTCGTCCTGTGTCTCGCCCTTCTACTTGGTGGCTCGGCTACCATTTATTTTATGTTATGTTTTGTTTTCCTTCAACCTTTTGGACAAATTCTACTTTCAATTGATCTGCTCTTGGGTCCCTGTTGTCTCTGCATCCCCTAAATCTGTGTTACTATGAATTTTGTCAGCAGCCCTGAGAGTGAAAGATGCTGTTAAAAAAAAAAAAAAAACTTTAAAGGGTTTTTAAAGAAATTGAATATGGTTTTTTAACTGCCGTTTAATTAGCCCGTTGTTCCACTCAATGTGCTGCTTGTATTTGTTTTGTAGTTAATTCTCACCTTCACCCTATTTCACACATCGTTGGTTGAGTGTGTCGTCTTTCAAAAGCAGAAGCATGTTTATAAACACTCCTCATTATTTCTGTTTATCTCACCTTTTCTTCACAGAGAAAAAAGTTAAAATTACAGGAAAAGTCCGTTTCATGCAGAGCCCAATTTGTTGATGGCTCATAAAAGCATGACACTAATTATATATTGGCATCTTAATTCTAAATCACAATATCGACATTTCCTTTTATTTTCATTCACCTTCTAATTCAACCTTTGCCAATGGAGGCTATGATAGACAGACAAATGCTTGACAAAGGTTACTGGCTTTTATTTTACATTCACAGCTTCTTCTGCTATTTAAATGCACAGAATTATTCAAAAAATACAAGCAGAACAAATTTCTATGTAAACTGAAATCTATTTGTGTATAAATTGTTGCATTCAATTGTACCGGGAAGTTCCCCCCCCCCCCCCCCTCTCTGGTTCTGGTTCTTCTGGTTCTTCTTGAGTTTCATAAACAATATGTGGTTGGCACATGGGTGAACACCCAACTCATGGTTATCTTTGCCACGTAACACATGAGGGAAGTTGATGTTAACTGTTGAGTGTGCACATACGGTATTCATCTGATAATGAATGGAATGATCTCTAGGTATGCATTTCCTGGTAATTGCTTGTGTAGTATGGGCACTTGTATGTTACTGAAAAAACAATAACAACAAATAGCGTAATAATAATGTCAATATATTGCATTTCTGTTCTTGTCAGGCCATCCCAAATGGGCAGCAGCATCCTCAAGCAATCTGTAGGGAATCGTCTGTGATGGCAAAGAGAGCGACTTGATGGTCAGTACCTGTTAACCACTATCTGTTTGTGCAAAACAGATTTCTGTTTTATTGTGAGATGGCATTCCAAACTACTTTAAGCATCCCATTGTTCTATTGGAATGGTGATCAGTGGAAAAAACAACTGAATAATCTGCTTTTGTGTCATATATTCTGTGCTGTGCTAAATCTGTTTATGATGTTAACTTAAAGCTGCAGACCATAACTTTTTTTTAGTTTAAAATTATCCAAAATCAATTTTTGAACATAACCAGCAAACTGTCTCCTTACCAATTCACAGCGGTAAGCTTGTAATAATGTTTTCTAATTGCTGTGGTACTGGTAGGTTTCTGCGGGAAATTCGAGCATGCCGCCGTTAGTCTTTGTGTCATTACGTCACGTCTGTTTACATAAAGATGGAGTCCCAGCTAGTAGGAGGATGGCAGATCATTTATAGCCTTTTCTCACAGCAGCTGCAATAATTAAACTTAATCATTTTGATGGCGGATTGTATGGTATGACAAATTAAGAGATTAGAAATTGAAATCTGCACAACAGGTAATGCTAATCCACGGGGCCCGGTTTCACAGAGAGCGCTTATAAGACAGGATTAGGCCTCAGTTCAATTAGGACATTTAAGTAGCCTTTATAAACGTACCCTAGAAAAACTTTACCGGTGTGCATTTTGAGACAAAACAATGGCTGTGACACATTTTAAGATATGTCAATACAAGTTGCTATCAGTTAAAACTACTCAGACATGCATTAGTTGCTGTTGCTATGTCCGACAAGTCATGCGCTCTCACGCCACACATCATGTTCTCACGGAGTGAAAAATACATCCCGGAGCAAAGAGGACACTGACAACGTATGAAACCGTTTCATATTTAAAATACTGTAAAAGAAAGTTTAAACAATAAATAGCGTATATTGTCTCTTTAATGTGTCGTGACAGATCATTGTAGCTCCTTCAAGCGGCTCGTGAACCAACATCTCTTCATACTAGTTCATTTATAGCATCAAATAAACATGAATGAACATCAGAAGGAATGTTGTTTCAAGCACTGAAAGACGCGAGTACACACAATTTTTCAAGTTCAAGTTCACCAACGTTACTCTACTAACTCCCCTGACTGCTTTGTCAGACAAAATGGAGGATTCGGGGTTATGATTGGTCAGATCGCCTGTCAATCAAACTGTTTGCAAAGGGTCAATTGCAGGTTTAAAACATAGATGGTGAAAAAGAGGTAAAAAGTACGGACTGCAGCTTTAACAAATATCTAAATATCTAAAATCTACATTTTTGTCTTTTAAATTGTCATATATCGTATTATAAAACTGAAGCGATGAATAATGTGGTGAAAAATTCAGTCTTATGGATCTTTATTCATTTCCCAGATAACATTTATAGGCCCCTTTTACATTTGGCATTAAAATTCTCTGATTGGATCACAGTCTAGTTTCCCTTTACCACATGAATGTCGATGCAATGCGTTTTCATTAGATTCAGCTATGATTATAATATGAAATAAGACTAGAAATGTCACTTTGATGGACTGGGCCCTTAAACCAGTGTGTTGCAGGTTCTTTTTGTCTTGCGACATATTTCTTTCAATGTTTTTTAGCTTGAAGTTTTAATCTGGTTAGCCAATTAGCCAACTTGAGTTGTAAGTACATAACTGACAACAAATGCTTTTGTTTGCCCCTTTAATTTTAAAATGGTATTGTATGATTATGGTATGATATATTTTAACAAATATCCAAAATATCCACTGGGTGGCACTATATAATTGTTTTTGACAAAATAAAGGACCGGTGGAGGCCTTTTGTCTCAACAAATGTATTTTGTCAGGTTGTAGAAATACTGTACATATAGGAACAGTACATTTTTATGTCAGATTTGAATGAAAATCTATCATCATATACACATCCTCATTGCATCCGAAACACGTTTGATAAATGGAGAAATGAATTGATTTAGAATCAATGAACAAATTGTTACACTTGTAACAGGTACTTAAATCATAAAGAATTTGGATACAAGCATACATAAAAAGGAAATCACAGATTAACAGTATCACAACTAAACAAAGCAATATCAAGCTAACTTAAAAAATCCACAAAATAATTTCTGATACAGAAATCACTCAACTGATTCAAAGTGTAATTTTTTTTAATTATTTGGCAATATATTTCCTACCATTTGCTTTAATGCTTAAAATGCTTTTATCTTGCATTTTTATAATTTAATACAATTTATATTTATTACAAACACTGAATTAGAATATGAACATGGAGTTTTTGACTGCTCTCTCTTGCTTTAATGAGAGCAACGCTCAAGCTGCATGAAATCAACAAGTTTGTGTAAAACCTGATGATCTTGTTCTCCAGTGTTAAGAGGATCCAAAGAGCATTTTTAAAGTCACATGGTCTGTGTCATGTGAAATGTGAATTGAAATTGTGAATTATTTTTCATAATTTTCCATAATAATGTTTCATTTTGAACTTTCTCTAAGATGCTCTCTTATTTCCAGGTTTAAATTAGATTTTTAATCCCCATTTAACAGACGTTTGGACTCACCCTATCCACAGCGGGTGCAGCCATTTCTAAATTGAATGTGTCTGGCTTCTAGTCTCATAAGTTTCCAGTTATTTTTAGATGTACAAAACAGCTTGTTGTGCTGCTTGATATTTTCTTAGCATACTACTTTAATGTACTGTCATAAATTCTAAACGCACTGGTTTTACCATTTACTGCACTTTGTTATTCTTCTAGTTATTTACCCAAGTCTCAAACATTCACAGAAAATAACTTCCGCAGTGCAAAATAAGGTGAATATACTCTTACTTTTCACAGTTCTCCAAAGAACCTTTCAATAACGAGTTCTTAAAAGAATCATTTTTAGTGAGAAGAACATTTTAATTATCTGAAGCATATGTCCATCTGCTCCTGGAGGCCCTGCAGCGTTCAGCTCCGATCCAAATTAAACAACGGGAACCAGCTAATCAAGGTCTTCAGGTATACTAGAAAAATCCAGGGAGGCGTATAGGTGCAAGTTGTATCTAAACTCTGCAGGACACTGGTCCTCCACACTGTAAAAAAGAATTGTTGGTTGAACTTAAAAGTTGCCTTAAAATTGAGTTCATTGAAATTAAAAATTTGAGTTAATGCAATGCAGGCGATTGGTTTACCACCTTAACTATTGAAGTTGATTTGACAAAAGAAAAAAATGCTGTGATAATAATAATAATAGTGCAGGAACATCCCTGATCTAAACAATCTTTCTCCACTATAAAGAACCTTTTGTGGAAAGCAAAGGTTCTATAGATGTTAAAGGTTCTTCATGGAACCATGGACGTCAATAAAGAACCTTTTCCGTTGTTGAACCAGCGAGTGCTTTAATTGCAGCAAACTTTTGGAGGCACGAGAGTTTCTCGAAAGCGCTGCACATTCCCTTCAGTGCGCTCCCACTCTCCTGTTCTCACTCATTTCAATGCTCCTCTCCCACAACGATCACACCCACCCCACAGTAACACCTCAAACACTGTAATTAATCAAGACGCGTGCCGTAATCAGGAGGAAGAGAGGCTATTTTTAAAAGCCCTGTCACTGCGGGCGCATTGAGAAACAAGATGAGAGAAAGAGAGAGAGGAAAAACAAGACAGATTCATTTGTTATGAGTGCATTTGGCTCTGCGATATCAAGTACAATATTTAGCTCGGTGACTTCCATCTGAGCAGCCAACTCTATTAAATCTGTTCAAGTCTGGATGAGAAAAAAAATCAATGAAAGGTGGTGATAAGAGGATTTTAGATACATGAGCCTTCCGCTTCTAAAAGAGTCTTTTCTTCCTCTTTGTCTCTTTATCTCATTTCATGATATTCTATAGACAATCTTCACTCTTTCACAAACACAATTGTCTCAAGGCTGTAAAGCAGTGGTTTTTAGCTAGTTTATCAGTAATTTCTTTTTAAGTGGCATTCTTCAATAATTACCTCAAAGAGCTACTTTTTTTTTTTTTAGCTGATCTAACCCTTTTGTAACCTAATGTATGATTGAGTAATTAAAATCTTTCAATTTAGCAAATTTTTATGTTAATATTTCTCAACTCAACTCAATACCATAACCGTTTATTGCACAGAAAATGTTCTTGAAATCAAATGCAAAAATAACAGCTGTATATGAGGGTCAGGGTTATTTCTGTATTCACTTTAGATGTAATCTCTGTGCTGTAATTTCTTTCACCTTGGGTAGTTTTGTTCTTGGTTTTCAAGGATGAGACCTGCCCAAGTGAACTAATTTGTGCCTGTAGTGTTCGATTACAAACACAACATTTGACATTCACAACAAAAGATACAGTAAGTGTTTTATATTAAAACCAGTGTTATTGTACCTATTATAGTATTTACTGATATTAAATTTGCTTTTATTTTTATATTTTCATTATTTTTTTGTTACATTTTTATTATATATTTTCATTATTTTATTTCATTTCATTTCTTTATTTTATTTTATTTTTTCAGATACCAGGGCAACATTTCCAAGCAGGATCTCATGTTAGATGGCAACTGTTCTAGAGTTTAGTCTCAGACCGTTTAAGTCTCTATAACACTAGACTGTGTATTCTGAAAGATCAATGCAAGTGAATGGTGGAATAGTTTATTAAGCTATAGTATCATGTCAAAATGTCAACTAATTATTATATGAAAGTGATCATCACTTTCTTTAAATCTGTAAAATAAATGGTAGCACTTTATTTTACAATCCTGTTGTACATATATAATAACTGTAGTCATATATAGTCATATAATAACTATAGGTACTAACCCTGAAACCTAACCTTAACCCCTGTAATTACCTTATATTACTGTTGATCTGAAATTACAGCTTTTGTCCCCGTTATGGTTGAATCACAGGACCGGATACCAAGTTGCCTTGCCAAGAAAAACTCTTTATTGTCATATGTATATAAGGCATAGGAAATAAGCTAGTTCTATTGTCTTCCGGCCATCTTCATGTGCGTTTACATCGAGCTTATATACCATGACTAGAGATTTTGCAGTTCCTTTCAAGGAAGAAAAGCATGTTGGTTTCTTTAAAATAGAGCGTGGCATGGCATATTCTACTCTCCTTATAGGGAATACTGTACATCAGTTGTTTACATCATGGAATCCCTGCATCAGCGGAAAACATATGCAACATGTAACACACATTCCTGTGAAGCCAAAATTATCTCTCCTTCCCTGTGTATGTCATATGACACTACATATTCATACAGACTTGGCTCATGAAGCTTATACTTTCTCAAATACATTATACATTTGATCATGAATATATATAATATTAAAACAATGAACGTTTAATCTTCAAATACCCAGTATTTTCGTACACATACTGTAAAATAAAATACAACAAAAGAAATAACATAAAATGGTCTTTTTATTAACAAAATATTCACTTGAGTGATCTAAAAATCCAGATCATTCAGATCAGCGCTGAGATCTAAACTGGTTGATGTATTATAACAGAAGATGACTAGCCATCATCCACTTAGTGTCAGTGACTTTTTGACACAGACATCTCTCTCTCTTACACACACACATCCTGCGGCATGTGCCCAGCTATATGGCCATTATCTCTTTTGGTTGCTATGGTAACCCTACCCTGCGATCGCAGGCTTTAGGTGGTGATGACACTGTGTGTGTGCACTTATGAGGTATGTTGGTATCGGAATATTGAGTTCATTTGCAGTTACTATTTTTAAACGTAATGATGTCACTTGTGTACCTTCAAACTGAGACAAGCCACACACTTTGCATGTATAAACAAACACAGGAACATAAGCCACTATCATAATATCAGTTTCATTCAGCACAGAATGCTGTTAGTGCCGTTTTCACTTGAACACACACACTCTCTAAAGCAGTCAGTCTTTTCAAAGTTCAAAGCTGAAAAATTATGTTTGGTCACACTTTATATCAGGTGTCCGTAACCTCTGTGTACTTACATCAAAAAATAAGGGCAATGTATTTATTTTGTTCATATTGTATTGCAAAACATATTCGCTGATGGTGAGGTGGGATACGGGTAAGGTTAGGGACAGGTTTGGTGGGTTTAAGGGTGAGTTAAGGTGTAAGGGAAGGATCAACAGTGTAATTATAAATGTAATTACAGAAATTAATTACAGCTGTACTTACAAAACATGTAAAAAAACATGTACACAGTATAAGTGCATTGTATCACATGATTAATCTCAATATTAGTACATAGTAGCTAAAGACACCTAATATAAAATGGGATTGCATGTTTTTTTTTTTATAGAAATGGTCAGTGTTGATTGGTTTATTAGAAATAAGTATTGAATTCATACATGATTATTTGACTCCTTTCATACTCCACCTCCATCTGAATTTTGTGGTCCAATTTGGCAAGCTACTGTAAATCCTCTTAAGGATGTTTTCTGGCTGATTGCTTCACATTTTGTTCTGCCGAACTGATGTTGGACTTATTCTTCGCTGGCTGCAAACTGTGTGATTTATAATAGTTCTTTACGACTGTAACAAACATGATCCCTGCTGTAAGCCATGTTTTTAAGAGAACATGGTGCTTACTCGAGGAAAATAAAACACAGACCAAAACACGCAATTTGATTTGGTTGATGATCTTTATAGTGCTAGAAAGTAAGATGAAATTGAAATTGCTTTATATATTTATATTATGATTTACATTTTAAGCTGACAACATATAATGCATATAAATAGCAGTTGTCACTTCGTATCTTCAAATATGTAAATGCTTAGTTTTATGATCAAAGCCCTGTAGTTTTAACTGGTTGAGAGATGTACAAATAAATGTTCCTCAAAATCTTTATATTTTATGCTCACATTTAAACTAAAAATGTATCTCAGATGACAAAAGGCATATAGAAGATTCTGTGCAAAGACCGACCATGTTGCCTATTCAAAAATCACATTTTAACTTGGTTTCATCAAGTCAAAATATGATTTAATATTGCTAATAATATTTATTACAATATTTAGTAGAGATAAATTCTACTCCTCATTGTTGCGCAATGTTGTATTTTTAAAGCGCACGACGAAGGAGAATCAGAATAAACAGACTTTAATGAATACTCGAGAAAGACAACAGGTTATACAAGCAAGAACCGACAGACTAAGAGAGAACACAGGATATATATATATATATGGCAAACAAAGGAAACTTAAACAACAAGACACACCTGAACTGAAACTCAAATCGTTCTTTAACTATGACAACAAAAGTGGCAGGAAAAACTGAACAAAGACAGACAAGTGCCAAACAAACAGAGTCCAAAAGAGACCGACATGGGACATTACTCCCTCCTGGAGAAGATGCTGGGGCGGACTCCAGGGCTGGAGAAGGTGCTGGCGCCATATTTAGGCCCCAAGACATCCCCTCATACTCCACTAAAATTCCCAGAGGCACAAGTGTGGTGGCCATCTTGGGACGAGGCTCAGGAGTGACGGCCATCTTCACTAGGCTGAGGACTGGGATGGCCTTAGGAGCTTCAAATGGAGGAAGTGAAGCAAACTTCAGCGCTGACAGATGTAATTTCTGGGTCTGCCACTTTGGTCCCCAGGTCAGCGCTGTTGGAACCCCGTCCTTGGACAGGGGGAAACATTGGAGGGCAGAAATGGAGGAATCCATTGGAGCAGCATGTAGACCGGCATGGGGTGAACTAATGAGGCCAGGTATGTTTCAGAGGTGGCTGGATGAGGAAGACACTTTTCTTTAACTTCTACTTCAAAATTTGAACTGTTTAGATTAATCGACTCTACTAAAGAAACACAAGGAGGTTCACAGTAACGAATTGTAACCTCATCCAGTCCCATCCAAAAACACACATTGAGAGGGATTTCAGGCCAGCTCACCTGATGGGAAAGCTCAAGAAACTCCCCCACATATCTCTCCAAAGGACAACCATTCTGCCTCAGGCTCCACAGGCGGTGTTCAGCCAGGACCATCTTTTTAAGGTCGGTTCTTCGGTTTCTGTTGCGTTTTTCATGTCTATGCGTTCTCCTTGCGTTCTTTATGTCTATGGTAGTTCGAGAGCGCACAACAAAGAAAATCCTTTAGGAGAACTTTTAATACAGTAAACCACTCAAACAGGAGAATAACTTGAAGAAATATCCAAACAAACCATCAACATAACATCAACGCAAGACAAAGAACGGATGGAAACTAAGGGCTTACAAAGGAAACAGAGGAGTAAACAAGACTAATTAACAAGACACAACTGTTACTAAGACAACTAAAGATTGACGGAAAAAACAAAGGAAGACATGTGACAAATGAAAAACCAACAGAATCCAAATCAGATATAACCCTAACATTCATGTTGTTCAAAACCCTTTCCTGACTTTCTTTTTTTCTGTGGAAAACAAAAATATTTTGAACAATATCTTGGGTGTGTGTGTGTGTGTCCAAATATCAATGGTGCCCAACAAAACTTTGAACCCATTCGACTTTTATTTTATGGAAAGAATAATGTAATAATATAGTTTACGGCTGCATTTAGAGTAAAGCATAGTAGGATGAAATATCAAAAATATAAATGGCCGCTTGAACATAATTAGGGTCTGAACAGGTTAAACTGACATCTGGTTTCCCAAGAGACCAGGCCAATGTAGTTCCAAATATCACAGGAATTATGAAACAAACAACGTCTATTGGATTGATTTACACAGAGTACAATATTCTCTAGAGAAATGTTCCAATAATTTGAAAAAGTGAGGACAGTGCGAGAGATGCTGCCAGGCGAGTTTGTTGAGAGCGCGGGCGGACGGGCGTGCGTGCGTGCGGTGGCTGGCAAATGTCATACTGAAAGAGAAAACCGTGGGAGAGAAGAGACAGGGATAAATTAAGAAATGAAAAACGAAGTGTCGATAAAACCAGAGCAAACTTTTCTGTGAAACTCAAGCTGTTCTGCGCTCACTATTGATTCTTCACTTTCTTTGCCAAAAAAAGTGATAAAAGCGTATTTTAATTAATTGAGGCACCGAAATATAATAACAGGATTATAGGATTATTCTACTTCCAAGCAAATGTCTATTTTCTACCTGTCAGACAACCTACCTGTAAGAATGATTTGCTGGTTTGACAAAAGTGCTTAATTAATTTGTGCAAAGGTCACTTTATTCACCAAACCCTTCAGCATTATGATGTGGTCAAATTAGATTGCTGTTCAGAATGCAATTAGCCCAGCTGCTGCTATAAATAAGACTGCTTTGTGCACTCGCCTTCTGCTTTTCATCATTTATTGCATGGAAAGTAGCTTAAGAGCGTAAAGAAACATGCTGCATATCTCCCACACTTTTTCAGTGGACTTCACACATTACTAACGTCCTTTGTACTTTCTATTTCAGTTCACAATGCACAATTATTCATCATCCTGGCTAGATGAGACACACAGACTTATATTACCATGAGTCCAGCATGTAGCTGAAATTCTGTGTATTTCACAAATTTAGATACTGACGGATTCCTACACTTCTTAGCAACAGGCAACCTTTATGCATAGTGACAGATGGTTGGTTATTTTGGTTGAACAAATAGATGGAGGAAAGAAATGCAATGCATGGATAGAGACAGAGAAGGTTGCAGGGTGAACGGTCAGAAAAGTGGGGAGATGTTTCCACTTAACTGAGGGAATTGGCAGCCTAGCAACAAAATTTAAGCGAAGATGTCCCCTAGCAACCAAGTAGGCTTCACTCCCTTTTTTCCTACTGCACAGATGCTTGCACACAGAAACTATAGCAGTGAAGTTCAACAATGCAAGGAGACACAAAAAACTGCACAGACACAAACATCCTCACAAACAAGTATGCGCAGTTAAACAGGAAGCGCTGTTCTCTGTTTGGTCTTTAAGTATAATTATTGCAGATGATTCTGAATAAATCAGGAAGATCCCACATTTTTAACCTTCCTTTGCCACATAGTTTGAACTGTTTGTTGTCTGTGGGGTTTTTTTGGTCTCTATCTAAATGGCACTTTGCTGAGATCACCCAGCGAGTGCATTAGCAGTCTAGCGCTAAGCAGAAGACCCATAAAGGTCTCGCAGCATGGTGCTGTGTGTGCTTACATCTGGTTACGACTTATTTGAGTTTGTGTGAGAGACTTGGCGTCGCTGACTTCAGTCATTATTAAAAAAAAAAATCTTACTCTCAAAGCAAGCACAATTAGATTCTCCATCCTAGGCATTCAGCTGTGCATGCATCTATGTGCATTTATTTGTAAGAAGCACATAACATCTGGACAAAATATATTTCAGATATATGATAAATATATGTAGTGTATAATATCTACACTACTATTGTCACGGATTCAGCCAGCATGCCTTCAGTACCAGGTCTTTCAGCTCCACCCACCCATTCACAATCACCAGAGTTTTGAGCAGACAAATCACACCTGTCACATCTCAGTTAGGAATCATTTTTCATTTCATTTTTCATCATTTAGCAGACGCGTTTATCCAAAGCGACTTACAAGGGCACTTTAGTCATTGTATCGAAGGTGGAGAGAGTGCTGTTTATTCACAATCCCCACTTTCAATTCCTGCCGGCATGGGAATCGAACCGGCAACCTTCAGATTACAAGCCCGACTCCCTCACCACTAGGCCACGACTACCCTAATCACATATCTACCTAATAATAAATGTTTCTTGAGCAGCAAATCATCATGCTAGAATGATTTCTGAAGGATCATGTGACACTGAAGACTGGAGTAATGATGCTGAAAATTCAGCTTTGCATCACAGGAATAAATTATATTTCAAAATATTTTCAAATAGAAAACAGTTATTTTAAATTGCAATAATATTTCACAATATTATTGTTTTGACTGTATTTTTAATTAAATAAATGCAAACTTTTGAACGGTAGTGTATACACACACACACACACACACACACTTAATTACTTTTTTTGAATTGGAAAAATTTAATTTCAAACTTCCAATGCCCAAATATATTTTTTAATTTCAATTAAATTAATCTAATGTAGAACTTGGAAGAGCTGAATGTATACATAGGAGAATGACACAGAAGAGAAGATATTGTTGAATAAAGTTGTTTTGTTTTGTTTTTGCGCACAAAAAGTATTCTCATCGCTTCATAACATCAAGCTTAAAACAGTGTGGTCACATGGACTGTTTTAACGATGTCTTTACTACCATTCTGACCTTAAATGTGACAATTACATTGGATTGCTGTGGGGGATAAAAAAACCCTTGGATTTCATCAAAAATATCTTAATTTGTGTTTCGAAGATCTTACGGATGTGGAACGACAGGGGGGTGAGTAATAAATGACAGAAATTTCATTTTTGGGTGAACTAATCCTTTAACGAAATTTAGCGTTTTGTCCTTCCCTCATATTTAAAGTATTTTTTTAATGATATTTTGATGCTTTAATTAACTTAACTTGGGTCATTAAAAACAAATATCTGCCTCCATACATCACTTTTGGCCACTACTGTCACTTGAAAGTTTGTGAACCCCTTGTAGAATCTTCAAAATGCTTTTTTATTTTAACAAAATAAGAGGGATCATACAAAATGAATGATATGTTTTAATTTAGTACTGTAAGAGATGTTTACATATAGTCCACAAGACAAAAGGATTAAATGAATTTATAAAAATGACCCCGCTTAAAAGTTTACATGCCCTTGATTCTTAATACTGTGTGTCGTTGCCTGGATGATCCACGGCTGTTAGTTTGTTTCGTGATGGTTATTCTCATGAGTCCCTTGTTTGACCTGAGCAATTAAACTCCTCCAGGTCCGGCAAATTCCTTGATTTTCCAGCATTTTCTGCATATTTGAACTCTTTCCAGCAGTGACTGTATGATTTTGAGATAAATATTTTCACTCGGAGGACAACTGAGGGGCTCAAAGACAACTATTAAAAAAGGTTCAAACAATCACTGACGCTCCAGAAGCAAACACAATGCATTAAGAGCCGGGAGGTGAAATAACATGCATTTTGTATGATCTCTCTTATTTTGTTAAAACAATTAACATTTTGCAGATTCTGCAAGGGGTTCACAAACTTTCAAGCAGCGATACATGGATGTATAAAATGGCTAAAAATATATACGAGAAATTTGTATGACTTTGTCTAGTTTAGGAATACTGTGCGTATCAGTGAAATCAGCAGATAATGATGCTTTAATTAAGGCAGACTCACTCTGTGAGGAGACCCTCTTACTGCAGAGTTCAAAACTGCTCTGCGCACACGCACAAATAAAAGCTTTCTACCTTCTGCATTAATTGTTCCTGCTTCTTTTTTTATAACCTTTCAGCCCTCTTGTGGGAGAACACATCACACACACTCCCTTCATGTGGTCAAAGATCAGTTTCTCCAGCAGAGCTCAATCCAAACATGTATTATGTGTTATTAGCCCATGCTGACCCCCAGATCGGGTCTGAAGCTCCGGCGATCTATTAGGCATTTCTTTCTAAACACAAAGTGCATGAATGAAAGTGGAGTCACAGGTGAGTAATGGAGATTATTGAGGAAGTATTGTCAGGAGAACTGAAACGCAAACACAATGGCGCAGATCAAGCCTGTGTACTGTGGCTTATCCCTCTACCTCTCTATCTCAAACACAATTCCTCAATTCCAGCACACTAAGCAGTAACTAAGCAACAGGCCAGAGAGGGCTAGAGGAAAAAAAACAGAGAGACACTGAAGGGATGGGGTAACAGAGTCATTGGGTCCAGTGGTAGCTGCAGTTTCTTTAGCATTGATCTAATCAGGCCCCGTGTACAATTTTTTTTAAACACTCATTATTTCTCCCAACCTCTTTCCTTCATAAGGGAATTATTGTGATCTCACAATATGGGGCTGTTGTGTCTGTTAGGATAGAGATGTGTCTCAGCCAGAAAAGGCTGGATGATTAATTTATAATAAGAGAGACTGGGGCTAGTTGTCACACTTTTTTTTACTCCATTAAATACATTACCGTTCTAAATTTGGGGTCAGTAAAAAGTTTTATTGTTTTTAAAAGAAGTCTCATATGCTCACCAAGGCTACATTTAGCTGATCAATAATACAATAGAAACAGTATTATTGTAAAATATTAGTACAATTTAAAATTCTCTATTTTCTATTTAACCAATTCCTATTTCTATTTTAATTTATTCCAGTGATGCAACAGTGAACTTTTAGCATCATTACTCCAGTCTTCAGTGTCACATGATCCTTCGGAAATCATTCTAATATAATGATTTACTCCTCAAGAAACATTTATTATAATTATCAATGCTGAAAACAGTTCTTAATATTCTACTACTTAATAATTTTTTGTGGAAACTGTGATTTTTTTTCCTGATTCTTTGATGAAAAGATAGCTATTGAACATTTCCACTATTCTTGCCCAGAAAAAAAGAAACTGAAAAAATAAATTTAAATAATATTAGTATTTGTAATGTAATATTTATATGAAGTTATAAAGTCAAAAATTAAACACAGAGCAATTCTTAAAACAGCAACAACAAAGTAACACTTAAAAACAAGATAACTTGCCCCAATCTGATATTTAAATAAACTCTTTTTTCACACAACAGTTCAAATTTTTAGTTCAAATTCACCTTGATTATTTCATTTTCATTTTCATCATTTAGCAGACGCTTTTATCCAAAGCGACTTACAAGGGGAGCAATTAGGGGTTAGGTGTCTTGCTCAAGGGCACTTTAGTCATGATATTGAAGGTGGAGAGAGTGCTGTTCATTCACAATCCCCAACTTCAATTTCTGCCGGCGTGGGAATCGAACCGGCAACCTTCCAATTACAAGCCCAACTCCCTCACCACTAGGCCACGACTACCCATATTTTCTAGTTGTCCTCTCCTTTGCAACACTCCTATATTAATGCCTTGTAGCAATACTGTATACTGGAAAGTATATAGCTAGAGGAAAGTGAACCAGAATTTTATTAATTTATATGATGTGAGGTAAAGATTGGAGATGTCTTTGGTGCCTTGCCCTACAGAACTCTGAAAACCCTTCCAGCCTCCATTAATGTTACAAAATTGACTCTGTATGTATAATTCACTTCCGAGTGCCGAGTCATTTCTTTTTCTTCAGCATCAAATCATTTGACCAGCAAATGGCATTTGATCTAATAACCAAACTCTATTTTCTAGCTGAGTGCTTTCATCACATCATACCTACCAGAACAATTTCATGCCAAAAGAGCTGCAATGTTTTAAAAGTGATTAGAAAGATGTTAATTCTCACCTGCATGAACGCTGGCTTGGACTGAAAAACTCCCATCAAGGCTTCTACAGGTTTCCAGGGCCCTTTGACTGAAAAAAAGGCGAGAGAGAATAATAAGGCTGACACAGACTAATCTTGTGTAATGTGTGTCAAGAGATCTTCATGCTATCGAACAGTCAAAGGCATTATGGTTAACAGTGTAAAGAGGACCATTTTACTTCTCTAATTTGAGTGCTCAAAGAATCAGGACTAATGGGTTCCTTGAAAATAGTGGGGCAATTTAGACAGGCAGAGGGCTCTTCATAGGTGCATCATTGCTGCTAAGTGATGGTGAAATGACCCTGGATATGCTTAACCTCAAGAATTTTAGGTACTTGAGCCATATTGTGTCAATGATCAAAGCTTATGGGAAACATCAGAACATTAAAAAGCTTCCAGCATGTGCTGTAACCCTTACTGTGGACATATCCAAGACCATAAAGATCACTTTTAGTCCATCAAAAACTGATGCAATTTATTATCTAAACATTTAACCACTGAAAACCAGTCACTGGCAGTGACTCCACCATTTGAGTACTCTGAATAATCTCTGTCAGGCACAGTAAAGTCTCCCTAAGGAGACAACGAAAGACAGTGTGCCCAAAAAAAAAGGTCCTTCACTGGGACGTGATGTCTTAAGCTGGGTTCACAATCCTAAAAGATTCTTCAGATAATAGACCAAAGTCTGAAGTCTTTGATCGCAAGTTTGACATGTTTTCGCTGAGAGTCGGTTAATGACCGTTGCAATGAAATTTTTACCTCAGATGAAATTCTGGCAGTGTCAGAAGATTTGACACACAGTCCTGCAGTGTGACTTCTCCTACGACAACCGTCAAATCAAAAACCAGTAGGAGCACAGAACTTGATGATGCAATTAGTGAGACAACAATGAAGCACCACTTACTCCAAACACATCGTCTTTGGTTTTTTTAAAGTTTTTATTTCTAGACAAGCCATGATTAAAATTAACATGATTGTTTTTGTTCGTTAGCCATCATTTCAATCCCGCATGTAATGCAGCTTACAGTCACCAAATATGTCACGGATAGATGCTGTAAAACTCAGACAAGTCTTTTTTATGCGTCCAGTTTAACACTTCTTGACTGCCGTATCACAGTCTCACATTAAGTGTCGTAAAACAAATCATCAACCCTGGTGTAATGAACATACCCGTCTTTTGAGATAGCCGTGTAGGAAGGCAGAATGGACTTGGAAGAAAAATAAATTACTGATCACTCATCAAATTTTACAGGCTTCACTTCTTAGGTTGAAAGTTGTAAAGGATGCTAAAGCTGCATATTTTTCAAATATCATATCACACCACTCAAATTCGCCTAAAATTTTGTTTCAAACCATTAATAGGTTCTTAATTCTACTGCTGTCCCTATACCTCAATCTATAGATTGTTGTGAGAAGTTTTTAAGTGTTTTCACTGGAAAAACTAAAGACATTAGGTCAAGGATTTGTGTGTTAGATGGAAAGATAGGAGAGGACTCTTTTAGTGTCAGCACTTGAGTTGAGTTCTTTTTTGGCTAAAAATGATGTGCTAGATGTTTTTCAGTCTGGTTTCAGGGCAGGACATAGCACTGAATCAGCTTTATTATGGGTTACAAATGACTTGCTACACACTGGGGACATCGGGTAGTCAAGGAGCTCTAATTATGCTCGACCTTAATTCAGCTTTTGATTTAATAGATCATGATCTTATCATTGAGTGCTTAGAGCATGTTGCGGGTGTAAGAGGAACCATTTTAAAATGGTTTTCCTTTAATTTGAAGGAAAGACTCTTTTCAGTGAGGATTTGGAATTTCTCATCTTTTATAGTTCATGACTGTGGAGTTCCTCAGGGCTCGATTTTGGGGCCTAGTTTGTTGTCATTATTTTTGCTGCCTTTAAGTCTTTTCTATAAAAGACATGGTATGTTGTATTATCTCTCTACCGATTACTTGACTATTAAATCTGAAAGATCATCTTTTCATTCATCTTCGATCTATTTTTTCTTGAGGAGGTGAAGTGCTGGTTAGAGCTAAATCGTCTCACATTTGCTGATCAGATTAAGTGTGTGGTTGATGACTGCTGCAATAATGAAATCTATTTTTGTCTACTGCTGATCTTGAGATAGTGATTCACACATTTATTTCCTCCCGCTTGGATTATTGTAACGCACTTTATTTGGGAGTAAATCGATTTAAAACTACAAAACTACTCATAACGAGAATATCACCCCAGTTTTGGAAAAGCTGCACTGGCTTCCGGTTAAATATCAGATTCATTGTAAGGTGTTGCTCTACGTCTATAAAGCTGTCCATGGTCCGGCCCCAGAATATATTACGAATTTGATTCACATGAATTCTGGTAGACCTCATTTTATTGTTTACTGCTTGCAATTCTGAAAACCTGGCTGAAAACTAAAGGGGATTGAGCATTTTCTGTTGCTGGCCCAAGACTGTGGAATACCCTTCCACTTGACATCAGATCTGTTCCCTCGATTGACATTTTTAAATCTTGATTGACAACATATTTGTTCCTTATGGCTTTTAAATGTTGAATTTTGGAAGTTGTACTTCAATGTTGTTTTCTATTACCATTTGTTTTATTGTTGTTTATAATTATTTGTAGATTTCTTTTTATTGTACAGCCCTTTGATTTACTCTGAGGAGGAAAGGGCTTTATAAATAAACTTGAGACTATACGCTTATAAGCCATAAAAGCCTGATGTACCAAATATGATACTGCACAAAAAAGCAAAAAACAAATATGGAAACTTTTTTCTTTTAAACAATTCTTTAAAATATTTTGTCTAAAAGTTCAATAAACTGCTCCATTAAAAAAGAGGAGTTTTTCTGTCTATTATTAATATGTTTGGAGCCACAGGATTAAGAAAGGTGTCATAGGCTACTATGCTTCCTTTCCAAAGTTGGCTTCAATCCAAACACACTACAAAAGTGATGTCCATAAACGCAGGGCCTGAATAGGTCAAGATGAGAAAGAAAGACTTGGACTTCAAAAATCACTTTCTTTAAAATATCATATAGGTGCGTCCAGCTCAAGGCGTGGGCTTCTGGTGATTTTCCAGACCGATCATGGGTTGACATTTTTGAACACTGGATCAAATCCTATTGATTAGCGCATTCTCTCTAGCTCTGACAAAGAACGGTCTCCCTGGCGACATCCAGGCTGATCGCGCGCGCTCTCTCTCTCTCTCTCTCCCGGCCCCCCACCCCCTTCCACATGGACCATACGCACACAAACCTGGTCTCAACTGAGTTGCATTGGCTTTGTAAATGGCTTGGGCGTTGATCGTGGTTGTAAAACTACGTACTGACAGCCAACTGTGAGAGAACGCAACAGAAACGGGGCACTTTTTTTTAATCCAACTTGCCTGTGAACTGACGGCATGAACATTCCCAAATGATTTTAGGAGATACTTTTATTACTTTCTTCTCCTCATGAAACTTGCCCGACTCAACAGGCAGTTGCAGAAAGTGACTTGATGCCCTAAGAGTCTCGACTGTCTTCAGCTTCAGTGTTCTGCGTCTCCCCTCAGGATGAACGGAACGTTTTTCAACCACACGGTGTTTACGCACGGCGTTCTGCTCAACCGTAGTCAAGAGCTCGCGGGGACACTAGTTGATTGCTGCACGGGTAACGGGAGCGAGGTGACCGCAAACGACGGCGGCGGGTCTTTAGTTCTCGCGCATGACGAGCGCAAGATGTTCGTTACGCGCGTGGTGCAGATCGCGGTGCTGTGCGTTCTTTCACTCACAGTGATGTTCGGAATCTTCTTTCTTGGTTGCAACCTCATGATTAAGTCCGAAAGTATGATAAACTTCCTGGTCAAGGACCGGAGACCATCCAAAGACGTCGAGGCGGTGATGATCGGACTGAGTTAGCCATGGGTGTCACCTGTAACCGGGCTGCAATTGTCCTCAGATCGGAAGGCAGGAAGATATGCAACTTACATCTTCACTCCCTTTGTGTTCTGGGAAGAAAAGGCGATGTGGACGAACTGTTCTTGAAGCAAAAATGACGAGACACAGCTGCACGTTTACAAAATGAGAATGTATTTATTCATGTTTACGTAGCTTTTTGTATTTGAGGTCATTTTGCTTGTGATTTTTTACATTGAAGTGTTTACACGTTTTTACCTCATAAAAAGCAGAGTATGTATTCCTGCATTATGTTTGTAAAAGTTGCTATGCGAATTATACAATGACTCCAGCGTGCGGGGGCTCGCCTTAATTGTAGCTATTTGGGGCGAAACTGTTCTAAAAGTCGGTTATCTAAAATATAGTTTCAAGAAGCACAAATATTTTTGTCATAACACAGTGATACACAATAACTTTGTGATTTATTGTCTCACCCGCACAAAAATCGTCAACGTGTTGTCATGGTTACTTCATTGCCGCCGCAATTTAACGACGTGTGAAAATAGGCGGTCTAACTTTTATAATTGAAAACCCTGTTTGAAACCTATATACGCTTGCATGGAAAAAATATGTACATTTAGGCTACTAAGATCCTAAAAATCTTGTGTTTTAACTTCCTTTTGGAGGTGGGGATTTCAAGCCTTTTCAATGGAGAAATTCTGACTTCCCCAAACCCATCACCCTGGTTTGTACTTGACAATCACTTCCAAAAGCATGTTGTTTTGTGAACGGTGACTTTTGCACCTCGAATCGCAGGTGTTTTGATTTTGAAGATGTCAAAATGTATTTTTGTTGGAGTTTAACTTGTGGCCGAGAGCACGTGAGGGGGGAGATGCTCGTCTGCTGGTGCGTTTTCTTCCCTGATCCCGACTGACGTCGGACGTCTCTCCCTCTGCATGCGCGGTGCTCGGTGTGTCAGGCACTTTCTAGGTAACCCCTCAATGCTGCATGGAATATTTTGTAAACTATACTGACTTGAAAACTTGAAGTTGTGCGGCATGATTTGAATAAAGTTGTTTAAAACATTGCATTGCATTTGTTTATTTCTCTCTAGTGGTCGGTGAACAGTGTAAGTGAAAAACTGGACAATTTTGCCACATTAAAAAGGTACTTCTTCATGCATCACCTTCGATAGGTGATTGGTACAGATAATTCAGTGATGTGACGGTAATCTATGGAAATCCATTTTTAATTTTTCATAAAATTCTAACATCTGTAGCCTACATACACACAGAGACAGATGTTGGGATAGAAAATTCTCGATTTGTGTGAAGTAAACACATGTCGTCAGGTGTCTTTCTGGTAATTTATTAGTACATCTGCAAGGGATTTACAGATTTGACTTGATTTCACATCCCCAGTTCCTGGTGCGCGTAGCTATTTGTTCATATTCCAGATTATAATATGTTACGGTCTTGCTGGTAAATCCAAGCACGAAGACGGAGAATAACATGAATGACGTTCAATAAGCAAAAACCAGGAGAATACTATCCATACAAGACGCTCAAACAAACAATGACCGACAGAGGAGTGAGGGAAACAGAGGGAATATATACAAACAGGGTTGGGGAGTAACGAAATACAAGTAACTTAGTTAAGTATTTAAAATACAAAATTTGAGTAACTGTATTTCATTACAGTTACATTTTAAATGAGTAGTAATCAGATTACAGTTACATCTGAAAAGTGTTTTAGATTACCAAAGTGATTACTTTGAATTTTAATGTCATTTAAACAGCAGTTGGTGATTCTCTGACAGTCTGAAAAAGCGGAGTTAAGTTTCATCAACATTTTAATACTTTTAAGAGGGATCATAAAAATGGTTATTTTTATTTAGTACTGTCCTGAACAAGACAAAAACAACAACAAAAAATTACCCAACTGTCAACTGAACTTAACTGTCCTGTCATGACCTGGATGATCCACGACTGTTTTCATGTTTTGTAATAGTTATTTGTGAGTCATTTTATAATTCACTCGTCACTGCAACTTTCTCACAGTAATTGTGAGTTTGCATTGGGAGATGTAAACTTGCAATACTGACTTTTCTCAATATTGCAAGTTTATATCTCATATTTCTTACTTTTCTCAATATTGTCAGTTTATATCTCATAATTTTGACTTTTCTCAATATTGCGAGTTTATATCTCATAATTCTGACTTGATAACTCACAATTTCAACTTTATATCACACAATTCTGAGGGAAAAAGTCAGAATTGTGAGATAAAAACTTGTAATTACATTTTTTGTGCTTGTTCCACACTTAATAGTATTCCAAAGTATTCTAAAGTATTTAGATTAAGTTACTAAACTTGAGTAATGTAACGAAATACGTTACAAATTACTTTTAAAAGCATGTATTTTGTAATCTGTAGTGAAATACATTTTAAAAGTAACCTATCCAGCCCTGTGTACAAACACTAATGACTGGGACACAAGTGAAGGGAATGACTAATTAACGGGCACAGATGGAGACAATGAACTAATAATCAGTGATGAGTGGCGGGGGATAACCAAAACAAAAAGTACTTTAGGAAAAAATGAAAGCAAAACAAAGTCCAGGAAGACATAACATGTGACAATCAACAAATATGCATGCTTTCCAGTAACTAACAATGTTGCAGTAATTATCAAGCCTTTATCGCTGTTTTACTGCGTATGTTCTTGAACTGAAGTGGCACCTACAGCCAGTGTTGGGGTGTAACGCATTACAAGTAAGGTAAGTAACGTAATCAGGTTACCTTTCTTTTTAAATAACGAGTAAAGTGGTGCATTACTTTTATATTTATAAGAAAATATCTGAGTTACTTTTTTCAAACCACAAACACTTCGTTACCAGTAAGTTACTTTGTTTCCACATTTATCGACTAACTGTTGAGAGAAATCGTGAAAAATGTGTGATGTTTGCACTAGTAAACATGACGGTTATTGTAGTTCTAAGCTAAATGTGAGTTTGCATTTATTTATCTCACTTGCACAAAAACGGTATATATCCCTCAAAATGAATAAAAACAGTTAAATTAAAACCATTAAGCAAACCTGCAATAATACATAATTTACTGTATGTATTTAATATCACTTCATTAACCTATGTCTTTGCTGTTGACGTTTGATGATCCAGTTCAACCAGACAAACAAGCAAAAATGACTTTAGTTAAACCTCACGTGTGTTCAATTTTTTTGTTTTTAATTGCATTTCACGCAATTTTATTCAAAGGACCTTTACTTTTGCCAAAACAGAACCTTTTTTGTTTTTAAAAAAACAAACCGACTGTCACGTGTTGAGGAAAGAGCAGGCAGATGAAGGCAAACACCAACCACAGGATTGAATGACCAAACTCAGAACACTAACAACACACTTAACATTGATGAGAATGAGGGAGAACACGGGGTATAAATAAATAGGACTAATAAGATAATTGAATGTAATCGACTAATCAGACACAAAACAAGGTCAAACTAAAGAATACAAGAAGGCAGACATGTGACAACTACCACTACCATGATCAGCTCTGGTATGAGAAAAAGTAAAGCAAAAGTAACATAAACATTACTTTCCATAAAAAGTAACTAATTAGTGACCTTTTTCAGGGAATAACGCAATATTGTAATGCATTACTTTTAAACGTAACTTCCCCAACACTGCCTACAGCACAGTTGGGTTCAAAAACAATTAGCATGTAAGTCAAATTGTATTTTCCACTGCAGTGTCTTGAGGGCCAGAACAATCAGAATAACATTAACTCTTAAACACATTGATACACAACATTACACATTGCAAGCATCAAGCTAAATCTACTGTTTAACAAGCAAAAGAGAAGGATGGCTTAGAGGAAAGGGGAAGTGTGAGCCACCTGGAAAGATTTCTTAAAGGGAGGCATAGCCTGTAGAGGAGATCTGAGTACCGTCTCATGGCTTCTGTCTCATGCTCAGCATGGAGATGTGATTTTTCTCCAGCATGCATCTCATCCTTTCCTCCATTCCCACTTCCTTTAATGGACTTTAAAAATGAAGGTAAGTATAGAGAATGCTGAAAGCTCGAAAGAGAGAGATTCACAGAGTTAACCTGCTTCATAAAATATTAAATTGTACAAGCAGTGAATGAGCTTTGTGCTGAGTCAGCACTGGATGGTTAAGAAGTATTTGGCCAAATAAAAATTCATTTTCAGTCAGTTTTCAGCGTGAAAAATGAAAAAATCTATGATTCTCTATTTTTATATTTATTAACAATTTATTGCTATTTACTGTTTTCTCTATTTTTTCTCACTTTGTTTTTTAGTGTGAGTTATATTTTTGCATTACTATCTATTCGTTTTTTTAATGTGTACTGCCAAAATTGTCTAGTTATCTTATTCTGTTTTTTTAATCATTATTCTGCATATTTTATTATATGTGACCATACCGTACTTTTTTCTTTCTTTGCTGTTGTTTTTGCGTTCGTTTTTAAAATGCTTCAATTTACTACTTTATGAGGTCTTAGATAGTAGCATTTCTTAATTTTCAATTCCATAAGAAAAATTGTCATTTTATGCAGGAGTGAAGTGCATACATTTCTTTCAAATATGCTGTGAATGCAATCAACATATCTGAGGTGAATGTTTGACATGATTGTAACATTAATATGGCCACTAGATGGTGGCAAACAACTGGTTCAATTTTTGTGACCACAATTTTGTTAAAAAAAAAAACAAACAAAAAAAAAAAACAAAGAAAGCTGCTGGAAAAAAGAAAAAATTCCATGATGTAATTCCTTTAATTACATGTAGATGTAAAACGCAGAGGCGCCATGTCATTCAGCCCTTACGAAAAAAATAGTTTATTGAAGTGTGCTGTTAGTATACTAAAATAATAAAGTATACTTTCATTATATAAAGGTTACTTAAAATTGGACTTAAGTATACTTGACTTATACTGACAGATATTTGGCCTACTCAATATTTTGTTTGAGATACTTAAAAGTATAATTAATGCTGCCCTCACGTGCCATAGGAAATTTGATAATTCCTACTTCTGAAGTCGTGATTACGAGCTATCGCATTCAAGTTTTGAAATAAGAGTGCGTTCATAAGCAATTTTTACTTAGGAAACTCATATTTACGATAATTCAGAGAGCAAATGAAGGCAGCAGAACTTGAAATGTGTATGTGTTGTCTCTTTTGATTGAGTAGTCTAATAATTCCTTTTTTAAAAACATAAATAAAACTAGCTGTCAATAAACCTACCCTGTTAGATGTAGAAACAGATATCTGAATAGGCTATCTGAACATTTCCACTGGTATTGTAGCCTACATATAATTAACTTTAAATCTACTTTACTCTTTCCCCACCGTTGACACAATTTTCTATCTATCCATGTTTTTCATGTTATACGGTAGGATCTTCTGAAATAGTACAGAATCTCTGAATCAAAACACAGGGGAAGTTGGAGCAGAAACAAATAACGCTATCATCAAACATTAAACAACATATAAGTAGACTACCTAACGTTACTGAATGACATGTTGACCCAGGACGAGATATAGGAAGCCTCTCAGAGCTCCATCGATGTTTTGATCATCGTTCCAAATCGATCCGGGTGTAGTCTTTGATAAAAAAATGGGATTTTCACAGCTTTTTGTTTGACTTTCCACATTTTATTAAATGACACATGTTTACCCATACGATAGAACCTATGTTTTTCCAAAGATATAAGATCCTTCATCAGCTAACCAATCCCTGTATAGTGGAGGGCCATTTATTCACTTTACAATAAGGTTCATTAGTTAATTACATTAGTTAACACAAACTAATAATGAACTGCACTTCTACAGCATTTATTAATCTTTGTTAATGTTAATTTCTACATTTATTAATACATTATTAAAATCTTGTTAACATTAGTTAATGCACTGAACTAACATAAAACAAACAATGAACAACTGTATTTTCATTAACTAACGTTAACAAAGATTAACAAATACAGTAACAAATGTGTTGCTCATGTTAGTTAACACATTAACTAATGTTTAACTAATGAACCTTATTGTAAAGTGTTTCCATTTATTCATAATGGGCTTCCTTGTCAACATCAGCAGGATGAAAAATGTCTTTGTATTCCTCAAAAGGAAGAGGCAGAATACAGAGTAAACACAGAGTAAACACAGAGTAAACACGTGGAAGGTGAGGCTTGAACTGTTACTTTACAAATGTCTGAGAAGACTTTGCAAATTGAAAGCCAAATTGTTTTTATTTTTTTATAAAACTTACCCACATTCAAGAGTTGTTAAAAAGAATGCATAACGCTAGAATAAAGTTCACTTGTTGGCTAGTTATACTAGGCTACAAACGAAAAACTTGTTGTCTACTCAAAGTTTACTACTGTTACACTGTTACTTAAGAGCACTAAAAGTGGGCTCGTTTAGTCCAAAGTAGTACGGAAACAAGTATACTTCTTGTAGGCTAAATTATTTTAGTATACTTAATACATAAAGTATACTTAAAAATATACTTGAACGTTACTTAAGTATAATTAATAAAACGAACATGAATTTTTCTTATTTTTTATCAAGCTAGTGTTGACATGTTAATTTGCCTGTGGTTGCACATTTCCTTCTATCCTGATGTAACAGATTGCCTTTGCGAAATGCTGAAACACATTCGGTCATCTGTCCTTACATGTCTCGGAACGGTAGTTTCCACTCCCAGTTTGTACATCAGATAATCAAGAGGGGAAACGGAGTTTCTACAGCAGGAGGCCTTCAGTGATTTGGTTCTGTTAAAATGGGACTAAATTTGATGGAAGTTTGGATACCAGCTTTACTTCTAGTTTCCTCAGCTGCGAGTAAGTCTGCCTTTTGTTGTTTGTTGTTTGTTTAGTTAATGACACGAATGAGAAGAATGTGTATGTGCTGCAAACATTCTTTACATTACTTTCATTTTATTACTTTTTCACTTGTTTCAACACATCTAAATGGGACTTGAATTAAACCAATTTCTAAAGAGTAGAAAGAAACTATTTAAGGTGTGTGTATGAGATTAATGAATATAGACTCGTTTTTCCAGGCTTTAACATATGCACTTCCAGAGGAGTGAGTACCTGTAAAGAATGTCTGTCGATCCATCCAAGCTGTGCTTGGTGCTCTCAGGAGGTACAGTAATAAACACAATTTCATCCACATGCATAAATAAACACACACGCACAGAATGTCTGCTTGTAATGTATCGCTCTGATTGTTATTGGTATGTGTACGTGTGTGTCTATTAGAGCTTCGGAAAGGGAGGGTCAGGTTTGTCACGGTGTGACCTCAAAGACAGTCTCATTCAGTCTGGATGTGGCGTGAAGTCTATCGAGTTTCCAGTTAGCAGCATGAGGATCCTAGAGGACATACCCCTGAGTGGCAAGGCGGGGGGTTCAAACAGTGAAATCACTCAGATCCAACCCCAAAAAATCCACCTAACCCTCAGGCCAGGTATGCTATTTCAACTAAACAAACATAATGCGTGTTTATTACAGAGTTGCATAGTTTTTGGTCAATCCCCATTTTTTTTTCTTTTCTTCTCTTTTCTTATGGCATTAAACTCTGATACTATGATCTTGAACTTTGGGATCCCAGAGATTATTATTAAAACTATTATTTTACTATATTAAAAAAACAACAACAACGATAATAATGAGAAAATTTATTTTTGACATTTTCTATCCTTTTTTTTTTTTTAAAAAGTCAGTAATACCACGGTAACAACATCAGAAACAATCATTTATTATTATTATTATTATTATTATTATTATAAATGTTGTGTTTAAATTGATTTTATGGTATTAATGTTTTGGGGTCTCAGAAAAAAAAAACAGGAATTTTGAATTTATTATTTTCTTATTTTTTAAACAACAACAACAAATCATCACTATTATTTTAGTCTTCAAATTATTTTTATATGTTACTGTGACCAAAATAAAAAACACTAGACTAATATTATATTTATCATCATAGTTTTCAGGTTACTGAGTTTGAGATTTACGAGTAGAAGAAGATTTGTATGAGTAGAACAAATCTTGAAGTTTAAACCTGATATTTAAATCTTAAGTATATTTCTTGAGCCAGTAAAGGGTCTTGGTGTCTCTCAGGCCCCAAACAGATGGTGCTCTCAAAAAATCCATTTCTGCTATTAGGAAAAATAAGTCTTACCCCAGTTTCGCAGACAAAGCTAAACTTAGTTCCAGATTAAAATGCATGTTTGAGGTGTTTTAACTGAAAGCAGCTTGTACTGAGATATCTTAAAATTTGTCAGCGCCATTGATTTGTCTCAAGATGCACCAGTAATGTTTGTTTTCTAGAGTTTTTTTTAATAAAAAATCTTAATTATCCTAATCGAACTAAGCCCTAATCCTGGCTTAATCTAAGCCCTGTCTGTGAAACCGGGCCTTTGTCTTTAAATTTAACTTTTTCTTCCATCCCATTTCTTTAAGATGATTCAAAGAAATTCACTGTCAACGTGAAGCAAGTATCTGATTACCCAGTTGACCTGTACTACCTGATGGACATGACCAATACCATGAAGGACGACCTGCAGAAACTTTACACACTTGGCAATGATCTGGCCACTGCCTTACGTGGCGTCACCAGAAATCTGCGCATGGGATTCGGAGCTTTTGTAGACAAACCGCTCTCACCTTATATGTACATTTACTCTGAAGAAGTCATCAAGAATCCTTGTCATAAGTAAGCTCAAGTTCATTCCACATTGGCCAGTAGAAAAGCAAATGACATTTAGAGCAAGTGACTAAGGAAATTCTGTCTCCTTGTTGTGTTTGGTTTGGTGTAGATCTATTGACCCCTGCCCACCGCAGTTCGGCTATCGCAATGTACTGTCTCTGACGGAACAAGTAGAGCGCTTCACAGAAGAAGTGAAGAAACAGAAAGTGTCCAGAAACAGAGATGCCCCTGAAGGTGGATTTGATGCTATAATGCAAGCAGTAGTATGCAAGGTGACACAAAATACACACACAAAGAAACATCCTTTATGCAATAAGGACACTAGTGGAAAAAATATGTAAAAATAAATCTGAGTAAAGTTGTCCTGTTTGTAGTCCCAAAGCATAAAGAAAATGAGTATTTTGAGCTACATTTTGATTATTTGATCGGCGAAAAACAGGACATATAACGTAAACCCTCTACATCAGGGAACATTAGCAGTTGGTCTACAAGTTAAACAACTCAATGATATCCTCTTACGCTCAAATTTTCTCTTAGTTTGTGTCTCATCCACTTCATCCATTCTTTAACATTCTGTATGACTCTTTCTACCAGGAGAAGATTGGATGGAGGCCTGACGCATCTCATTTGCTGATCTTCACAAGTGATGACAGAAGTCATCTGGCTTTGGATGCCAAGCTGGCTGGAATCGTCCAGCCCCATGATGGAGAATGCCACATCAACAACAACAACGAATATGACAAGTCCACAATACTGGTCAGCCAATATATTTTGGGCAAATCTCTCTATCGCTCTCTCTCTCTCTAGTCCAATGTATGTATATACATATTTGATATACATATATCAAATTGATCAAAAGTGACAGTAAAGACCAGTAGTAAAAGCAAAAGTTAAGTATTTCAAATAAATGCTGTTCTTTTGAACTTTCTATTCATCGAAAAAACTGAAACTATGTATTATGGATTCCACAAAATCATTAAGCAGCACATTCAACATTGATAATAATAAGAAATGTTTCTTGAGCATCAAATCATCATATTGTGATTTCTGAATGATCATGTGACACTGACGGAGACTAGAGTAGTGATGCTGAAAATTCAGCTTTACCATCAGAGGAACAAATTACAGAACAAAACAGTTTTTAAATTGTAATAATATTTCACAATATTCCTGTCTTTACTGTATTTTTGATCAAATAAGGCAGCCTCAAAAACCTAAAATATATCTTCCTGACCTCAAACCTTTGAAACTATATATATATATAGTTTTATGTGTATTTGTAGGACTATCCTTCACTTGGCATGATCACGGACAAGATATCTGAGAATAACATCAACCTCATCTTTGCTGTAACCAGCAGTATGATGCCACTATACAGAGTGAGTTTCTATAGTTTTGTCAAACAGATATGGCTACACGTTTGTGCATAACATGCACACATTTACGAACACATTAATGGGAAGTTTTAATGTTTCCTACATTCTCACAGAATTACAGCGAGCTGATTCCTGGCTCTGCGGTCGGAACGCTCTCCAGAGACTCTGGAAATGTTGTGCAACTCATTCTGGATGCATATGCGGTAAATCACTTTGGCAGGAATTAACTCAGCCTTCGATTTGTGAGAACTTGTTAGCTATGTGAACTTCTGTTTTGCTTTGAATTTTTATGTCTTCTCTGATATTAAGTGTGTTTCTACAATTTCACCAGATATTAGCATTGCAAATACATACAGTCAGTGTACAGAGTCAATGTTCTCTGATTATGTTACAAAAATTCAATGTATATGTGCATAAAGTATACATACTTTCATTTCAATCGCCACCCTGAACAGTCTCGTATTTTACCATTACAAGCCAGTAGGGCTTAAACTCAAATAAAAAGAGAAGTTGACTTTTGATCTATGTGCCATTTGTCTTTGTAGAAGATCAGGTCTAAGGTTGAGCTGGAGCTTTTGGGTGTGCCAGATGAGTTATCTCTGTTCATCAACGCAACATGCCTGGATGGAGAGGTCATTCCAGGTGTCCGGTCCTGCGCCGGACTCAAAATCGGAGATATGGTCAGCACCCGATCCACTCAATTAGATAGTTAGCAACTAAATAGTTTGTGTACCTGTAAAAGTCACTCTGCGAGGTTCAATTTAAACACTGTTTGAATAGGAATATATTTACATTTGACAGATGCTGTTATCAGAAGCTGCTGACATTGCATTCAAGCCATATGTTTTAACAGTTAATGCATTCTTTTCGAATTGAACCCATCACCTCAGGGTTGCTAGTGCCACACAATTTAAGCTACAGGAATATGTTCTTTATATTTCCTTTATCTTACTCTCCCATAGGTTTCATTTAACATTGAGGCAAAACTTTACGGCTGTCCAAAAGAGAAGAGCCGGACTTTCATCGTGAAGCCAATGGGCTTTAAAGACAGCCTTCAGGTCACTGTGGACTTTGCTTGTGAATGTGGCTGTCAGCAGTCCTCTGAACCCGCTAGCCCGTCCTGCCACCATGGCAATGGAACGCTGGAGTGTGGCGTGTGCCTGTGCGATCCGGGCCGACTGGGCACTCGATGCGAGTGCTCCGAGGGTGAATATAACACCCGCCAACAAGACAACTGTAGCCCCAACCCAGAGACACCGGCCTGTAGCGGACGCGGAGACTGTGTGTGCGGCCAGTGTGCCTGTCGCTCGAGTAATTTTGGGAAGGTATGGGGGCCGTACTGTGAATGCGACGACTTCAGCTGCATCCGTTCGAAAGGACAGCTGTGTTCAGGTAAGGCTGGACACAATGGCCTTGACTCATTGTATCTGTAAAAAATAAATAAGTCAATGTAGCATTGCGTGTTTGTAAAGGATTAGACAGCTTTTCGCTCTTGCCTCATCGCAGAGACAGTGTTTCACCATATTAGGTCATTTGAACGGCATTTAAAAACCAAACAGAGAATGAGTCTTACTTAGATATGCTGGATTTATGAGATTTTATGGAAGGATGATCTTATCTTCAGTTTCATGTCTGTGCACATTACCTTAGAGTGCCAGCAGCCTGAAGCCTGTCACATGATTTGCTCACATCATATACTCTTTTCAGTTAAACATTGAGTTAAAAGCATGAAATAATATATTGGTAGGAAATATGAGACTTTCAGGTATCGTTAGTTTTTTTTAATAGTTTGATTTTTACAATAGCTCAATAGCTTAGAGTTTGTAGACGGGTGTTAGAACTACGTGAAGAATAAGAGTCAGCAAGTATAGCCTCTGGCTATAAATAACTGAAAATGTACGCGCCAGTAGACACACATGCACGCACATGTTGGGTTTCCATGTTTTATATGGACTTTCCAAAAACATAATCATTTTATACCGTACAAACAAGGACCACGCGCACACAATGAACAAAACGGTGTACAAACCAAAGACAAAGATTGGTCGAAGATTCCGAAAAGTAAGACTAATTACTCCTTGGGTAACTGCTAGTTCTTAAGTCTTAGTCTTAACATAGTGACTGTGTTTATGCACCAGTTTGATTCATACTTCTCTCATGAATTATGTGTGTTGAAATGAATATGTTGGATTGGGAAATCTTGAGCCTGGTTTCATAGACAGGGTTTAGATTAAGCCAGGATTAGGCCTTAGTTCAATTAGGGCATTAAAGTAACTTTTGTAAATTTTTTGTCTTAGAGAAAAACATTTCTGGAACTAGGTTTAATTCTCGTCTGTGAAACTGTGGGTAAATGTTTCAGTTTAATGCTTTGTTGCATCAACACTATCTCGGTATTACTTAACACCATGTTGTTATTCATCAAATTATTTCATAATTTATCACAATTGACACACTTCCTGTGGTTTTATTTAGAATGTACACATTTCCATGCACTACTGTTCAAAGGTTTGGCGTCAAGATTTTCTTTAAAGAAATACTTTTATTCAGCATGGAATTGTGAATAAAATCAAAACTGAATAAAAAAAAAATCAAAATCAAAAGTGACAGTAGAGAAATTTAAAATAAATGCTGTTCTTTCTGTTTCCACAGTTTCCACAAAAATATTACGCAGCACAACTGTTTCCAACATTGATATTATAGTTTTTGTTGTTGTTGTTGTTGTTATATAATCGCTAGGACCCATTTCTCAGTACTTGGTTAAACTCTTGCACAACAGCGGTCTATGTCGGCTAAAATGTGGAATATCTATCATTGCTTTGGAACGAAATGCATTCAATAACAACATCTATGAATTTACATGAATTCTTTTCTCACTTAGACACAAAAACCATCAAAACTCTGTGTACCTACAGGATGATTTGCATGTTTACATAATCTATTCAAAACTGTTCAACTTAAGTTAAAAAACAATACGACACATAATACAAAAATTAAGACAGAAATATGCTTTCTACAGTAATACCATATTGAAATATATTCTGAATCTAAAAAAAACCCAAATACTATCAAAGCAATCAGATGTAACTGAACACCTACGCAGGTGTTAGTCTTCATTACCATCCATTCAAAAGGGGAAAATTTAGGAATAATTCATACTGTAATGTAAACATGGACTATGTAACATTTACTGTGCTGAATTCTGAACAGCAGAGTGTCATTGTCATTCTTGTTTCATAAAGATGTTTCACAAAAGAAAACATTGTATAGTTCTTCCTGTTGTTAAGTGTTTTTTATGATTTGGAATCATAGGGACATGATACTTTTCTATAGTTTTTCATTTATAGTCATTATGAACGGTCATTGTATCGCAAGAGCTGCTTGTAGATTCTTCAGAATTTCCACTTTTATGTTCCATTGAAAAAAATAATAGCTTACATTCATTTTCCGAGTTTTCATTTTGGGTGAACTCTTCCTTTAAGGAAAAACTTCACAATCACCTTCAGCAATGTCCTGAGATTATTTTCCTATAAGGTCATTAACAGCCGTGAATCTTTTTGTTGTCTCTGTTAGGTAATGGTGAGTGCATCTGTGGGACCTGTCAATGTAATCCTGGATGGTCCGGCGAGAGCTGTAACTGTTCGACCCGCACGGACACCTGTATGGGGGGTGCAGGAATGCTCTGTAGTGGGCGTGGCCACTGTGTGTGTGGCGTCTGTGAGTGCACTCAGCTAGGTGCTTACGGGTCAACCTGTGAGAAGTGTCCCACCTGTCCAGATGCCTGCACCATCAAAAAGTGAGTGAGGATGACGTTCAGATGTTAGAAGAATCACAGAACATGATGAAACTTCTTTGGAGTGACATCTGAACTAAAATATATATTGTGACTTTAAGGGTAGGGGTAAAGTTTAGAATATTTATGTAGAAATCAATAGACCATGGTATATCTTTATTTAGGTAGCTTAATGTTTGTGTGTGGACATTGAGTATGTTTACGTGTTTTTTTTCTCTTAACTGTTTAAAGTGGATTTCTGTGTGCGTCTGCAGGGAGTGTGTGGAGTGTAAACACTATAAGAGAGGGGGTCTGTTTGAGAAGAACTGCAATTACGTCTGCAGAGATGAGATTGTGCTGATGGATGAGCTGGGTAATAAAGATTTTTTTTTAAATGCTTTTGAAAGAAGTCTTTTCTACTGTACTTACCAAAGTTGCATTTATTTGATCAAAAATAGTAATGTTGTAAAATATTATTAAAATTTAAAACTCAACTCAGCTTTATTTGGCTATATGTGACTTAAACTAGAATTTTTCATGCAGTATATTTTGTTCAGTTGTTGTTCTTGCTGATTTTATAATCATCTGTTCTCTCCAGTCTTTCATGAGACGAACGCAGTGAACTGCAGCTACAAGGATGAGGATGACTGTGTTCAGAACTTCCAGTATTATGAAGATGCCAGTGGAAAATCCTTTCTTTATCTTGTTAAAAAACCAGGTGAGAGTAGAAAAAGGGCAGAGAGAGAGAGAGACTATATGTGACATGTAGCTGTCAAATATTGGTCATGCTAATAAACTCTCTGTGCCTCTGTGAGAGACAGGTAAATACTGGCTATTCCTCTCCTACTGTCACAGATTCTGTCTCTGAGTCTGAAATCGAATACTTCCCAACTAGTATGTGAAAAACAGTACTCCAAGAGTAGTGTATCCGTAAAGTATTCAAAAAACAGTAGGCGAAAAGTCCCTGGATGACCTACTACTATGGTGGACATATTACGTCCAAATTTATTCAAATTCAAATGTAGTACCTACTCAGACAGTATGCGATTTCAGACACAGTTTCTGTGTTAATTTATAAGGACTTTTATTTTATGTATTTGTAGTTCCCTTTGTTTCCTGTGTTTCCCTCATTACTGATTATACTCATCTGTCTTGTTTGGTTCCGCATTTACCCTTCTGTATGTATAGCCCTCAGTTTCAGTTGTGTTTTGTCTGTTCTTGTTGCATATCATATGGTTTTCTGTTTCTTCAGCATTTATCATGTGCTCCTGAGTGTTTTGTTGTTTCTTTTAGTAAATCAAAACCGCTGCAATTATATCCTCATCTCCTCCCCATGTTTGACCACAACATGACACTTTTTTTTTGGCAGAATAATAGATCCTGAAGAGATCGGTTCAATGAATATAATGAATATAAAGAATGACCCCCCCCCACCCCCTTAAGAATAAATCATTGCAGATTTATTTTCACAGAGTGTCCGGAGGGTCCTGATGTCTTGGTGGTTACCCTAGCGGTCTCTGGTGCGATCCTGCTGCTGGGTTTGGGTGCGCTTTTGGTGTGGAAGCTCCTGATCACCATTCACGACCGTCATGAATTTGTCAAGTTTGAGGAAGAGAAAGCCAGGGCTAAGTGGGAAGCGGTGAGACTCACATTCTGACTATTATTTTGTATGTGGCAAAACCAGTCATATCCTGCTTAGTGTTATCAGCATCTTGCACTGGTTTTACTTCTTCTTAGATTTTCCACATGCTCACAGTCTAGCCATGTTTAGTCTCCGACAAAATAACACTGTCACCTGAGAAAAGGTTCTGTATAGAACCTTAAAGGGTTCTGTCAGGTGGCGCTTTATTTATAGAACCTTTTAGGGGTTCCAATTATGGGATCATTTAATGCTTTGGTTTTAACAAATCAATTTTCATTTTATTCTTTTTTATAACTTTAACTTCTATGAATTAAACAGCTCAGAAACACACTGTATCAGTAAGAAAAAAAATTAATAACCGTAAAATATGAAAGTCATGCGATCATGAGACATTTCTCATATATAGAACCTTTTTGTCTTAAAACTGTGTCATCAACCCGAGGGTTTAATATAGAACCCCATTGAACCTTTTTTCTAAGGCTGTATTATTATAGGAGTGTAATATGATTTTGATGGTAACTTTATAATATGGTCCCATTGGTAAATGCATTAACATTATGAAACTCTCTCTCTTGTCTTTAAGGCTAATAATCCACTCTACAAAGGAGCCACCAGCACCTTCCAAAATGTAGCATATCGAGGCAGTTAAGAAACCACATCTGCTTCTGTCAAGAACAACTACTGATCATCTCAGCCAGTCACAGCTGGTTTCACCCAGGCTTGTGACTGTTTAGAACTTTGGTGACTATTGCAGAATTTACCAAAACATTTTTTTTATTATTAGATTATTAAAATGGAACTATTCAAAAGTTTGTATGATTTTTTTTAATTCAGCAAGGATGCATTTTAGACTTTCAATGTTCTGATCACCATGAAATTATCATAGTTTCCGAATAATAATAATAATTAAGCAGCTGAATTTTCAAAATTGATTATAAGAACTTTCTAATCAGCATATTGAAGTGATTTCTTATGAATTATGTGACACTAAAAACTGGACAAATGATGCTGAAACAATTGCAGCATTGGTGAGCAGAAGACACTATTCTTACAGACCAAAACCTTTGAACAGTAGTGTATATTTTGATAGACTTTTTCCTCCCTTGTAATGTAAATATTGTGATAATAAGAATACACTTTAATCTACGGTTCTGTGTGTATAAAACAGTAACAATTATCGTTACAGTGTGACCATGGTCAGTGTAACCTCAATACAATCTTCAAAGTCACTTTTTTTCCACTTATACCACAGTTACCTCTATACGGTGTTATTTTGTTAATAATAAATGTTGTTATATATGCTAAACAAACAGTTGTTTTATTTTATGTATTATGCAACATATGACAATACTGTAAAGTTGTTGTGGGATTGGTGTGACTTTACGTTTACACGACAACGATGTACTAAAAACGGAAAAGCTTTTCCTTTATGTTTTTCGAGTACAGACGATAGTGTTGTCAAAACAATCCCTGTTCACACGGATCCGCGAACACCATTAAAAATACTGGATTATGCATGTAGTTGGCGATGTCACTTTGTAAAGAAACACTACACGAAACCAGGGGTGTGACGAGACTAAATCGTGACGAGATTTCTCGTCGAGGTGAAAAGTTGTCTCGTCGTGCTATCAGTGTGAGGGTGAAATTATTATTGAAGATGCCCCAGCCACTTTCAAATCCTTTGTGTGGAAACATTTTGGTTTTCCAGTAGAAATAATAAACGGCGAAAGAATAACACACATGACACAAACAATATGTAAACATAGTAAGAAAACTATGCCGTACACCTCGGCCAAGGTTTTACAGACTCTTAGGGGCCGTTCACATATCGCGCGCATTTTCATTCGCGCAAAATGGAAGCGGCGCGGTCGCGACGCGCATGCGGTGCGGCGCGCTCGTTTTTTCCTGGCGCGGCTGTGCTGCGGCGAGATGAAAACATCTCAACTTTTCAGAATGCTGTAAGCGCACCGCAGGTCATGTGACAAGAACCAACCGATCATCTTCGACCTTTCCGTGACAAAACATGGTAATCAGCCGAACAGCTGATCATAGCTGTACAGGGGGGTTGTTATATCTCATCTCCATAAATATATCTAGTAGTAAAGGTAAAGCAAGGGCTAAAAATCAATTTATCCCTTGCTGAAACTTCCTCATGGTCGTGCAGAGCACGGTTCATGGTTGCATAGCAACGACAGACGCTACAGAAGCGCGAGCTCCCGAACGCTTGCAAAAGGAGGAAGCGACGCGGCCGCGCTTTACACGCTTTTTTAGGCGTGATATGTGAACGGCCCTTAAAGAGGCAGAAAGCATCGCTATTACTGCTAACGGTTGGACTGCTCGGTGTACGCAGAGCTATATAACAGTGACAGCCACACAATCAATAGTGACTGGGAAATGGTCAAATTTGTACTGCAGTTAAAGTGACACTTAAAGTGTTATTTGAATTTTTTATTTATGTTTATTTTATTTATACTGTTTAATTTATGTTCAATCTGTAGAAAGAAGTTCAGTGAGATTTCTCATGTGAAATTATACAGGGCAGAAAACAAGAAGAAAAGATTTTGTGGCAAAACATTTAATAATTCATTAAAATAGAAGTAAAATGACATGCATTACAAGTTGATTTCAAAATGCACCAACATTTTTGCATTATATGATTTTCAGTTGAATAAAAGACTATTTTCCCTTCATACGTTTCATTATTGAGGATTTCTAAAAAATACTATAAAAATCTCGTCTCGTGAACCCAATCTCGTGTCTCGTCTCGTGGGATAGGGGTCTCGTCACACCCCTACACGAAACCCATTTTCAAACATTTGTTTTCAGTTCCCAAAATGCTTAATTTTTTTTTAGCATGCCTTCTCAAGTTGTCAGTTTATTTTTAAAGGTGATGTGTAGCTTTATCTGGTGTTAAAATACTTAATTGTACTTCCTTTTTTTTACAGAAACAAAGATATCAGGTCATTTGCTGTATTAAAACTGTCCTCTGTTTGTCTGAGCATCCCAAACATAGTCATTACTGTCTGTTTGGTTGATCGGGGGGCAGCCTGGGATCGTGTCTGAAACCTGTCTGAAAACACTCATTATTTTTGCGCTATTGGTAAGAGGAATTACACAGGTCCAGTCTAATAAAACTTTTTGGGCCTTTTTTCTTAGTAGTAAGTGCTGTCACTTTGTATAGAAATATTTTTTGTCTCACAAATGTCATACTCCAAATGTGAAGATACTCAGTATAATTTTCTGTTAGCTTTGTTCGTCAGGTTTAAGTAGGACAGTATGCATTATAGAGTGAGTGAAACATCTTTGTTGATCCTGGAACAACATTCCAACCAACCAATCATATTTGAGGAACTGTTTACAGTTTATGTCAAGTTTAGGTTTACAACCAGGATTAGGTGCTATTCACCAATTATTTCCCTCTGATTTTAGGAATAAGTTAGGATTTAGGTGTATGGGTCAGGGTAAAGTTAGGACTACGTTTTCGGACAGGAATGTTGTTCCAGGACCAGCAAAATATATTGATCCAGGAACATGTCTTGGCAAAATCACAAGTGTAACAGAGGCCAGACACCTCATGCATAAATTTAGAGAATTGGACTGGTTTGCTATTTACCATTCTCTGTCTACAACAAACAGTTTTCAAATAAATCCCTTTTATGATGAAACGGGTATGTGAAATGCTCTTTTAAAGTGACACACATGCAGATTGCCATTTTGAACCCTTTGACCCTTTACACTGGAGGTAATAAATGCAGTTTCATCCACATACACAAACAAACACACCTTCAAATGATGCACAGGAAATATATTTTTGTAAGTCACTGCTGTGTTTGGACATTAAAATTGATTAGACACATTTATTATTCACTGGACCGTTTTATAATATTTAACTTTATATAACTTTTTTATATTTTGTTGAGGGAATGAAAGCAGACAATATGATACTGTATTGAAACGAGGAGGGGAATAATATTCATACTTCGTGTTGTTTATTATCATTATTTTATTATGGGAGTCTGGTAATGTATAGTATCCTTATGTCTGGTGTTTGGGGAATGAGGAGTTTAGTTTTGTATATCCTTGTTCTTTTTGTATATATATATATATATATATATATATATATATATATATATATATATATATATATATAAATGTCCTGTTTGTCTATTATCTAAAATTTTATAGCAAATAAAAACTAAAAATTCCTCACAAAAAAATCCAGAGTCTTTGCTTTTTTGTTCTGTTTTGAGCTGCAAAGTGTGAATCACATCTCACTTTCTGGAGAGCAGCTGTTTGAACATTCTCCTAAAAATATCCATTCGAGTTCCACAGTCCCATTTTTGGCAGAACTGTGCATTTAATATTACAATACTGATAAAACAATCTGAATGTAATATCAGAATGTGTCACCTTCTGTGAAACACAATGTATTTTACTAGCAGGAGATGTTCACCAGATTGTACTTTACCACAAAATAAGCACAGAAAATGTGAAAAAAAGTCTTCATATCCTCAGGATGGGATGAGAGTCAACAATAGCACACACTTCATCTGTGACTTGTACAAACAGGTAGTGAGACAAATCATTTAAAAATGAACCAAATTACATCTTGTGCAACTCCAACCACCAAATTACAGCGAGGCTGGTTTCTTCCAGAAATCACACCTGTTCCTACACCCATCTGTAAATCTCAGCTAGTCATGTTTGTCAAAACATTTTAGTACCTATGACTTTTTTCTACATATGAAATTCAGTTATTATTCAATTTTTAATTCAGTGCTAATTACATACTTTAAAGTGTGATGACCCCCTCACCCCCGTTCACACCTCTGAACTGAAAAAGAGAAAATGGGTGTGTAAAGCTCTGGAAAAGTGGGAGTGTGGAGCACGGAGACAAATTACTAATGCAGAAGAATATATAAAAGGGCTAATAATATTTTCATTATGTTTGGGAGACATGATAAACGACATATAGTTTAACACAGAAACATATGTATTGTATATGATCTAAAATCCACGTGGCCAGAATTGTTAAAGTCATCGCGGAGCTCATCGCTGAAATGAGAATCGTATTTTTCATATGTTCGTTTTCAAATTCCAGTTCTGACCGCATCGTGGGCAAAATACAAAAAACACTGGGCTGAGGAAACATACACACGGCTCGCGTGCCCGAACGACGTAATAGTAATTTTGGATATACAGTACGGAAAGTATTCAGACACCCTTAAATTTTTCAGTCTTTGTTATATTGCAGCCATTTGCTAAAATCATTTAAGTTCATTTTTTCCTCATTAATCTATACACAGCACCCCATATTGACAAAAAAACACAGAATTCTTGACATTTTTGCAGATTTATTAAAAACTAAAAACTGAAATATCACATGGTCCTAAGTATTGGCTGCAATATAACAAAGAGTGAAAAATTTAAGGGGGTCTGAATACTCTTCGTACCCACTGTATGTCAAAACACATCATGAAACTTTACGCATGTTCGTGACCCGAAATGAGAATTACAAAGTCACAATATGTCAAGAAAAAGTCAACTCAAAAATTGAAACGGGTCAAATTAACCTGCAACATAACATGAGGGTTAAAGAAGCAGGTTGAGAGGGAGGAAGCTGCTGTCAAATATTATTCAGAGACACTGCACATAATCTTTCATTTTTATATAGCCCTCTTATGAACTGTTACATACATCCCAATCTGTCATTTCTGCTCTTTTTTTCCCTGTCCTATAGGGTCCTGATGTGTGCTGGTGTCTCTATTATCCTGTTGCTGGGTTTGGGTTTGGAAACTGTTCATGGCTGCCATGAATGTGTTGAGTTTGAAGAGACGTGGGGACTGTCATGTCCCAGTCAGCACAGATAACGACCATCCCAACCACACTCCCTGTCTCTATCAACCACAGGCGGATCATTAATGCGTGACGTGTCAAAGCCCATATAGAAGCGATTTTTAAAGAAACCATGAATATGACCGACACCTTATGATAATGATGTCCTAAGTTTAAGTGAAGCGCAAAGCATGACGAAAAATACTGTAAACGCGGCGTTTGCATTGCTTTCAGGCTTAGTTTGACACATTCTTGCATATACACCGCAGCTACCTCAGAAACTTTTGTTGCCATAGATACAAGACATGCACTTGCTTTTAGAGTTTCACCGAACTCTTCTGGAACTGTTGTTTCCATGGCAGCAGCTGCACTAGAGGTTCACTGGTGATGTATTCCATTTATTATTAGCTTTCTATGAATATATACATGCGCACACACAGACGCACGCACATATACTGTATATATATATATATATATATATATATATATATATATATACAGTATATGTATGTGCGTGCGTCTGTGTATATATATATACTGAACTGTACTGATATATATTGAACTGTAAGATTTTTTTTATGTTTTTAAAAGAAGCTCACAAATTAAGGCTTCATTTGTTTGATCTAAAATACAGCAAAAACAGAAATATTGTGAAATATGTTTTACAATTTAAAATAACTGTTTTCTATTTGAATATATTTTAAAATGCATTTTATTCCTGATGGTAAAGCTGTATTTTCAGCATCATTACTCAGTCTTCAGTGTCACATGATCCTTCAGAAATCATTCTGATATGATGATTTGGTGATCAAGAAACATTTATTATTATCAATGTTGAAAAAAGTTTTTTTTTTCCCCCAGGACTATTTGATGAATAGAAAGTTCAAAAGAACAGCATTTGTCTGAAACATAAAGCTTTTGTAGCATTATACACTACTGTTCAAAAGTTGTTGTTTTTTTGGAAAGAAATTTATACTTTTATTTAGCAAGGATGCATTAAATTAATCAAAATTGACATTTATAATGTTGCAAAAGCTTTATATTTAAAATAAATGCTGTTCTTTCTATTCATCAAATAATCCTGAAAAAAACTTTTTTCAACATTGACACTAAATGTTTCTAGAGCAGCAAATCATCATATCAGAATGATTTCTGAAGGATCATGTGACACTGAAGACTGGAGTAATGATGCTGAAAATTCAGCTCTGCATCACAGGAATAAATGACATTTTAAAATATATTCAAGTAGAAAACAGTTACTTTAAATTGTAACAAATGTTTCACAATATTTCTGTTTTTGCTGTATTTTAGATCAAATAAACGAAGCCTTAATTTTTGAGCAGAAGAGACTTCTTTTAAAAATCTTATGGTTTAAAAACTTTTAGTGTAGTGTATATTTGACTGTTTACACAATGACTACAAATAAACAAATAATTAAAAGACATATTGCAAGGCTAAAGTTAGTGAGGTAGGATATTTAAAAAAAATGTTTTATAACCATGTCAGTCATGTTTGTGCTGATATTTTCCACTTAAAAAATCATTTAACTTTCTGGAGGATGATGCCTGGAGCACGATATTGCAAAAGAGTAAAATGAATAGGCCTTCCATTTTTCTGTTTTCTCTTTGAAACGTTTTTAGTAAAAGAAAGAATCGAAGAAACATCTGCCATGTATTAATACATTTCCAGAAACCAGCTGTTAGATGCTACATAGCACCAGTGAAATGAAAGATGAACCAATGAACCATGATCTCAACATAATTGTGGTTTTGTGATAAAAGCAACCACTCTGCTCAATATCTCATAGCGGTCGCTAGGTGGTGGTGTTTCCCGGTGAGCAGCAGAGCTGGGCGGAGACACTCACTGAACAACCATGTGCATCCGGTTCGCAGGATCATGGCGGCACCTGCAGTTGTTGCTGATTCTTCCTCCCTAGAAAACATGCCAGGAACTGCTAATGGACCCACGGAGAATTCCGCTGAGGCTCAGAAACGACCGCAGTTTGGCACTCGCTTCCTCACAGACCCGCGACAGGTGTTTCAGCACAACGCGTGGTATGTAAGACTGGCTTTCTTTCTCATTCACACACACACACATACACACACACACATTATATATACATACATACATACATATATATATATATATATATATATATATATATATATATATATATATATATATATATATATATATATATATGTACAGCTCTGGAAAAAATTAAGAGACCACTGCAAAATGATCAGTTTCTCTGGGTTTACTATTTATAGGTATGTGTTTGGGTAAAATTAACATTTTTGTTTTATTCTATAAACTACTGACATTTTTCCCAAATTCCAAATAAAAATATTGTAATTTAGAGCATTTATTTGCCAAAAGCAACAACTGGTCAAAATAACAAAAAATATGCAGTGGTCTCTTAATTTTTTCCAGAGCTGTATATATAATATGTGTGTGTGTATATATATATATATATATATATATATATATATATATATATATATATATATATATATATATATATATATAAATGTGGATATATACATATATAATGTATATATATACATACATATATACAAACACACACACACATTATATATACATATATATATATATATATATATATATATATGTGTATGTGTGAGTGTTTGATTAGTCATGAAGTGTGGGAATTTTCTAATTCTTTAGAAAGTTCAAAACATTTAGAATTTTATTTTGCATTGATTTAATTAAATGCTTTATAGTTTACCATTATCAGAATACCAAATGTTTAGTTTAAAGAATGTTTAATATCAATATGTTATGAATATGTGATATATGTAGAATGACATAAAAAAGCATTGATTAGCTGTAGCTTATGCGCATGATGTAAATAACTGAACCGTATGCTGCTGTACTAGTTGATTAATATATAATTGTACAATTTATAATTTTACGTCATTTTAATACACATGTTTTGCTTCCTTTCTCACGTACTCTGATGATATTTCACCTCTTGTAGGGATAATGTGGAGTGGTCAGCAGAACAGGAGGAGGCCGCACAGAAAAAAGTGCAGGAAAACAGTCGACCTCTCCCAGCAGAAAAACAAGGTATCAACCACTTTATCGCTCAACGTATGTTTATAATACCTTATAATAAAAAACTAAAATTTAAAGATGCAAAAATTCAGTTGAATATAGTTTTTCCTTTTAAATTTAGGTTTTATTCAGTTATATTTCATTTCAGTTTTATTACAATTACCTAATACAATTTTAAAAGTTTTAATTTACAATAACAACACTGTCTGTATCAGCAGGTTTTTAATGAGTATATCGCTTTCTTGGTAATAAAGATTTGGTCAGAGGGTTTTTTTTTTTGCTAAATCTTGTCTTTGTTCATATCTCTCTTTCAGAGGAATTTGACAGCAGGGCTAATGAGTACTGGAACGATTTCTACACCATTCATGAGAACCGCTTCTTCAAGGATCGCCACTGGCTGTTCACGGAGTTCCCTGAGCTGGCGCCTCAACAAAAGGTTCCACAGGACACCACAGCACATCTGTTAAATAGTGAAGATCCTCCCTCTTCACACACAGACACTAAATTTCCTGGAGCCTCTGCATCCTATCGCATCCTGGAGGTTAGTGTTGTAATTCACCAAAATAACCACTGACGTCACACCTTTGGCTTTCTTTTTGTCTGGAATCAAGGCCCGTTTACACCAAGAACGATAACTATAAAAATAATGATGACAATTTTAGAAGCCCTACCAGTGGGCAATTTTGCTGCAGTTTTGCCTTCTGCCACTTTAAATGTTTGATCTTTTTGAAGCATGAAAGATCCTGATTGGCTCTCAATGTTTTTATCATTCATCAGCTGGAAAAATTGTTGAGAAAGTGAAAGTGAAAGTCATTACATATTGTTCTGAAAGTGATTTCAATGATATTGTTATACAATTAACATTCTAGTCATTATTTTGGTGTGAACAGGCCTGCAGAGTGAGTAAATGACAACAGTTTTAATTGTTGAGAAACTGTTCCATAATAAAATGAAAGCCCTGTCAGTAGAATATTCTCACTTTCTCCTTTTTTTGTGTGTGTTTGGGGGTCTTCAGGTAGGCTGTGGAGTAGGCAATACAATCTTTCCCATCTTAAAAACCAACAAGTGAGTCCAAATGTAAACCAACCCGACCAGTCCAGAGTGTTTGTTACTCATGCAGATGATAAAACTTCTTTTCTATTTGCTTTGCAGTGACCCAGGACTCTTTGTTTACGGTTGTGATTTCTCCAGCACGGCTGTTGACCTCGTCAAAGTAAGTAACCGGACGCTTCTTGATGTGTTTTTAATTAAGAAATCTGAATTTAGCATTCACAGCCGGTATTTATTTAAACTTGTTTGATTCAATTTTTTTGGCAGTCAAATCCTGAGTATGATTCGTCACGGTGTCACGCATTCGTCCATGATATGAGTGATGCGTCTGCAGGGTATCCAATGCCAGACCACAGTCTGGACGTCATTGTCCTCATATTTGTTCTCTCGGCCCTGCATCCACAGAAGTGAGTGTTAATGACTAATTAAATGTACAATCTCTCAAATTCAGGGTGTCCGTGGACCCTTCACACTGGCAGTTTAGTTTGAAACGGGGCATGGTTAATAGGAAAAATGTTAATGTGAAGCTGTCATGCGATCCTGAGCATACCTGTAGGAGGTGGTCTGAGTTCAGTTGCACTGGAACTGTGGTGTAATACATGTGAATGTGAAAGCAACTCAGACTCGGGTGTGGACTTGTTCAGGAAGCAAAGTAACCTGCACATGCATTTTCACCACTGACAGCTTTATTAGTTAACATGTAAGGGATGACTGTGCTGATTTACCTTCGATATGAGCGAGTGTGTCGTGTAATCACACATAGTGAGTGCAAATAGAGCGGCAAATGAATGGCTCACAATCAGCTGCCTCAAGAGTCCGTTTGCAAGTAGCAGAAAGACACCTTCATGCGTCGCACATACAGTAAACCGTGTCATGAGCGAGCAATTGAGTGGACTAGCTCTTTGTCTAGACTAGCAAATACGAGCATCTCCCTTATAATAAACCCATCCAACGTATCTGCATGGGGACATTTTTTGACATGCCATTTAGAGGCTGTCTACACTGGTTACATCAAAGTAAACTATATAAACATTTTTCTTTCTGAACAGGTGCATGATGTTGTATTGATGCTTCCTTGGTAGTGCACTGCATCACATTGCCCTGTTTGCTTTGACGTGTCCATGAGCTGTTTAATCTTTGTTGATCTAAATGCATTGACGGTCCCACAATGGGTAAACACCCTCTGGCTTCGCCTGCTACAGTTGCCACGCCCCACGGGTCTGAGCAGACCGCACTCAGTGTGCCTTGGGGGATCAGTGTCACATTTGGGGACATAAACCCATGAATGGCATAGAGGATGTATTTTAACATTAAAAAACAAATCATGCGTGACTCACCTTAATCTCTTGATGTAAAAATAAGGCATTTGCAATTTGCATCAATGTCTTAAATCCACATTTTAAAGGTCTTAAATGCTAATAAAAACTGACACAGAAATAAAGATTTGGATTTCCTTTTCACTCATGGCTTTTTGAAATTGTAAAATTGAATTAAGACAGAAATATGTCTCTTGTTATATTACTATTTGCATCTCCCCAAAAAGATATTATTATTATTATTAATAATAATATTAATATTATTATAATTATAGTTTTAGCACTGAATAGATTTTAATGTTCTTCTTAATAAAGCTTAATGTTCAGAACTGTGAAAAGGGTTCGTTTATCTCTGTTGAGATAATAAATTTTTGAAAAGGTCTTGAAAATGGTATTAAATGATTAATTAGAATTACTGATACCTGCAGATCCCCTGCAAATGATTTGTTTCCATCAAGTTTGTAAGCTTTGAAACCGTGGTTCTCAACCAACTGTTACAACCATATGATATGTAATTTTGATTGGTCAGTTGCTGCGTTATTATTTATTTTTGTACAGTGACTGTTAAGCCCCAGGCAATAGGTTTCCTACACAGTTGTGATAGTTTCATATTTCCTGCATCTCTATTTCTTTTTGCACAATAACATGCTTGACTCAAACCACTATTTCATGTCTATTAATTTTTTTTTAAATGTAATCGTGTAATAAGAGCTATCATAAGTCAGCTGACAGCATGGCCAATGTCATTATCACACAATAAACATTGCGTACTCTGTCGACCACTAACAGTGCATTAACTTCTTAATCCATCTGTTTCAGGATGCAGAACTCCATTAATAGATTAGCGCGATTGCTGAAACCTGGAGGAGTGTTGTTATTAAGAGACTATGGTCGCTACGACATGGCACAGCTTCGTTTCAAAAAAGGTATATGTTGCATCCTTGTGAAGAGTCTGTTTTGCAGCAAGTACGCCTAATTGTGAAGGGAGAAGAACCACCAAAATGTCAATATTGTAACATTTTGCAGCATATTTGGTCTGACCTATTTTTAACACTTTGAAGATCTTGTTCACATCTTTTTTATAGAGTTTTTGTCATTAAATCAAATTGTATTAAATGTTTGAATTTATTGACTGCATCTGCCAAGAAGTAGCGTGTGAAGCTGATATTGCAGTAAACGACAGCAAAACAACAGGCCTAATTGCTTGTCCTTTACTCAATCAGGGAGGTGCTTGTCTGAAAATTTCTATGTCAGAGGGGATGGAACACGCGTCTACTTTTTCACACAAGGTAAATGCATGTTCTAAGAACCTCTTTTTGATGAATAAGCTTTGGTTCCACAATATAATATGACAAAATAATAGTGTAAGTTTGAATACAGTAAGTTAAATAATGGCACACATTTCACAGGGACTTTTTTCTGACTTTTGTCGTTTCCTTCTAGATGAGCTGCATGATCTGTTCTCCGGTGCCGGCTTGGAGAAGGTGCAGAATTTGGTGGACCGGCGCTTACAGGTGAACAGAGGAAAGCAGCTGACAATGTACAGAGTCTGGGTACAGTGCAAGTATCGCAAGGTCCTGGCGCCTCCTTAAAATCAAGGCTGCTTATTTGGAGAGATCGAGATCATCTAGGCTGAGCTATGAGAATGTTGCTGTGTTCAGAACAGGTTGCAGTAACTTAGAAGATTGCAGTGCTGACACATGGCATTGAGTGTGCTGAAAGCACTGACTGAAATGCAGCATACTTGGGAATGTTGATGGAGGACATCAGTTCCCAACTTCCCATGATACACCTGAGGACCTTAAATTGTTTGTATATCATACTGAGTGGTGTTTTTAAGGACATTTTTTAATCTTATGAATAAACTACATTATTGTATTAAATTAAAGTCTCTCTCTGACTCTCAGCTTCTGTTTTTTCTGTCTTTAGTCCTTTACCAAACACAAAGCTATATATGGACTGATTGCATGGGATCTTTATTAATTTTTTTTATTTTTTTGAGGTCAATAAAACAGGATTCCCACTTTCATGAAAAACCCAGAAATATCAGAAATTTTTAAAATGGTAATGTCATGGAAATTGATCAAATCTTAAGTAGTGATGATTTTATTTATTTGCTGATCTAAAATATTTCATTGGCAAAAGATTACTCTTTGTAAGTGTAAAAATTACTTTCTTGTAATTGCGAAATGGGAAAAAAGTAGAAGTTCACAGTTGAGTTTATTCACTTAGCAGATGATTTTAATGAAAAATTCTAGTTAATAAAATCTAATTTTATTTTTATTTATATTTTACATGACACACATCAATTGGGATTGTAAAATAATACCAATAGGAGTAATTACATTTCTGTCGTTTCATCTAAATGATCAGTATAATACAGGACAATTTGAGGAACTGTCCAGTAAGTTGTAACTTGTAAGTTGTAAGTTTTGTACCCTTTATTTTACACATTCTGACTGCAAAGGCTGGCAAAATCATGTCCACAGTAAAGTTGATATTATATTTCTTTAATAATGCTGCATGTGCACAGCTCAACCCACTATTATAAAAATACAGAAAAAAAACTTTAATTTATTTTCCTTTCATTGATAAGTTTGCTAGTGGAAATGGGCGTGGTTGAAAGGTAGAAATGTCTTGCACAATCTCACGAGAAAATATGAGATTTACCGATTATTGTTTACATTGCAAAAATTGAGAACCGAATCGATTCTGATTTCGCGAATCTGATTGGAAAAATGATTCTATTCGTCTGCATCATTTGATCTTTCTAAACGGAGATGTTGGGTTGGAACGGAATTTAAAGAGCCGATTTATCATTCCAGGACTTGATCCCGGTTCGGTGCTGACCCAGAGCAGAGAAGACAAACAAGAGCAACTAAATATCTCAAAACAACAACACGATTAACTAACTTCGAAGCGAATCGAGTAATTTTGGATTAGAAATCATTAGGTGTGGGTCTGTAGCGAGGTACCACATGCCTCAGATCTGGTAGAAAATAGATATCGCAGAAGGCCAGCGGAGAAAGGCGGGTTCGGGAGATCAAGGCCTCGGAGGTCTCGCAGTCCTCGGACTACAGTAGGACGCGGAGCTGGCGTCCCCTAGTGACACAGCAGGCACCGAGCGCAGGCGAGGGTCGGGGTTTCGGCTGAGGCCTAGCGCTGAGATGTCGGGCTGAGACGGGAAAGGGCGAGACGGGAGAGCAGAGGAGGAGAACGGTCGAAGAAAAGAGATCTAATAAATCGGCAAGAGGGAGAAAAGACCCCAATAAAACAGGTACGAAAACAAATGTGGAGGTTTAAGGTCGCTAGCAGGAGAATTCCCAGGGCAATGTAGAAACAACAGACAATAGAAGCAAAACCCAGAGGTAAAGATAAATTGAGGCGGTATTTAGATACTGTTTCTTTTGTTTTGGTCCTTTTGTGAACCATTTGTGTCCTTTCAAAACGTTATTTCTTCAGATTTTCTTGAAGTTATCGGTTATTTCAATCAATCGCTCACATCTAATAATTAAGCTAGAATGATAACTTATTAACCATGCTAATTCATCATGTAATCCTAAAATAATGTATAATATGTTGAAACAAGTTTACAAATTCAAGGGAATCCTGTCAAAATGAATCTTTAAATCATGTTAGACGTGCAACGGATGAGATTTAACTAAATATAATTCGGTGGTTGTATTGTAATAGTTTGGTTGGTTGATTAGTTAGGAAGTGTATATAGAGTTGTTCAATGTTCATTTGTGTTTGTTTGTTTGTTTGTTTGTTTCTTCTCAGCAACCTTCTCGAATGTTTATTATAGTGTATGATTTTGCACCGATTGCATTTGTTTTCTGGTCGCGCACAAGTCTGACTGATTGATTAAAAATCAATGTTTCTTTGTTAAATGCACTGTAGGTTACGTGTTGCATGTGCTTTCACATAAATCGATCTGTCGCAAGATCTTGCATGATCATGATGTTTTTCCCGTTGGTTGTCTATAGGGTGAATGAATGTCTTTAGGTTGGATGGAGTTTAAGACTGAATTAGTGGTGGTGGCGAGGCTGTGTCATGAATCTCAGAATGCTCTCGAAAACATGTATTGGGAACACATGACTCAACATGTCATACACATCACTGTCCCGTCAATCTGTCAGCATCACTATGGCTACATAATGCCATTCACACTCTCTTCCTCTCTTTCCAGCCATGATGGAGGAATTGCACAGCTTGGATCCTCGCAGGCAGGAGCTGCTGGAGGCCCGTTTCACAGGAGTCGGAGTTGCCAAGGTCTGTCCGGTCTCAAACTGATATATTTCTGCCCCCATTTCTGTTTATGATCCTCAGTAATTTCTGCACATACCTTCCCTCCCATCTTAGACTTCATCATCTTCACTCATTCCTGTGTTTGTCTAGGCCCTGGGCCTGTCAGCTTTCATGCATTCAGTTACACGTCAAGTTCATATTTCCTCTTGCTTTTGCCCAGCTGTCTGAATAAAGCTGATGTTTCACTCATTTTCCGCAAAAGTTCATGTATGTCGTCATTACCATTAGTCTAGTAAGGACAGCGTTTTGAACCAAAAAGTGATTTGATTGTGAAGTTACGGTAGTGACCCATTTAGTGATGCACCAATTTTTTTTTTTTTAACCAAAACACTGAAACAGGAATTGAAGTTCAGGCAAAAATGGAAACTGAATTTTTGGTTATTAAAGTCGGCCAGAAACAGAGCTTGCAATAGTCTTTTCTTCACTATTGTGACGTATATCCGAGTAATGGCTTCTCAAACAGGAAAAAATATGAGGCGGGAATTGATTGAATGGTTGTGATTTGATATTGCTGTGACGTCATGTGAGTGACGGGTTGCCCTGATTTCATGTCATCAGAGAGTAGCTGTTGCTGGAAGAGGGAGGGGAAGTTTTTTTTATTTTAAGGGTACATGAATTTTTAAAAAAATGATGTGCATGAATATATAATCTATAATAAATGCTGTCGTATTTCATAAAAAATCCAAGAATTGTCCATTTTGATTTCATGGTGACTTTAAATTTGGGTGTCAATTTCTCATATGTAAAGTTCTTTAGCAACAAGCTGCCCCTCAATATTTCAGCTGAACATTTTTTTTTTACTTATTTCTCCTATAGCATAATTTGATCGCAGCAAAGTGTCTCCACACTGCTGACATGTTTACCTGTATAGCTTATACACATTGTGCACACAGAATATCGGAAAAGCTCATTTAACTTCACTGTTAGTCATGATTTTGGCCCTCCAAAATTACGTTATTTCTTCATTTTTAATTAATGTTTTCTGCCAAATATTTTGCTGATATTTTTCCGTGCATCACTAGTAGCATTACTCCACTCAGAACAAATTTTTGCTGAAGTCTTTCTTTCTCTCAGGTCTTTCAGTCAAAGATGGATGTACCCAGATAGCACATTTACATTTCCAAGATGTCTGTTTAAGAGCGATTCATCTAGAAAGTATCTCTTTTTTTCCAAATATCTTATAAACGTCTTTTGAGGGCAAAAAATAGTTTTACATGCATTCTAAATGATAATTTTTCAAATGTTCTAAAAAAAATACATCAAATGCTCACATCAAATAGACTTCTGTCATGTATGTGTGCTATAAAGGGAAGAGGGGTGACTAACAACTGATGCTCTGGTCAAAAGTTGAGAAGTTGTTGATCTGTCTTTGTTTTCCTATTGAATTAGTCATTTTAGTGTTGGAGAACTCCAGAAAGACTTTCGATATCAATCGGCATTTGCAAACACGTGTCTTTTACTGAGGAAAAGATTTGGATCAGTTCTGAGTTGGACAATGGGTGTTTCAGTGTTAGTAGTTCATTAGTCTTGTGTAACCAGACCTTCAGATTGACGGCAGAAGGTCTGAACTCTACGGCTGAGACAATACATCGATGCATCGCGAATCAAGAAACGATTCAGAGATTTTCAGAATGCGAATTAGCCTAGAGTGCCGTCTGGTGTTAAACTAAGCTCACAATCGATTTGAATCGCAAGGCATTTTGGAAAATCTCAGAATCGATCCAGGAATTGCAATGCATCGATTTATTATCACTGCCTTGCTGTACTCCATTACAGCTTTCGTTGACTTAGGACCACCCATAGGCCATCTGACTGATGTAAAGCAACCAATCACAGTTTGTTTTGTTGAGTGTCCTGTTTGGGGACGTGAAAAAGTAACGTCGATGAGACTAGTTGTTCATTGGTCACTGTCATGGCCATGAGAGTTCTCCCCACTGACTGGCCGAAGCTGTGTTGTTGGAGTGTTAGTATGACCATTTTCTCTGCATCTGTTTGGTTTGGTGTGAGAACTTTCACCACGTGAATGATTAAGATCCGTCAGTAGGTGTGCAGCACAGGGGCGTTTATCGCTGTGTTATTGGATTGTCGAGGGTTTTAGCCTGACCTGACAAGAATGACCAACATCTGTCACTCTTTCTCTCTGTATCTCATTGCATGTTTAGCTTAGATCAGTAAGGCCTTATTTATACAACCCTGTTTGAGTTAACATTAATTACACTCATATATTTAAAGTAATGATTTAAAAACTCTCATGTGCAACATTCTCGCTGAACTAGAGCTACACCTTTTGGCCTTGTTCATTTCTTCACCCAAAACATGAAACCCTTTTCAGTTTTAGATGATTAATTTGCTTCTAGGTCAACAGACAACGAGGAGAGAGAATTAGAGGCAGAATTAGGAAGGAATTATTAGTCTTTGAAATAGAGGGGAACAGGGGCAAGTTTTTTTTTTTGTTTTTTGTGGATGAAAATATGAATATCTGGCAATTGGCTAATTTAATTGAAGTCATTGTGAATTGCCATTTGTAACCCAGTCTATTTCAGCAGTGGGATTGGATAATGAAATGTGGATGTTATATACCTGAATTCCTGAAATATTTCAGCTATAAGCTATTTGGGCAGTGTTAACATTTCCAGTAGCTCACATGGCTGCTGTTTATCTCAAGATAAAGGCCATTTTGATTTTAAATGGGGTTGTCAAACCTACCAGTACATCCATTACCAGTCAGTGCTAAAAAAAAATGTTGGTACCAGAATTTCTGCAGCACCTGTAGTACTGTATATTCGGCACCCCCTGATAGACGCTGCTTTCAACCGTTCTTGTTTGTTTGAACAATCTCTCTCTGAGCTTCAAAGTTTCCTATTTACAGTTTAATTTTTTTTTTAATACAAGCGTTATGGCTACAATGCTTATCTGTTGAGTGCGTGAACGCAATGTCCTATCAGAGGTGCTAGTCAGTAAGTTAGACAACTCACTTGCTTGTGAATCCTTTCATTATTACCAACAAAGTGTAAAAATGATGTACAATTAAAACAGCTTTTTTTATTATTATAATGAGAGTGCAGAATTCAGCGATTTTGTGCTTTAGAAATTAACAGCCTTGGCGATTTATACAGGGAGGGCTCTTGTCTTGTTTTCTGTTTATTACCCATTCACAATCTGAATACATGTTTAGTTTTTCATGCTGCTATGATCACTGCAAAGTTTGGGGATAAACAACCATATTCAAATGTGCTATTGAACTGGAAACTGTGACCGTGATATATCCAATAAATGAGACAAAATGGGAAATGTTTTTTTTAATGTGCTTGATTCAAAAGTTTTTGCTTTGGTACAGAAATTGGTACCAAGAACCGCAAAATTTTACTGGTTCTACTGAAATTTTGGTATCTGTGACATCAATTTAAAGTGAACTATTAATTGGTGAAAAAATATTCACCAGTGAATAGTTCATTTGTTGCATGTATTTATTGAATATTATTTATCTATTTACTGCTTCATACATAATAAAAATAATGAAGCAGCTCTTATGCATTTAAGTTTTATTTTCACAGCGCTAAGGACCTTCACCACTGTTTTTTTTCCCCTGCCTTACAAGCAATGATTTTTCCTTTAGGAAATACAAATCCATGTTATCCGTTGTCTTCCTCTCTGCAGGGTTCGGGACACAACGAGTCATCTAACCAGAGCTTGTGTAGCGTGGGCTCCCTCAGTGACAAAGAGCTGGAGGTTAGTACACATTTGGAGCTCATGATGTGAAACAGTCTTTGAGTCTCTGAAGTATCTCTGCTTCAGTCTATAGAATGATGCAATTGTCAGCTAACATGTTTCATGTTGACAGTTACGGAGGTCCACACGCCTACTAATAAAAGTTGCGCTTGTCCATCAGAAGCAAAATACTTGCATATGATGTTTGGTTTCTGTTTTGAAAGGAACATGCAGGATTGAGAGTGAAGTGCTTGATGTTGAAAGAGTTGGAGGAGAATTGTTTATAAATGAATCATTTCCCTCTGAATCGTAATCGAATCGTGAGGAAGTGAAGTCACACCTCTAGTGGATGATAACATTGTTTATTATAAGCGTTCTGTGGTTATGTCCTATGTTCCTTTAAGTGTTTGCGCTTCTTGGATTCTGACTGGCTCTCAGTGATTTTTATTGTACATCAGCTGGAAAAATGGTTCTGAAAATGATTCCAACAATATCATTCCTCTGTATTGTTGCAGTTGTGGCCTGGACTTAGAATTAGAATGACTATTAAAATGTTATAGTTAGTCGTTGGCACTACTACCTGACTAGAGAAAACAGAAATAAGGCTGATGTCTTCCCTTTTGCCAAAATGGTATGAAAAGTTCAACACCCATAATGCACTGGGCATGTTGCCGTCTATGGCCACTGCCACCAGTCTGCTATGGATACGCTTGCCAGAATCAAATGCTACGTTGCTTTAGTAGGAAATACTTCTTGACTAACTTAATAACTATGAATTTTTCAGTCCAGAAAACACGAAGAACTAGTAAACATTGTTCATGTACTACTGTCATTGTAACAATAGAAAGCAGGTTCAAAATCGGTGAATTTACACTTTAACCATGTTGTTGAAAACCGGCAGATATGCAGAGATTGTTGTGTCTCTGTAGTCTTTGGATGTTGATGTCCAGTTTTTCAGGTTGTATGAGCTCGTAGCCTCTAAAATTTCAATGGAAACTTCTGGAATGAATGGGGTTGTGGAATGAAGTGATGTCATGGATTCTTGCTTTCGCCTGGCAGCTTACAATGTCGGTCTCTCTCTCTCTTTCTTTCTCTCTATCTCGCTCTCTCTCTCCCTACTCAGACCCCAGAGAAGAAATCTAATGACCAGAGAACACGTAAAAGGAAAGGAGACCCTTTTGACAACCAGGGTGAGTTTGGGTGTTGATGTGATTGATTGCCAAATGCTCTGGTTCTCATAATGGGTCTATATTACGTCTTTGTGTCGTTTTTCTTAATGACTATTGCTCTGATTTCCCCCACCCCACCCAGGCAAAGGAGGAGGGAGAGGACACAAAATTAGTGATTATTTTGAGGTGGGTGCATGAAGTTCATGCATTCTGTCATTATTAATCATTTGACCCCCATTCTGGGTTGACTTCTATTTTCATGCTCATTTCCTCTGATTTAACCTTTTAAGTGTTTAACCTTTTTGTGTTTCTGTGTAGTTCGCAGGCGGTAGTGGTACTGGAACCAGTCCAGCGCGTGGCATTCCTCCAGTGGCGCGGTCCTCTCCTCAGCACTCCCTCTCCAACCCTCCTGCTGCCGTGAGTCTCTGTCTTACTACCAGACCCCTCTATCCATTCATGTACTGATTTGATATAACTATTAAGGGGACCCAAAAAATTTTCATCTGCTCATGAACCCACTGAACCCACTGAACACTGTAACACCGGTAACACCAACTACCCCAGCAAGCCTGCCTGAGAGGTGTCCGTTCCACCATTGAAAGCCCTGGTAACCAAAATTTATAAGATCCATTAAGGTCATAAAGGCATCCTTAATTGAATCCAACTAAATCGGACAGTTTAATCAAAGTATTGTGAAGAGAGCATTATATATGTAAAATACAGAAATATTTGTGTACGTCACACACTAGAACAAACCTGATAACACTCACACACACACGCACGCACGTGTTTACCAGATGTGATGTGCTTTATGCATGTGTGTCGGTCATTGTGTAGATGTAATGTAAAACTGCTCATCATATAAAGCGATCATATCCCTTCATAAGACTTTGATTAAACCCTTTGATTCATATGAATTTGTTTTACGACATGATTGAGGTTTTGGTTACCTGGACATTCAATGGAGGACCAAAACCTGAAGATGGGTTTTGAAGATGGGTTTGGAACGACATGAGTAAATGACAGAATTTTCAAGTGTTTTAATTGTCACTTGCATTTAGGCAGTTAAAACAACACTTTGAGCAATGCTCTACAACAATAAATACTATAGGTAATTAAAAAGTAAATGGTATATTGCCGTAACTGATCTTCAGCAGATAGATGACCAATTAATGCTGTAGCAGTGTATAAGCAGTTCAGTACAGGTGTTATAATTTATAAATGTATTTCACAGAAGCAGAATAATAATAATCAAACTCAATCAATCATAAAAATGAGAGTTGCGGTGCGGAGGACTGACAAGTCCTTAAAGACCTTTTCTGTTTGCTTTTGGTTGATAATAATAAAAAAAAAATGTAAATAAGTTTTTGGTTTTGATTGACAGGTGCAGCAAGGAAGCCCCTCCTCCATCAGCTCAGTAACCACAGACCACTCCCACTCTACCTGTTCCCACAAGCAAGCCTCTACACAAACTCAGCACCGAGCCACACAGGTAACACAGATTCCAAAAACACGCTCGCACCTACTAAGACACGTTCAGATCCTCACGCTAACCCCTAGCTTTGGATTCTCTTTCTCAGTCCGAGTTGACAATGGAGAAGTTAGCAGCGCTGGAGAGCAGTAAGAGTTCAGACCTGGAGAAGAAAGAGGGACGTATTGACGACCTGCTCAGGGTACGATTTTGTTCACACACAGCATCGATATGGAAGTCTTCTAGATATTTTACTGCCCCTTTTTAGAACGGAGCCTGTGGAAACAGAGCATTGCTATTCAATTTACAATACCAGTCCAGTTCTGCGTCTGTTAGATTGTTTTTGTTTTTTAAAGGGAATTAATACTTAAGCAAGGGCACATTAAAGTGATCATATGTGACAGTACAGACACAATGTTTCTATTTTAAATAAATGCTGTTCTTTTGAACATTGTTCATCAATGAGTCTTGAAAAAAAGAGTATCACTGTTTCCATGAAAATATTAAGCAGCTGTAACTGATGATAATAGGAAATGTATCTAGCGTCAAATCAGCATGTTGCAATGATTTCTGAAGGAAATCCTGTGACGTGGGATTATGTGATCAAGACTGGAGTAATGACTGCTGGAAATTCAGCTTCATCTCCTTATTAAATAACATTTTAAAATATATTCAAATAGTTATTTTAAATTGTAATATTTCACAATATTACTGTTTTTACCGTGTTTTTGATCAAATAAATACAGCCTTGGTGAGCAGAAGAGACTTCTTTCATAAACTTAAATGGACCCAAAACTTTTGAATGGCATTGTATGATTAATCTTTCAGCCATGAATGACACTTTGACTCAATCAAATGATTTTACATCAGTGAAATGTGGCTTAAATCAGGTTTTAAAGTGCACTGCTGAAGTTTGGTGTTTGTGCACTGCAGGTAAACTGTGACCTGCGCAGGCAAATTGATGAGCAGCAGAAGATGCTGGAACGATGTAAAGAACGACTCAATAAATGTGTGACCATGAGTAAGAAACTGCTTATCGAAAAGGTAAATGTGTGTTGAGAAGACACAATGGTTAATGTTTGGTAGTGTTCTGTATGTGTTACCTTTGTTATAATGATGCAATTACTAAATAGTGGGTGTGTTTTCAGTCCAAACAGGAGAAAATTGCATGCAGAGAAAAGAGCATGCAGGACAGGCTACGTCTGGGCCATTTCACCACCGTACGGCACGGAGCCTCATTTACCGAGCAGTGGACAGATGGCTACGCTTTTCAGAATCTAGTCAAGTACGTGAGTTGCACATGCTCTCAAACTTCAGAGCCTAGGCAAATGTTGCATACACGCACGCTTGACATGCGCTGACAGAATATGGTCAGTTTCACCCCTCACATGTGGAGGGCTAGCCATAAAAGGCTCATTCAGGATTGTGTTCAGGTATGGTGGTGAATGAATATGCTGCTTTCAGGATCTTGCTGAGTCATGTGTGCACAGACCTTCATAGCCTTCTAACATTAACTTCATACACACACGTCAGTTTTACCATTTTGTATCAAATGGAATTAAAAAAAACCTTATAGAGGAACAATTTTATTGCATTTTGATTTTTAACTATGAAAATATCAGTGGTGTTAAGCACTAAAAAACAACAACTTGGTAAACTGTGTACTTTCAAAACTAGGTTAAGTGATGAATTCTTACAGAAAAAAATCACTCTACTTAAACCAAAGTACACACATTGAGGCCAATTCAATAGACCAGCTTAACCCACTAGCACTTGTTCCGCTTCTGGCAAACAGTTGATTGGATTAAGTGAATTACCCCAGGACTTAAGTAATATCTGGATTTAACTGTACATATTTATCTAGTAATTATATCTAGTCCCCTGAAAAGTCCTCCAGTATGGATTTGATTTCAGAATCAAAGCAAATACTTATCATAATCATGACACATGACACATTATCATCACATGTTTGTTTTTTTGGGGGTTTTTTAAACTGTACTTAGCAAAATTTGTGTTGTTTTAATTCTTTTTTTTTTTTCATTCCAATGTACATGACAGTTCAAAAAAAGTAAATGTTTGGTCAAAATTATGAATTTAATTTTTAAAAGTATGGTAACTCGTTGTAAATTACAATTTTGCGATTTAAAATTTGTTAAAAAAAATATTTTATTTTAAATATTGGTTAATACCAGCCCCTTTTTTTCATGTCCACATAGTTCTTGATTGCTTATTGCTCACTCAGCACACAAGTAGCATTTGAATTAAAACTAACTTGTATATGCACAAGTAAAACATGAACTGTTACGTGACTAAAATATAACATTAGTGCATTATTACACAGAAAACGTCATGTGATTACTGTGCTGCTTCACTGGACAGAGCTGCACAATAAGGACCCTGATGGCCCAGGGCCAGCGTGAATCACGCTCGGGACGGTTGATGAAACTATCACTGTCCCGATCGGGCCAGTGCTGTTTTATAACAAAAATCCCTTGACTTTGTAGCTTGAAACCACTGATCAGACTTTACTTTCGTACACTGCTGTGTGTCTGTATAGACAACAGGAGAGAGTCAATGGGCAGAGAGAGGACATAGAGAGGCAGAGGAAACTGCTGTTGAAGAAGAAACCACCCAACGCCAGTCAGACTCCTCCCCCCAACCTAGAACCCAATAAACGCAAGAGTAAGAGCAATGGCGCGGAGAACGAGATGTGAGTTTTCTGTCTTCCATCATGTTTGGCATTGGGTAGCTTTTCAACTTAATTGAATTTTGTCCTAATTTGTTTGTCATCACAGGTTATCTTTAGCAGAATACCATGAGCAAGAAGAAATTTTTAAACTGAGACTCGGACACCTGAAGAAGGTATTCATACCAACACATTCATATTACATGTTTGATTAAATTTGTGTTGTCATGGAAATGGGTCTTAATGTCTTGGTGCTCTGTGTGTTTGTGTTGCAGGAGGAAGCAGAGATTCAAGTGGAGCTGGAGCGATTGGAGCGCGTGCGTAATCTTCACATCCGAGAGCTCAAGAGAATCCACAATGAAGATAACTCACAGTATGCACTTTCAAAGTTTATTTCCACACTTTTGCCTGTTTGGTTTCAGTACAGGGTTTATAGTTTTTAAGGTTTTTCAGAGCTTAAACAGGTCTGTGATTGGATTTATCTATTGATCGGTTGTCTTTTCTACTCTCAGGTTTAAAGATCATCCCACGCTAAATGACCGTTACCTGCTCTTACATCTGTTGGGCCGAGGAGGCTTCAGTGAGGTCTACAAGGTAAGCAGATCTGTGATGGGAAAAGTGTATGTGAATGTGTAGTTGGGTATAGGGATGTACAAATATACATAGTTTCATAATCAACTATTGGGTTGACTTGACGACTTGTGCATCTTAAAGAAAAAGTCATGTAACTGTTCACATAGGACACATTCTTTGTTTAAAAAACTGGAAGCTGGAAGGAGCACAATAGACTGAAAATAGAAGAAAAAAAAAGTAGACAAGTTAGGCAGCTTCACGACTTTAAGCCTGTCTTTCTCTTCCTGTTCTTTTCTTTCTCCAGGCCTTTGATTTGACTGAGCAGAGGTACGTGGCTGTGAAGATTCACCAGCTTAATAAGAACTGGAGAGATGAGAAGAAAGAGAACTATCACAAGTAAGTGAAAACACCTTTTCCATCTTTGTTTCTTAAAAACTTCTCAAACTTTTGGTTCAAAATTAGGAGCAAAGTTTGCTTATCCCAGAATGTGTTCCTCTTTCTGAACCAGACTGTGGAATTCTGAGGCCTCATTTATAACAATGTAAAATATAAATCTTAACTAAAATTGGTCAAATTGTATACCACTATCATTGTTCTCCTTATTATTAAAGATTCAGATATGGTTAATTTATTCTGTCAATAAAAAGTTTGAGTATGACTTGATTAAAATGGGTTGACATGAAATGTTTTAGGCATGCCTGTCGAGAATATAGGATCCATAAGGAACTGGACCATCCCAGAATAGTCAAACTATATGATTACTTCTCCCTGGATACCGACTCGTGAGTAAACTTGCTATTTTCTTATCGAAATATGAATTGTCTCTGATTTGAAGCCCATTTCAAGATGTGTATCATTTTCACTAATTTTGTGTAGTCTACATATTTGATTGGTGCAGTTTTGTTTTCCATTATTTCACTCTTTAGAGTGGAGAGATGAAAGCGGTTTGGTTTTATGTGGTATTGTTTCTAGATTTTGCACTGTTCTGGAGTACTGTGAGGGGAACGATTTGGATTTCTACCTGAAGCAGCACAAGCTAATGTCGGAGAAAGAGGCCCGATCGATCATAATGCAGGTCGTCAATGCCCTCAAGTACTTAAATGAGATCCGCCCGCCAATCATCCATTACGACCTCAAACCAGGTATGACATGTGTATGTCACCAGCAGAACTTTTGTACAGGGCCAAGAATGAGAACACCATTATGATGGAGAAGAAGTTCAAGATGACTCTGTTGAGCACTGATCCTTGTTTGTTTAGGTAACATCCTGCTAGTGAATGGCACAGCATGTGGAGAGATAAAAATCACAGACTTTGGGCTGTCCAAGATCATGGACGATGACAACTACGGGGTGGACGGCATGGAGCTGACGTCACAGGGGGCGGGGACATACTGGTGAGTGCTTCTCTCCGGTGAAGTTCTTGAATTTGGTCCAATGAAGTGACATCTCCCTCAGTGCAATGTTGCCTTACTCTGCTCCAGGTATCTTCCCCCAGAATGTTTTGTGGTTGGAAAAGAGCCACCTAAGATCTCCAATAAAGTGGATGTTTGGTCCGTTGGAGTCATCTTTTACCAGTGCCTCTATGGGAAGAAGGTTAAAGACGCATGCATACATATTCTAATACTGGCTGCGTAGTCACTGTTCACTGAGATATTAGAGCCTTTCTCTCATCATCATTTTCATTCATTCTTCACCACACAGCCGTTCGGTCATAATCAATCCCAGCAGGACATCCTCCAGGAGAACACTATTCTCAAAGCCACAGAGGTGCAGTTTCCTCCCAAACCAGGAGTCTCACCTGAAGCTAAGGTACCTTTTGTAGACCGTTCAGTCTGTCTTTTCTTTTTATGATCAAGTCACCTTTATTTTGTAGTAGATTTACAGTTAAGGACCCAAAGACCAGATATGATGAATGAAGACCTGGAGTCAGAATATAAAAAAATAAATAAACTGAAGAATAGTTTTCAGTTTCATCAACAGAAGTCCGCTTCAACACTCACAAGGAGTTCATAGGCCGCCCCCCGTACACATTCAATACAGCAGCAATTATACTCACTACGTCATTAATCATTCAGGGTGAATGATTCTGATTGTCTAAGAAATGGATAAACTTGTCCACACATGGGCTGATAAGCAGAAGCCTATATTTCCATTGACTCTTCAGATGAAACCAATACCCTGGTTTAGGCACCTGCTTGTCGAGATAAACGGGTCATTCCATCATCCAAGGGTGCCAGTTGTCCATCTTTCACCAATACTGATCTGCAACATGAATACCAGCACACATACAGATACACAGGATACATGGCTTCTTCAAGGCTGAAGTTGGTTGAACAGGATACTTCCCCAAAACATACTGATAACGTGTTCTCATTCTCAGTAAGAGTTGCTCTAGTAATAGAAGATGACGTCTTAACACATGTTAGATGCCTCTTCACAAGAACTTAAATATAAATAAGTACATATTTATTATCTGGAAGCTGAGTTAACATTTCCTGCGTTCTTGACAAGTCATAAGTGGTTGATATTTCCAAAATCACAAGACTGTATGTTTTGCCACCTGACACATCGACCGCCACTAGGTCAAACCTGCAGTCACTCTCAGATACTAAATATAGACTTCTATGATTCGGACTTCAATCAGTAATTAGACTGGTGATTTGTATAACTAAATAAAATTTAATAGACTTAAAGAAATGATTAAACTCATGTGATGTGTATATAGAAGGATAAATATTGATTTTTAGTTAATACCTTGATTATGAATCTCACATTACAGTTCACTCAAAAGGGTTTATATTGAAGCGGAAGATGATTCCAGAATCTCCCCCTTCAATTTATAAAGCACTTTATAAAATACAGATTGTTTCAAAGCAGCTTTACTGAGATAAACAGGAAAATACTGATCAGTAGTGCAAACATAACATAATTGTGTCTATTCATCTGAAGTCTGTCCGTGTTGATTCAGTTTTGTTCAATAACTGTAAAGTTCATCAATTTATAGATCAAGATCAATTCATCTGTAAAGCAGCTCTGTAGAAACCAGCGATGTTCTCATCCAATAGTGTCCGTGCTGTCAAATCAATAATATTACTGAATATTAAGTGCCCCCAACTTTGCAAGGCAAAAGTGGCAAGGAACCCAAACTCATTCCGATGACAGAATGGAGAAGAAAAAAAAAACTTGTGAGAAACCAGGCTTAGTCTGGGATGGGGCAGTTCTCCTCTGGCCAGTGGCCAGACAAACGAACCAAAATGAATATGATATGAAGATGATTCCAGGCTGCATTACAAGTCAGATTGTTGATTGGTATCACTCAGAATATTTTATCCAACTCCTGCTTGAAGATAGGGATACATCACGCCAGCATTTGGTGGGAGGATGAGTTGAAGCTGACCAGTGTGGTCCCAGAGCAGTTCATTAAATAAGGGTTTCTGGGCTCCCATCAATCCTTTTTATATACAAATTTCCCCAGTATAAAAAAAAATTGTTGCTTCTCTCTTCTGCATTTGACTATAATTATAAATCCTCCCCAGTTCTTTAAATTGATTTTTATTAGAATAGTGACATTGTAGTTACGCTACCATACAATGGTTTGGGGTCAATAAAATGCATATTTTTTTGAAAGGATTTAATACTTTTTATTCAGCAAGGATGCATTAAACTGAGCAAAAGTGACAGATTGTTTTTTTTGGGGTAAAATTATTATTATTATTTATTTTATTTTTTTTAAGGAATGTGTGATACTGAAGACTAATATTTCACAGTAGTGCTGTTTTTACTGTATTTTTGATCAAATAAATGCAGCCTTTGTGAACATAAGGAACTTTTCAAAAACATTTTAAATCTGCCGTAAACTTTTAAACTGGTGTGTGTGTGTGTATATCCTCTGTGCTGGATAATTCAAAAAAAGAATCTAGTTCTGTCGCTTCATGCGTCTTTTTTTTTTTATTATTATAAGGTTGCTGTAAGCTACCTGTTTTGACTTTGAAGTCCGAGTAATAATTAGGTCCACAACTGATGTTACTAATTATCAGAAATAAAAATGTACATTGCATATAACTGGCATATAACTTATTAAGCAAGTTGCTCAACTAAATGCTGTGCTCACTTTAGTGGCACCAAAAAGGTTGTGGGACTCTGTCATTAGTGTGGTTTTGTGTTGCTAGGATACTTACCATAATAATGACTAGTTACTTGGAGAGCCACATTGGCTAATATTTGCTCATGTCTCTGGAACAATATTGTTTGTCTGCAGCCTTTTTACATAAAATGTAGGTTCTGAATATTTTTTTAGGTTGTTGGTATAAACTTGCCTTCTCCCCCAAAATTTTGGGACCACTCTTAAAAACTTTAATGGTATTTAAAAACACTTTCATGTAGGGAAAAAAACATAAATATTAAATAAAAACAAAGGCCAGCTGAAATTACATTTCTGTTGATGGTTTTCTGCTTGAACACAATGATAAATGAACATTTTCTAATGCCAATGAATTCCTTCTCTACTCCAGGCCTTCATTCGCAGATGTTTGGTGTACCGTAAGGAGGATCGTATTGACGTTCACCAGCTGGCCAGTGATCCCTACCTCCTCCCACACATACGCAAATCAGTGGCCGCCACCGGTAACAACAGCATGGCCGTCGCCTCAACCTCCAGCTCCTCTAACAGCAGCGCCTCAAATTGAGAGCCCCGTCCATCCTCGCTTGTTTTGATCGGAGCAGGGGATGCGGGGCATTCGCATTTTGCCCTGCCTCTCTCTGCAGTGTACTGGAAGGGGTCTCGAACCCCTTACCTGCCAAGCGAGGGAGCAGGAGGAAAGGGTAAGAGAGGGATGGAGACGACACACATCCCCCTCCACCCTTCTTCCTCTCCTAGGCATCTGGAGGTTTTTGTTTTATTTTAATTTTTTGGATGGGAGGGGACTAAAAAACACCCCCTAGAGTGAGCCAGAGAAGAGGAATTCAAAAAGAGGAATTCAAAATAAGGGTGTATTACATGTGAGAAGGACAGAAGTGCAACGGCTCAGAATGGTGGAAGAGACTGGTATACGCCCTGCACCCCACAGCACACAAATACATGCATACACATGTATAGACACATTTATAACGAGGTCAGCTTGATTTTTCTTACATGGCAACACTGTTGAAGGGACAAGCCTCATACTAATGTGCATTCAAGTGTACAATATTCCTAAAGAATCTGGAGACGCTCCCTGCTGACACAAAGCCCATCCCAGACCATTTTCCTCGCTCTTTCTTACTTTTTTTTTTTACCTCTGGAATGGATTTATGAACTTTTGGAAGCAATACTGTTTGTGGGTTCATTTCAACAATAGTTATCCCTAGTTTAAACACCTTTCTGAACTCAGATCACAATAAATCAGCATCAGGACCTCCAGGTTAGCTGATTGTCTATGCTGGGAATCAGATGTTTGTACCGTGTGAAAGATATAATGGACAGGTCTCGCCCAGGTTTTTTTTTGTCTCTGGAGGGTTTTTTGTTTTCACTTTCACCCCTATTCTATGACCAAAGCTGAGCTCTACCAGTAGGTGGTGCTGTTTGACTTGAGAGTTTTTATTTTTCTGTCCTTTTTTTTTTTTTTTTTTTGCTTTATGCTGTTATGAAATTGCATTTAGGAAGCCTATTCTTTTAGATTTAGCGACACTAACTGATCCCTCCCCCCTCCCAAAAAAAAAAATGTTCTTGTTTCTCATTGTGTCTTTGGACAGAATCTAATGTTGGAAAATGAGATGAAGTTAGATTTTATTTTTCATTGATTAAAAGTGTTGTGCCTCACATAGAAACACACAGACACAAATGCGTTCAAAAATTACACACAGTCATATATGTTTAGGTCTGGTGATACGGCTAATAGCCTGATCCTGTTTTACTGTTTGTGGGAAAGAACTCTCTAGTGGGGGCGAAGCTAGTTCTGGGGTACAGGGCAGAACTCGGAGCGATCATTAAATACTATTGGTTATTAATCTGTTGTGTTGTCTGCTTAATTTTATCTTCTAAAATGTTTACAGATATCGTCTAAAAAGGTGCCTAAATCTGACTCTTCACTGGATCAGTGTTGTAAAAGTTGAAGGGGCTATAGTTAAGAGTTCTCATGTATTAATTGCTTTTTTTTATTGCCAATGTGTGGACAGCTTGTAACAAAATTTAACCCCTTCTTTCTATCCTAGATAGTCTCTGAAAGCCTGTAGACTGATTTTTATGTGAAGGACGATGCTTTTGCAGGGAAAACCATAAGGATGTGCTGTTTACACGCACTTACAATGAATGCTTGCAATGTAGTCTCTTATAGCCAGATATGAAGTGTCATATATATGGTTTATAATCAAACTAACCTAACAGTGTAATATTAATTACTTCATATGTCAACATGGTGCCAAGCTGCAATCATTTTTTTAATACATTATATCATAATTTGGTGTCATAGCTGTGCATTTTAGTTGAGTTGGTCTGATTTTTTAGATTACTTGCACATGAATTTTTCAAGTTAAATCACCTGATGTTTTGAAATGCTCTCAAATGTGGGTAGAACAGTGCTTTTTTTTTTTCCTGTTATCTGTCACAGATTCGTTCAGTGGGCGGGATGTACCCGTATATGAGACTACAGGCTGCTTCTCACCTCAGGGAATCTCTGTCTGTGATTTTCTTCCAGCTCCTCAGCAAAGCTGGATTTGCAGTACCCATCAGTTGAATGCCGAGATTTGCAACTGCTCCAATGCCATGACCTTTGCAGAGCGACTGCGTTGAAGTCAAATTCAATGTGAAAGCTGTTGGAATAATGTTGGGTAGGCCTGTGAATTTCGATGGCTGAGAAAGCGTGTGTAATTTGTTAGTATGCGGTGTTTGGGAATGGGTTGTGACTTCTCTGAAACCATAGAATTTTCCCATTCAATCAGAAACAGATAGTTTGGATGGGTGCTGAATGAATCATTGACCTATTCAGTCTGAAGCCGAGCCAAATGCATTTGGACCATTCAGCCCTTTTCAACAGCTGTTGAACTTCATGGTTAAAACCAATTACAAGGATTATAATTATTTTGAACCTGAACAGTCAATGAATGGTCTCAAACAATCTGTAAAGATCATAATAATATGCATTCTTTATTTTTAAACATGTATAAGTTTTTATTTTGCAAAACTGGCACCAAAAACAAAAAAAAAACCCTCCCACAGCTTAAGTAGACTTCCAGTCTCTGTGACTCGCCATTTGGGGATTGTTTTGGACAAACACTGACGCAAGCATCAGCTAGAACCTGTAGATGATTATTTTACCAAACCAGGGCCTGTCTAACTATTCCAATCCAACTACTCTACCCACTTATTTACTCTGGCCTAGTGATCTCATGCACGGTTACATTACTGAACCTGTCCTGGACTGCCAAATGGTACAAGGTGTTTCAAGATCCAAAGCTTGAATTAAAGTATTCTCCTCTCACCTCGCCATAGCCTCACGAAGATTGTCCAACTTAATTGTGTTCATACTGCCAAGAAGTAAAAAAAAGAAAACTGTAATAGCATATTACTAAGTTTAAAGTGCGTCGTGTTTGAATCACTTTTCTGCTAGAGAGATGTCAATGTCCATAGAAATTTTACTTCACTTTTCTGTTTCTGTAATTGGAATATTTGAAAAAATAAAGTAAGCTTTCTGGAACATAATAGAACAAACAAATAATTGAATGAACGTGATCACATGACTTTTTAAAGCATGGAGTTTAACTTGTTTGAAAAACTATTATAACTTCATTAGCAAAAAATTATAACATTAACATAAATTTGCATGAAAGGTTGCAAGTTGCTCAGTTTTCAAGCCGGTATCTATTCTACCATTTCTATCTATTAATTTTCTATATTGGTGTTTAAAACTTTTTAAGTGATCAGATTTTGGCATAACAGGGTTGTGAAATGACGAGAAAATAAAAATTAAAATAAAATTGTTAGTATTATAATTTAGTTTGACCTCCTGAGGTTAAGCACTTCCTTCCACTGTCCTTTTTAGGCCCTTGGTTGTATCCAATTTGTTGGGAACGACCTAAAGTTTCATAGGCATTTTTATCTAAACGCATATGTTGGTCTGCTATGCATTGAACGTTATTAGTCTAACTTCATGTGCAGAAAATGGCTAAGACACAGAGGAGACTTCCAAGTACGCTAATTCTTCCCCCAAGTAAAGCTAGTGTTGTGAGAAAATATTACACAAAAAAACGTGATTCTGGTGCCTGAGAGCAAAGTATTACGAACTTCTGTAAAATTCACAGTCCTGGACACTTATTCCGGGTGTCGGGTAGTCATTCAAACTTATTTCTCCGCCTCTTCCACTTCATTTTCTTGGGACGTGTGCGTGTGCAGTGAGAGTGAGCGGTCTGCCCCGCTCATTCACTCCAAACTCATCACAGTCCACGCACACAGCGACACTGACACTCTCAAAGCCCGTCTGTCCTTCACAATTCCTGCTTCTGTTTCAACAGGAAGGGGGGAAACCAGTCGTTTTTCTCTCCCTTTCACCTTTCCGCGGGCATGCATCAGCACGGTGGCGAGCACCGGGAGGGCTGCTGGAGTCGCGCGTGGATAAATGTTTGCAGATGCACTTTATATTTATTTCTAGTATTAAGCCTGGAGCGGAGCACCGTGCAGTCAGGTAGGAAACATTCACGCTTTATAATCACTTTTATTCATTAAGCCTTTGCCCTTTTTTCTGACTTCTTTGTTTTCGTGGTTATGGATGTCTTTTGTGAATTAGAAATAATACTAATAATGAGGCTTGGTTTTATTTGGGGTGCTGTTGTGTTATGTTGGCTCTGGGTGCACTGATGTGAAGGAATGCCACGAAAGTCCAAACTCTGAGTGGAACCAGATGTGAGAATAGGAAGAGAGAACAGGGGGAGGGGAGTGTGAACGCTGCTGGTGTGGATATTGATTCATTCAGTTATTCGAATCATTTGAATCGATTCACTAAGAGAATCGTTAACTGGTTCGTTTAGTGATGCTTTCTGCAGGTTATGTATAGTTAAGCCAGTAGGTGGCTTTGGTTTGTTATCGTTGAGTCGTTGAATCGCGTACTCAACTGGTTCGTTATTAAGAACTTAGTCGTTTAATGTGCTTTATTTATTAGGCTATAAAGAAGAAACTGTAGAAATGACATTTAAGCATCATAAGCATTTCCCTTAAATTGACTGCTTGACATAATTTCTTTGTATCAAACTATACATGTAAGACGTGGTTCGCTTCTGAACAAGATGTCTGATCATGCCTCATTTGTTCATTTCCTTCAGAAACGAGTGCTGTTTCTGTCTCATTCATTGGGTCCAAATAAGTCCAACATTTGACTCGTTCAGTTAGTCTATAAAGTTCCTTTAGAGCCCAAACTCTAAAGCTGTTTGCTCATAGGCAGGGGCGCTGCTAAGGATTTTGGGCCCCATGAAAAGAGTCTTGACAGGGCTCCCAACACAGCTGAGACTTTTTTTCATATTAATTTACATAAAATCATGCGCTTTTATGGTATTTTGACTATCATTCTCATATATTTAAGTCAATCAGACAATTGAACTCCATCCCATGTCCACACCCGTAATTTGTCCTCTGTAATACTGCACTACTTCAGTACTGTATAATGTATATACTGTGCACATGTGTCATATAGTGTATTCACATATATTTATATTTGTATGTATGTACTGTACATATTTGTTCTGTACACTGGCAATGACAATAAAGTTAATCTAACCTAATATTTTTAACATGACAGTTGAAATGTAATGGAAACACTGAGCACTCTTAATACAATGAAATGTATTTATATTTATTTGCTTCAACACTGATACTGAAATTTCAAAATAAAACTCTTCAATTTAAAAAACAGGAATTACAATCTGGTGAAAAACAAATCTCAGCAAGAAAACACCACCATGTGAGGTAAAGCCGTGCACCCGCTGCACCCTGCTCTATCGAAACGTGCTAACTTGTCTCAAAATGCTACCGCAGAGACCTGGGGCCTCATGTACAAAGCGTGCGTCCTCTTTCTGTTTTTGATTTCCAGATTTTTGAGGAATTTTCACTTCCTCTGCCGGCGCTGTTTGTGTTGCCTGGATACAATACAATACAATACTGAATCATTTTATGATAATCGAGAGGGGCCCACAGACGTTTGTGTTTCCTGACCAAATAATTTTTTTTGACACCAGGAAACGGCAAATAGAATAATTTAAAGTTAATAATTTTTACTATCAAATATTTTTTTTAGCACCACAATTTTATTGGGGGCTTCTCTGGGCCCCCTCTTAGTCATGGGCCCCGAGAATCGTCATCGTTTACCCCCTCTTTACAGCGCCCCAGCTCATAGGCCTACCATATTCAATCATTAAAGGCAGGAAAGCACTCGTTTTAAAACAGCGATTCTCTGAACGATTCAGTGCCTAAGTGTAACGATTCGATTCGTTCGCTCAAAAGATTTGTTCAGAAAAGTATTCCTTAGACGCAACACCAATAGGCACTGCTTTTATGTTTTATAGCGCAACTTTAGTGGGCGAAAGGACATTTTGAGTTATGAAGGGACAGTCGTTATGCTTGTGTGCAGAAGCATGTTCTTGGTTTCTCACTGCTCTGTTAACCTGTGTTCTCAAGCGCTTGATTCTCACCCGTAAGCAGATGTGCCCTAAATCTCCGGTTACACAATAACGAGCCTCAGCTGAGGGCTGTCTACTTTTCGGGGGTCTTGTATACTTTTTAGTGCTTCTCTCAACTTCACAGTAAAGCAAAGACAGGATAGGTTTTTGCACCTTTGTGTCAGGGACTGTCGCACCTCTAATAAAAAAAAAAGGGGGGGGGGGGGGATCAATAATTCTTATCTGAGAAACTGCAAGTTTTCTTTCTCTCTTGTAGCTCTTAAAATGTTAATATTGCCTCATGTCACCTCTGTCTTGAGCTTTTTGACTAATCACACAACATAATCTGTTTTAGATTAATTATTGTAGTTATAATTTTTTTTAATTCAGTAGTTTTATTGATCAATTTTTAACATTTCAGTCCTTAAAACTTTATATTTATTAAAATTATTTACATTATTTTTCTATGTTGCCTATTTAAAATTAAAATTATGAAATTGTGACCATTTGATGCTCCAGATTTATATTCGTTTCTGAGAGCAGTTTAACTTATGATTTATTGTCTATTAAGGTCAAAGATCTTTATTTATTTATTCATCCTTTTTGGGCTTTTACATCTTAAATATAAAATAAAATGTTTATAATATTTGACTTATAATTTGCACCAGTTTTTTTTCCTCTTACATTGTTTTTTAATCATCGATGCGTTTTAAATTGAGTGCCAATGCATGTAAAAAACGTGAGGAGACTCTTATGTTAGACCTGTTTCTACTTCATTTTGGGGTTTGATCTCTGAGGGCTCAGGAACAGGAGCTGTAAACAAATACCGGCCGGAATTTCCTGTGTGTTGGTCAATCTCTGTGTTTACAGAATAAAAGGATAATCTATACAAAACCCTGACCTCTCTCTGCACCCTTCCTTTTGCTCCTCACTCCTTCTTTTCCCCCCTCCCTGTCTCCCTGCTGGCTTGTTACCTTCCTTCCCCCAACTCCATCTCTCTCTCTCTCTCATATTGTATCCTTCACTCATTACCCTCCTCCAAAAAGGGGAAGGGAGAAACAAAAATACATCTGTCATAATAATAAAGGTTTAGCTTTGGTAGCTTAGAATCAGGGTTCAGGAAAACCACATACCACCACATGGGTTCACACTAAAGACTTTAGTCCCCCCCCAATGAGTGCCTGTTTCTTCTGCCTTTTCCATTTTGTGGTGTCCTTTGTATTTTGTCACGGGGATTACACTCTAAATTCAGAAGGCATTGACTAGTTTCAGTATGTTAAGTATGTTGAAGTGTAGAATCACTACTAAGCTTGTCTGTAAAATCAGCCATTTTTTATTTATTTATTTTTTTAATTATTGTGATCAATTCTTGATCAATCAACTGTTCATTTTGAGTAAAATAAGTCTCCATTGCAATTTTTAGTCACCTTTTCATCAGTACATTGCATATATTGCATTACATCAGAGCATGGCTAATTTCTAAGATGACATTCTTCCTCAGGCAATTGATTAGTTGTCTGAGGTGGAATATCTTAACCAATGTCTCCTGTGTTAGTTAGCCTTCAGCTCCCGAGGTATAAACGTTTCAGACGGGACGTCTTGCATCAGATCTGTTTTACCAGTGCCAAGACTAACTTTAAACCTTAAGACGGTTCTTCGGAAGCATTGCACAGACTGTGACGAAGAGACAATTTTCGCCCACACTATTCATATCGATGTCATCATCGGCATTATGTAATCAGTGATGGCAAAAACAATTTATTTAGCTGTATAGTATCATCTGTGCCATGATATGTTCTCATCTCTACCATCTGGAAGAAGGTGGTTTTATGGAGCATTCATGCCAAAACCACAGCCTGAAAAAAAAGTTCCTTCCTGTAAGCTGTCAGCCTACACAATAACTGTTCAAAAACCTTGTATTAGAAGGGATTCTGCTCTTCAGACATATCATCGATAGCTGTGCATTTCTCTTTAATCACACATTCCAATGCTGACTTACAGATCATTTTTTTGTTTAATACATTTTTTTAACACTGCATGCTCTGTGCATGCATTATTACTGCTCATGTGACATCCTGCGCCAGCTGTCATGGTATTTTTTTGTTTTATGTTATGCAATATTTCTGGAAGTAAGCAGTCATTTAGCAGATGCTGTTATCAAACGCAACAATCCCCTGAAGCAATCTTGTTTTAAGTAACCTGGCTATTTGCTTTAGGCTTCTTTTTTATGAATTTGCAGTTTTAAGTGCTATTATTATTATTATTTTTATTATTGCTGCTGCTGCTATTTTGTTTATTTTTATTCATTACATTTTATTAGGCCTACACCTGAGAAAGATTATTATTATTAATGCTTTTTTAAATATTTTTAATTTCCATTCATTTCTTTTTATTTGGCCCACAATGAGAAAAATGAAAGTAAACTTATTATTAATATTACTACTACTAATGCTTTTATTTTTTATTTGAAAAATGAGAAAAATAAACAGAATAATATTATTTTAAATACTTTTTATTGTTTATTTGTAAATTTTCATAGGTTTATTAGTAATAGCACTATTAATGTTTAAATTTATTTTATTGTTTTTTTTTTCTGCATTAAGAAATACAGAGTAATCTTGACTTTATCATTTAATTCTATAGGTTATTTAGTTTCAAACTGAACCTGAATGTATTCTTGACCTGGTTATAAAAAGGCAGAAAATATTTGATCAGAGTTTGTGATCATAAACGTTGCAATTTATTTTTGTTGCCTTTATTCAAACGCCCATATTCAGTAGTCTCAGTAAAGCCCTGATTCATTGTGAAGACATTAGGATGATGCTCAAGAAACTGCTTCACCCTTTATCTGTCAGAAGTGGAGAGAAACGCTTTGATGTTTGTGTGAACGCGCATGTCTTTACCTTCCTTCCTCCTGAAGTACGTCTCCCCAGGGTCTTACCTCCACCAATTATATGACTCGCTCAAATCACATGATGCCCTCAAATTCTTCTGCTGTTCTGCAGGAAGACGGAAAGACTTGTTTTAATCCCGGTTTGTCACGGATTGCATGTCATTAATAAGTGGAATCAAGACCGCATGGAAAGAATTGTCCTAGTTGGATTTGTTCACCTTTTAAACTCTTGTTATTTTACATCTCACAAGTTAGACACTTGATCTAGGATTTTTCCATAGGTGATGTGTTGCCAGGGCCTGGTAAAAAAAAAAGTGTCCAAATACTTTTTTGGGGCCACTGTAGATAATTATCTAAAAAAAAAATATTTATATTATATTATATATTATCTATATTTTACATTGTTATAGAACTTCCTAACATTTTGTTATAGAATGCTTACTTATGGAAACTGCATTGCTTGACGATAATCGGAAAGTCTCCCAGGGTTTCGGTTAACTTCTTTCTGTCTTTCTTTTGTTTGTTTTTGGAGTGATCCCATTTCCCATTTCCCTGCTTTAGAACTACTCTGTTTGGAAACACAGCTGTTTCTCTCGGGTCTCTCTTCAGGCTCTTCTTCTTTTGCTCTGATTTTCTTTCTCTCTGACGCCGTGGTTGTAACCTTGCATTCCCCCCTGCAGGAATGAGAGAGAGCACGAGAGAGACAGATAAAGAGAGAGAAAAGCAGAATGGAATATAAAAAGAAACCAGACTGGCTGTCGGGAACGTTGCCGGGTTTGGCTCTTCAGCCGTCGTTTTGACTCTCCTCCTAGCCATCTCTTTTCCTTTTCCTTTTCTCACTAAACAACACATATATTTGTCTATTCTTACTGCAGTGTGAGTGTTCGTTACAGCAGCTCTATCATGTGTGACATGCAGGCACTTTTTTTGCAAGGAGGCAAGGAAAGGAAGTTCCTCCACAAAAAATTTACCTAATAAAATAATCAACAATACAAAAGGAAAACAATATTGTGAAATATGAGATTAAACTCAGTGACACCCATAAATAAAGTTTGATTTGATTATTAATGCCACCTATTATGTTTGCAACTGGTATACAAATGAAACAATTCATCCACTCAGACATCATCGCTTTCAGTCGTCAGAATCAACAGTACATGATGATTTTGATTTGTTGCTGTGTCATTACAGGGATTTTTAAACAATGTAACATTTTATGTTACATGTTTGTGATTCATTAATTTAATATATTTTAGTATTAATTGAATACATATAGTCCTGTGTAAATATATACACTATACTCTTCAAAAGTTTAGGGATGAAATTAAAACAGTATTAATTCAATCAAAAGTGAAAAAATATTAAAAAACATATTTCTATTTCAAATAAATGCCGGCGAAAGTTTCTATTCTTCAAAGAATCCTGAAAAAATGTATAATTTCCACAAAAATATTAAGCAGCACAACTGTTTTCAACATTGATAGTATTAATAAATGTTTCTTGAGCAGCAAATCATCATATCAGAATGATTTCTGAAGGATCTTCTGACACTGAAGACTTAATGATGCTGAAAATACAGCTCTGCATCACAGGAATAAACTGCATTTTAAAATCTAGTACAATAGAAAGCAGTTATTATAGATAGTTATAATATTACTGTTTTCACTGCATTTTTTTTATTTAATAAATGCAGCTGTGGTGAGCACTACCTTCTTTCAAAAACATCTTTTTGACCCAAAAACATTTGAATATATATACCTCTTTATGGGGAAAAAAAAATCTAAACCCAGGGAGGTTGTTTTGCCTCCTCATTTCAGAATACCACGAGCCACTGATAGATGCTGGAGAGTTCTCAGTTATGATGAAACTGGGATAAATTTGTGTTCACACAAAAGAGGAATATTGCCAATGCGTTTTCTCATGGCAGTTTCTGTTGCACTTCTTTGTTTTGTTTTTTTTGATTACTGTCTTTGCAGTCAGATATATGTTGTGTTCCAAAACCGAAGCACACACAGAAGCCACACACACAGAATGTAACCTGAAGCTGCAGATTTCCTCCAAACAATTACTTTTCACCTGTAATTAAATCAGTGTTTTACAATCGAGCCCAGGCAAAGCACATAACATTCTGTGGGATTGTTTGTGCAGGATTTGTGCTTTGCTTGTGTTGGCATTGATCTTCTTGATTTTGTTGAACATATAAGTGGGTGAAAGAGAATCAAAAGGGGTTTGCTTGTCTTACTTCAGTAATAATATACAATGAAAATAGCTGTGAGACAAAAACAGTTTTGGTCACATGACATTGAGAGTTTCACAGAAGTTTTTTTTCTGTCGGATTCCTTTGGCTTAATGGTGGGTAAAATCGTTTAAAAACCTCTGTAAATATGCTCGGCATTAAATTAATTATCTTTCTATATTTACAGTTATATGGTTATCAGATGTCTCTTCTACAATATGTCAGACTAATAACTCTCGTCTCTCTCTTTCTGCAACAGCACATACAGATGAGTCGGACACTTTTGCATTTTTCCACGAGGGAGCGCTGGGCTGCTTGGGGGTACGAGATCACATGCTCTACCTCTCCTCTTCCTGCAAGGGTGACGCCCAGCTTTGGAAGTGGGTGACCAGGGGGCGGCTCTTCAACATTGGCTCCTCCCTCTGCTTGGGCATCACCGTGGGCAACGTGAGCACATTTGGCAACAAGTCACCACTGGGCGTGTTTCGGTGCGACTATGAGCCTCCGCGAGTGCGCTGGACCTGGAGCTGCAGCAAGTTCTTGGAGATACTTGAAACTTATTTGCCCTCCCCTAAATTACTCCTCAACAGCGGAAATGTCTCGGTCGCCGACTCCTCGCCTGCAAGACCCGCCTCCCAAAAGTTCCTGTGGCGAGTCTATGATGACAATCAAGACCTTTGCGCCAAGTCATACCGAGGTAAGCACGTATTTCTTTTCTCCCTTTCTCACAGTCACACAATATCCTAACTCGTAATTTGTCTGTCAACACTGAAGCAAATCACAGACAATCAGAACATATTTCAAGGGTTAGTTCACCCAAAAAATAAAATTCTGTCATTAATTTCTCACCCTCATTTCATTCCAGACCAGTAAGACCTTTGTTCATCTTCAAATTAAGATATTTTTGATGAGATTTGAGAGCTTTCTGATCCCCCATAGATCCCCTAAATACAATTACCACCTTCAAGACCCAGAGGGGTAGTAAAGACATCGTTAAAATAGTCCATGTGACTACAGTGGTTTAACCTTAATTTTATGAAGTGAAAACAGTTACTTTTTTGCAGAAACTTTGATGCATAAAAAGGTCAAAAAAGCAGCATTTATTTGAAATAGAAATTATTTGTAGCATTATAAATGTCTTTACTGTCACTTTTCATAAATTTAATGAGTCCTTGCTGAATAAAATTATTTAAAAAAAAATAAAAGTCTTACTGACCCCAAATGTTTGAACTGTAGTGTACAGCTATGTGGAGCAGGACCAAGGAGATTGCATTATGGGCGGGGCAACCAAACATAAATGAACCAAGCAATCGACAAAATGTCCGGCCTCTTTTCGTAGATGGTTTGAAAAAAACAAACTCGGATTTACATGACTTTTTTTTGCTTGTCACTGTCACACATGGTTAGGACATTGTGTTTTAGGAAATATTGAAATTAAAGGTGGTGGAAAAAAGAAATGATAAAAAGATCAAGAGAGGATTATTTAAAAAAGAAACAAATGGTAAGGGAAGGTAGTCTGGACAAAGGACAGGACATTTAAACAAGGCCACAGTCTTTTGGACATAAGTGATATTTAGACTTGGATTTTCTCCATGCTTGTGGAGTTTTTGCCAAGGGCAACTCCAAATTTGGATCGACTACTCACCAAAAATAAACAAAAAACAATTAAAAAGTCTGGCCTGTGTTTGTATACAGTATTGAGGCCCAGTCTTAGTCTCATCAGACAATCTGTCTCATATTGACTAATTTACATCTCAAATCCCAGTCATTCATTACCCCACAGTAGTTTCTTATGTGTATTTTTAGGTCATAACATTACTGATGGAAAACATAGTTGGAATACAGTCATATTTTATTTAAAAAATATTAAAATGTTTTTGCCAAAAATTATTTTTTGTTTAGTGTGTGTATATATATATATAATATATTTATAGGTGGACATAAAAAGACCTTGCAGAATTGTCAATAGAACTGTTTAGGAACCAGAATCATTAAGTGGAATGACAACTTGATGGAAACTAGAACTGGTAAAGTCCTTCAGAAGCAGACACTTCACACACCGCACAGATTCCTCTTCTCTCTTTCCTCTCACCTCTGTGTTTCTTGGTCTCAGTACTGTGGCAGGTCATTCCTGACAGAAAGTTGCCACTGACATATGCCAACAAAGAGCTGTTTTTGTGTGTGTGTGTGTGTGTGTGTGTGTGTGTGTGTATGTGTGTGTATGTGTGTGTGAGTGTTCGCGTATACAAGAATCAAACTACGTAAGTTCTGAAAGTTCAACTGAGAGAGAAGTGAATGTTTTTTTTATCGAGATTGTCCTACTTTTCCACATCTCTGAAATACAGCAATGGTAGAACTATAATACAACTACACACACTCTCTCGAGTCTGTCATGCATTCTCTGTTTTTCCTATGAAGTTATCATCTTTTTGTCTTAGTAACTCATCTCTCTCACTTCTTTCACAGCTCCCCCTCCTTTTTTTCCTCTTTTTGTTGACTGAGAGCTAATCTGTACAGTCACACAGAATGCCCAGGGGTTTCTATAGTAACAGCTGCATTCCAACAGAGGGGCAACTGAGAGGAAGAAAGTGTGAAAATGCAAAGAGGGATGGAGAGGGGCGGGTTAAGAGTTCAGGAAGGGAAGCAGAAGTTTCACATAGACATGAACTGACTATTAAGTATCAAATATTTCAATGCATCTATCTATCTGTAAGTGATCCACTGCACTTGGGTTCAAACTACAACTTGCCTACAGTTTATTTACATAAAACAAAGTCCTCACAAGGATTGACATGAACAGATGCGAACAAAACAAAAACTCACCACAGTGGTTACAGGGAACAAATAATCCACAATCATCGACCAGGAATGAGGCAAACATAAGGGTTTAAATACACTGACTAATTACAAAAAGGAACACCTGTGAACAATGATTAAACCCATGAATCAATCAAAACAAGACATGAAACAGTGTAGTCACCTGACATAGGAGCACATGGCAGGATCACATGACAAACTGGGGAATCACATGACATAACATGACAGAAGGAGCACATGGATAAACAAACATGACAGCGACAACAAAGCAAAAAGACATGAAACATGAACACAAAACCAAAACCCCTTGCCCCAAGAGCCGCTCCCGGCGACAAAATAAAAACAAAACAAAACAACAAAGTCCAAGGAGTGTGGTGGAGTAGAGGCGACTTTGGGGGAGGGATGGTGGGCTAGGCCCATGCAGGGGAACAGGACATGTACAAGGCGGGCCTGAATCATAGGCTATGGGCGGACCTGGGCCGTGAAGTGTGGACTGACCTGGGCCGTCGAGCTTGGGAGGACCTGGAAGGCTAGGACACCTCCAGGGTGGCACCGGCAGTCCAGGGCGCCATGGAGGTGCAGGCAGTTCAGGGGACCTGAGGGGCACGGCCAACATGGCCTTAGCCAGGTACCCACTGCCTGGTCTGGGGCTGTAGTCCCCTCTGGAGGCAGGTCAGGGGCTGGAGTTCCCTTTGTACGAGGCTCAGGAGCTGATGTGTGCTGCCCACACACATAAAATGGCCATAGCCAGAATCGTTAGCGTTGCATCATCTGATGGCTCAGGCATAGCAGGCATGACATGAACAGTCACTGACTGGGCAGGTGTGACGTGAGCCGTCGTAGGCTGGGCAGCCGAGACGTGAGCCATTGCTGGCTGCTGGGCAGGCGTGGCATGAACCGTCGTTGGCTGCTGGGCAGGCGTGGTGTGGCGTGACGTGAACCATTAGCTGCTGGACAGGCATGGCGTGAAGCATCCATGGCTGGCAAGTGAAGCGTCGGTGGCTGCTGGGCAGGCGTGGTGTGAACAGTTGCTGGTGTGAACAGGCGTGGTGTGAACAGTTTCATACCACGCCTGCTGCTGGGCAGGCGTGGTATGAACCGTCAGTGGCTGGGCAGGTGTGACATGAGCCGCTTGAGGCTGGGCAGCCGAGACGTGAGCCATTGCTGGCTGCTGGGCAGGCGTGGCATGAACCGTCGTTGGCTGCTGGGCAGGCGTGGTGTGGCGTGACGTGAACCATTAGCTGCTGGGCAGGCATGGCGTGAAGCATCCATGGCTGGCAAGCGTAGCGTGAAGCGTCGGTGGCTGCTGGGCAGGCGTGGTATGAACCGTCAGTGGCTGGGCAGGTGTGACATGAGCCGCTTGAGGCTGGGCAGCCGAGACGTGAGCCATTGCTGGCTGCTGGGCAGGCGTGGCATGAACCGTCGTTGGCTGCTGGGCAGGCGTGGTGTGGCGTGACGTGAACCATTAGCTGCTGGGCAGGCATGGCGTGAAGCATCCATGGCTGGCAAGCGTAGCGTGAAGCGTCGGTGGCTGCTGGGCAGGCGTGGTGTGAACAGGTGGTAGCTGCTGGGCAGGCGTGGCATGAACCGTCAGTGGCTGCTGGGCAGGCGTGGCGTGAACCGTCGGTGGCTGCTGGGCAGGCGTGGCGTGAACTGTTGGCTGCTGTGCAGACGTGGTGTGAACAGTGGGTAGCTGCTGTGCAGACGTGGCGTGAACCGTCATTGGCTGCTGGGCAGGCGTGGTGTGAACCGTCATTGGCTGCTGGGCAGGCGTGGTGTGAACCGTCATTGGCTGCTTGGCAGGCGTAGCATGAAGCGTCGGTGGCTGCTGGGCAGGCATGGTGTTAATAGTAGGTAGCTGCTGGGCAGACGTGGCGTGAAGCATCCATGGCTGGTAGGCGTGGTGTGAACCGCCATTGGCTGCTGGGCAGGCGTGTGGCATGGACTGTCGGTGGCTGCTGGGCAGGCGTGGCGTGGACCTTCGCTGGCTGCTGGGCAGGCGTGGCGTGAGGGTTGAGGGTTTAAATGCATAATAAATACATGAGGGTTTAAATACACTGACTAATTACAAACAAGGAACACCTGTGAACAATGATTAAACCCTTAAACCAATCAAAACAAGACATGAAACAAGGGAGTCACATGACATAGAGCACATGGCAGGATCACATGACAAACTGAGGAATAACATGACATAACATGACAGAAGGAGCACATGGAAAAACAAACATGAAACATGGTAGTGACAACAAAGCAAAAAGACATGAAACATGAACATGAACACAAAACCAAAACTAGACATTACACTATCTATCTGTCTGTCTTTTTATCTCTCTGTCTGTCTGTCTCTATCCATCTGTCTCTATCTATCTGTCTCTGTTTGTCTTTTTATCTATGTCTGTATGTCTCTCTCTGTCTGTCTATTTTTCTCCGTCCGTCTGTCTCTGTCTGTAATTGTCTGTCTGTCTTTTTATCTATTTGTCTGTCTGTCTGTCTATCCGTCTGTCTTTTAATCTATCTATCTATCTATCTATCTATCTATCTATCTATCTATCTATCTATCTATCTATCTGTCTGTCTGTCTGTCTGTCTGTCTGTCTGTCTGTCTGTCTGTCTGTCTGTCTGTCTCTGTCTGTCTGTCTGTCTGTCTCTGTCTGTCTGTCTGTCTCTGTCTTTTTGTCTGTCTGTCTGTCTGTCTCTGTCCATCTGTCTCTGTCTGTCTCTGTCTGTCTGTCTGTCTGTCTGTCTGTCTCTGTCTTTTTGTCTGTCTGTCTGTCTCTATCCATCTGTCTCTATCCATCTGTCTCTATCTGTCTCTGTTTGTCTGTCTTTTTATCTGTCTGCCTGTCTCTATCCATCTGTCTCTATCTGTCTCTGTTCGTCTGTCTGTCTATCTGTCTCTATCCATCTGTCTCTATCTGTCTGTCTGTCTCTGTCTTTTTGTCTGTCTATCTGTCTCTATCCATCTGTCTCTATCTGTCTCTGTTCGTCTGTCTTTTTATCTGTCTGCCTGTCTCTATCCATCTGTCTCTATCTGTCTCTGTCTGTCTGTCTATCTGTCTCTATCCATCTGTCTCTATCTGTCTCTGTCTGTCTGTCTGTCTGTCTCTGTCTTTTTGTCTGTCTATCTGTCTCTATCCATCTGTCTCTATCTGTCTCTGTTCGTTTGGCTTTTTATCTGTCTGTCTGTCTCTATCCATCTGTCTCTGTCTGTCTGTCTGTCTTTTTATCTGTCTGTCTGTCTCTATCATCTGTCTCTGTTCGTCTGTCTTTTTATCTGTCTGTCTGTCTGTCTTTTTATCTTTGTCTGTCAGTTTATCTATCTGTCTGTCTGTCTTTGTCTGTATCTTTCTCTGCCTGTCTGTCTGTCTGTATCTATCTGTCTCTGTCAGTCTGTCTCTGTCTGTCTGTCTTTTTGTTCGTCTGTCTGTCTATCTGTCTGTCTTTTTATCTCTCTGTCTGTCTATCTGTCTTTTTGTCTGTGTCTGCCTTTCTCTGTCTGTTTTTTGTCCATCCATCTGTCTGTCTGTATCTCTGTCTCTGTCTGTCTGTCATTTGTCTGTCTGTCTCTGTCTTTTTGTATATCTACCTTTCTGTCTATCTGTCTCTGTCTGTCTGTCGTCTGTCTCTGTCAGTCTATCTGTCTTGTCTTTTTGTCTGTCTCTGTCTATCTATCTCTATCTGTCTGTGTCTGTCTATCTTTCTCTGTCTGTCTATCTGTCTGTTTTTTTGTATATCTACCAGACAGGTATGTATTTATCTGTATCTGTATCTATCTATCTGTCTCTGTTAGTCTGTTTATCTATCTGTCTGTCTTTTGGTCTGTCTGTCTGTCTCTGTCTCTGTCTGTCAGTCTGTCTGTCTATCTGTCTCTGTCCGTCTGTCCGTCTCTGTCTGTCTTTCTCTGTCTGTCTATCTGTCTTTTTATCTATCTGTATCTGTCTGTCTGTCTATCTGTCTTGTCTTTTTGTCTGTCTCTGTCTATCGATCTCTGTCTGTCTGTCTGTCTCTTTTTCTAAATTGGTCCTGTCTGTCTGTCTTTCTGTCTGTCTGTCGTAATCAAGAGGGCTTTCTGGAGTTAGGATTCCCATGTTTTTCTGTCTCTTCTTCTTCATAGAAATCTACACCATCCAAGGAAACTCTCACGGCAGCCCATGTTACTTCCCCTTCCTGTATGATGGCCAGTGGTTCCACAACTGCACCAGTGTGGGCAGGGAAGATGGCTTTCACTGGTGTGCCACTACCCATGATTATGGAAAAGACCAACGCTGGGGCTTCTGCCCAGTAAAGAGTGAGTGAATTCAGCTGAATCCTGTTCATGTCATCCACAGACCTGGTTTGTTAAATTCAGGACATTCTTTCACTGTTTTAGTCTGGCAGCTGGAATGTGAGACTACTGTACATCATAGAGCACACATTCCTGCTCACTAAAATGCATCCCTCTCTCTTTCCAAAGGTTCCGACTGTGAGACGTTTTGGGACATAAACCCTTTGATGGATAACTGTTACCAGTTTAACTTTCAGGCAACGCTGTCTTGGAGTGAAGCACGAACCAGCTGCCAACAGCAGGGAGCAGACCTGCTCAGCATCACTAAAGTAGAGGAACAAATCTATATCAATGGTGAGAGACGGATGGAAATTACCATGATTACATTAATGAATTTATTTGGTTTGGAAAGGGATTAAAAGGATTCTGGTAAATGCAGAAAAACAAAATTGCAACTCTGACTTGTTTAAATCTCTGTGGAATGTGTTTATAAAATGTGTGTTTACCGTAGGTTTGCTAACTGGCTACAGCGCCACCCTGTGGATGGGTCTGAATGACTTGGATCTCAATGGTGGCTGGCAATGGGCTGACTCCGCCCCTCTCAAATACCTTAACTGGGAAGCAGGTGAGGCCACACCCTCATATAACCACATCCACCCTGATACTGGATTAGAAGAACTTTAGCTATTGAAAACAGCAGCAACTTTTTATTTATTATGTGGCTCTCTATGTGATTCTGGACAATTGAAACATTCTGCAGTCAAATATTTTCTTATAATAACTCCTACACTGTTTAAGTTTAATAACTGTAGTAGTTTCATTTTCATGTTTGTTTTTTTTAGCACTTTACAGTTTCTTCTCACATAGAGTAATTAAATGATTTCAACAAAAATCAATGATAAAATCAAATGTTTCTTGAGCATCAAATCATCATAATAGAATGATTTCTGAAGGATCATGTGACACTGAAGACTGGAGTAATGATACTGAAAATTCAGCTTTAACATCAGTAATAAATTACATTTTATATAATATAATCAAATAGAAAACAGTTTATTTAAAATTGTAATAATATCTCACAATATAATTTTTACTGTATTTTTTAAATAAATGCAGTCTTGATGAGCATAAGAGACTACTTTTGACTACTTAAATTTATTAATATATTTAGTTATTTAATCGTTAGTTTACTTTAAGTAGCCATGTAATAAGTGGGACAATGTGCAGTCAGCAGGTCATTATTTACCTCCTGATGACGACCAGTGATCAAACAATAAACCAGTAATGACCAGCTCACTATATATTTTTCTTACATATGAAAATTTTTTACTTCTTCAAGACTTTTTCTGCATTGTTCTGCTCTCTTTAGAGTTATTAGTAGTTTTTATTTCATTTGGCACAGAAGATATAAAAGAGCTCATTTGCATTTCTGTTCAAAAGGAAGTGTTATTATCTTGTGTGTGTTTGTGTGTGTGTTGTAGAAATGCCAAGCTATGACGAGGAGGAAAACTGTGGAGTGATCAGCACTGATGCTCAGGGTCGCTGGCACAACCGGGACTGTTCAGTGGCTCTGCCTTACATTTGCAAGAAACGCCCGAACGCCACACTCGACCCCTTTACCACAGGTATGTGTGCAAGTGTGTGAATAAACATTTAGGGCTTGTGGTTCACATATAAATGTACGGAGCGATGTTACCACTGCTTACACTTATACTTTAAATGATTAAATATGATTTGATTTATTTCAGAGGTAAACCTTGTCTGGCCCAGCCATGCAATTTGAGAATCTTGACCCAAAATTGCATGTTTTTTGAGTGCCTTGGAGAATTTAGTTTGGATTCTGCTGATCTACCTGAAAGTCTGCTTTGTTCTCGATTTCACCTGTGTCTGTGTGTGAAACAGACTCCTGGGCTGATGATGGGCGGTACCAGTGTGATGTAGGCTGGCAGAACTTCCAAGCGGGCTGCTATAGGCTGAACTCAGACAACCAGGACTGGAGCTCCGCCCACAAAATGTGTCAGAAGATGGAGGCAAACCTCGTTAGCATCCACACCCTCCCAGAGCTCGAATTTATCACTAAGCATATGAAGAAAGGTATAGAAATGCTAATGCCTATTTAAAAATATTTTCTTTATCTGTAAACACAAGATACCTCATTTTGTTCATTTTAAAATGATACATTAAAAAATAAATTATATAATAATAACAATAATAATACAAAAGCAATTAAAAAAACAGTAACTTAATATTTTACAAAATTTGGTACAATCTCCATGACGTTTCAGACTCTCTCTCTTCCTGTCTCTTAGACATAGAGGAGTTGTGGATTGGTCTACATGATACAGCTATGCAGATGAACTTTGAATGGACGGATCGCACTCCAGTCATCTTCACTTACTGGCATCCGTTTGAACCTAACAATTTCCGAAGCGTTAACGAGGATTGTGTCACCATCTGGGGTCCTGTGAGTATATACATTTTATATATATATACTAATACTTTTATTCAGCAAGGCTTCATTAAGTTGATCAAAAGTGACATTTATAATGTTACAAAATCTTTCTATTTAAAAAAATGCTGTTTGAATGTTCTATTCATCAAAGAATCATGTATCACAGTTTCCCCAAAAATATTAAGCAGCAATAGAATGATTTCGGAATGGTCATGTGATACTAAAGACTAGAGTAATGATGCTGAAAGTATAGCTTTCAGTAGGAACAATCATAGGAACAAACTACATTTAGTTTGTCTTAAGATAGAAACCATTAGTTTTAAATTGTAAAAATATCTAACAATATCATTGTATTATATTTTTGTATTTTTGATCAAATAAATGCAGCAAGTATTAATAAAATGTTTTTCATAGTATACTAGTATATAATAATAAAAGTATTTTAAGAAACTGTCAATTGTCCTGAAAAATTGTCAATTGTCAAGAAAATAATTTAAAATATAATTTTGAGGTGAAACAGACAGTCTTTTTGGCCATGTGTTTTGGGGGGGATTCACCCCTATTATGTATAAGTTAAAGGTATAGTGTGTTAATGTAGAGTTTCAAACCTTATCCTTTTTGAACTGTCTGTCTGATGTTAATGGCTATGAATCTGTTTTCCTTTAAGCTCATGATTAAGACAGCGATCCTAAAAGGCTAAATTTACAGCAGCTTCATAACTATAACCCCTCATTATACAGCATGTGTGTGTGTTTGTAGGAGGGCCGCTGGAACGATAGCCCATGTAATTACTCGCTGCCCTCGATCTGTAAGAAACCGGCTCAGAAAGCTGACGACCGGATAGAGGACCACGGCTGCAAAAGGGTAAATCACTCTGTTGTCTTTTAACTTCCGTTTCCCATTCGTCTTTGTCATTCTTCCTTTTTCATTTGTTTTAATCTTCTAATTATTCTTTCTTGTTTTGTTCTATGCAGCTCCTGCAGTCTTCTGTTTGTTACTTCTGTTTAGCTGGATTTCCCCCCCTTATATACTTTCTGTCGCCCTCTTTCTCTCCGCATAAAGCCTCTATTCACAGTCGCTGCTGTGTCATGCTGTTAAAACTCCAGATGTGGTCAGTAGACCCAGACCTGCCACAAGCATACAATAAACAGAGAAGTCTGACTCACACACGCTAGTCTTCATAACTCATAACTGTTTTCAAAAAGTTTGAGGTCATGGACCAAGTTACACTCCCACAAACACAGAATATGCATAGGTCAGCTAAATTTCATTCTCATTGCCCACATGTCTGTCACCCCTCCACCCATTTCATTCAGGTCTCTCTACATGAAACCATCTTTGTTTTAAATGTGTGTGAATTATTGCTGCTACCTTGCTGTGACCCTGGTTAAATAAGAGCAGTGACCCTGGATGCCATCAGCTAGGTCAGAGTTCAGAGGTCACTTGTGGACACCATAAAGCTTTAAAACAGACTGTTTGACTAAGTTACTGCTTTCCCTGAAGAAAACAGTTCTTCCACATGTGAAATGTGAAAAGGGCGTTGCTCTTTGGTTGTAAATGTGTCTGATTGGTTTTTAGCCTGATGTTATGCAGTTCTGGGTGGTTCTGCTCCAGAGATATGACTCAGACACATCCTCTAATGTTGGTCTGTGGGATTTGTTTTTTAGCTGTTTATCATCCACCGGCATCGGACAAAAAAAGTCCTAATACTTTGCAGAAGTACTACAGCACACATTGCTTCAGTAAGCAAGTATCCGTATAGCACAAATGACTGGTTATGTGTTCAAAATGAATATTTAGGGTTAGGGGGTTGTTTTAATCACAAATGAGAGTAGTGGTAAACGTGATGTGCCTCGTCAGCTTCATAGAATTACAGTGCGTTTCAATATTTTATTTCATATTACTTCCTGTTATTTTTCTACTCCACAATTTACTTTTTTACAGCCTTATTCAAACATAATTTTTAGCAATGTTTGACTTGCACTGATAGAACGTTCAGCCATTAAAATTTAATTGGCAGCCATCTCATTAGCATAATATTTGCATAATGAATTGTGATTGGTTTATTTTGATTGATTGATTGATTGATTGATTGATTGATTGATTGATTGATTGATTCTACCATTCAGAGTTTGGGGTCGTTAAGATTTTTAATGCTTTTAAGGTCTTCTTTCATTCAGCAAGTATGCATTAAATTAATCAATATTGACAGTAAATTCATTTACAGTATAATGTTACAAAAGATTAATCTCAAATAAAGGCTGTTCTTTTCAAACTTTCTATTCATCAAAGTGACTATTCAACAAAGTGATAAGAACTTTTTCTTGAGCACCAAATGTTAGTATGATTTCTGAAGGATCATGTGACACTGAAGACTAATGGCTGCTAAAGGTTCAGCTTTGCCATCACAGGAATACCTTTTGTTTTAACATCTATTTGTCACGAGTTGTTCCACAGTGAGGCAAGTACAGGATCTTTTGGCCTCAACCTTACTTTATTGGACTAAATGAAACAAAACACTCTGGCAGAGGAGAACATCACAGGAGTAACATAAACCAACCATTGTTAATCTCTTTCCCGCTTTCCTCCTGTATGGAGCTTCAGAAATTGCAATAATTTTATAAGGCTTTAACATTCTTTTGCTGCTTTGGAAGCACTTTCTGCAGATGAAAATCTAAGAATTTAATGTTCGTTTTTGGTACAGGCTGCTAAATATGGAGAATGTTGTGATTTTCTCATTGTCAGACAATGAGAGAACACATCTCTCTCTCTCTCTGTGATGTGTTAAACAGAGCAGACAGCCGGCAGACAGGTCGAGTTACCGCCTCTTGCCAAGTGCTGACGTGTCATTTAGATACATTCCTTAAAATGTACGTGCCAGTGTGTGTATGTGTGTAGTCTTATATATATTGTTAGGAGACAAATATGTATAATGGCATGGGTAATACAACATAATCATGTTTTAACACTGCCTGTTTCCTCATAAGTCAAATGGCTTTCAAAACAAAATTTTAAAAGTGTTTTATGTGATGAGTAGATTTAGGGGTGGGGATAACAGGACAGAATATACAGTTTGTACAGTATAAAAACCATTAGGCCTATGGAGAGTCCCCTTAAACCACATATTCTGTGTGTGTGTGCATGTGTACAGATTTGGCTATACTTTGTAGGGTATACTTGTGTTTTGCTACACTTATTTAGGGAAAAATTATGACTACGGACTAGTGAAGACATTTTACTTTTCCTCACAAGTTAAAAAGGCTTATAAATTGTCCACAACACTTTTATTTGTCTTTATCTAGTGTTTTGCACACATTTCTCTGATGGGAAGGTTTAGCGGTTGGGATAGGCGATAGAAAATCTCATCAACCTGATATAAAAACAATGGAAGTCTATGCGATGTCCTCACTAATATAGAGAGGACATCGCAAGGGTGGGGGGGTTCATTCATTTTGCCGTAGGTCAAAAATGTACCTTCTGACAGAACCATCTTAGACCAGTATGGATTCTTTGCTAGTCCAGACTAGTTTATGCTGGTGGACATGTGTTAATTAGAAAAAAATAAAATCCCTGGAATCCCCAGAATCCCTGGCAATATTCAAGAGACAGCTGAAAACTCATCTCTTCCGTGAACACTTAATCCCCTCATTTAAAAAAAAAAAAAAAAAACCTTTCCTTCCCTTTTCCCTTCCTACTCTAGCTTATGGTACAGAGCAATGTATGAAACTTGTATTGTGAGCACTTCCTGTGTTATTTGCCAATTCATGAAGAATCGCTTGTTTGTTTTCCTCACTTGTAAGTCGCTTTGGATAAAAGCGTCTGCTAAATGACTAAATGTAAATGTAAAATGCAAAAAATTCAAATACTTTTCAAACAAAATTATGCCCCCACAAATGGTTTTATTTCAGTTGTATCAATACGATCGGTTAAAAATCTTAATTAAAGAAAATATGCTGAACTGTTCAGGAGCAAATAACAATATAATGCATTATAATACAGCAAACTTCTTTCTCTTTCCTTCTGGTGAATCTCCTCAGGGTTGGAGATGGCACAGTCCTTCCTGTTTCAAGGTTGGAGAAGAATCTCTAACCTTTAATGATGCAAAAGGAATGTGCGCTAGCAACAATGCTTCACTCGCCATTATTAATAACAGGTACTTCACACAGGCCTAGCAACTGTATTAGTATTCAGCTTGTGTGCTTTTTCTTGAAATCACTGAATTATGAAGTAACCTATGAGGTGTAAATGTGCATGTTTCCAGGTTTGAACAGGCCTTTGTGAGCAGCCTGGTGTTTGGACGGTCTGATGACCAGTTCTGGCTCGGCTTGTATAATGAGAACAGCACTGGCCCATTCCGCTGGATAACAGGAGACGAGCTCACATACACCAACTGGAACAGAGATGAGCCAGGTACTGAAACACACACACACAACCATATTTATGAGAGTAGCATGTGTGCACCTGAATAACTTGTCTTTTATCATTTGGTACTAAACCATATAAATGCTAATCATGAACCTGCTTGATGCGCAGCACGGTTGAAGGGAGGCTGTGTGGTGATGGTGGCAGGTCAGGCCATGGGTCTGTGGGAGGTGAAGGACTGTGCCAGTGTCCGCTCCAAATACATTTGCAAACAGAATCAGGACTCTTCTCTCATCCCCAGTCCTCCTGCTCCTCAGCCTACACCCTCTCTGACAGGATCATGCCCATCAGGATGGAAAAGCACCAATATGTTCCACCACTGCTACAAGGTATGTCTGTCACAGCTGTGCGCCTCTTTGGAATTGAAAATGCCTTGTATTTGGATGCAGAACTGTGATTTTAATTGTGATGAAATATTGTTGCTAAACCCAAACCTCTTTACAGCACATACATACATATATATGTATATATATATATATATATATATATATATATATATATATATATATATATATATATATATATATATATATATATATATATATATATATATATATATATATGTATATATGTGTGTGTGTAAATATATAAATATGTATATGTGTAATAAATATATATGTATTTATATGTGTATATATATGTATGTATGTGTGTGTGTATATATATGTATGTATGTGTGTGTAGATATATATATATATATATATATATATATATATATATATATATATATATATATATATATATATATATATATATATCCAACTTTATCCACATACATCAGTTCACTCACGTGAAGTGATATATACAGCTCTTTATAAGAAGTTGGATATATAAGCATGTCCAACTTTTTTCGCATACGTACCACATGTTCGCATAGGGCGAAATATACTAGCAAATTAAAGTGCTTGTTTGCTTATATTGTTGCAGAATGTAAACTCTTTTATCACCCAGCTCTAATCTGCTAAGTGCAACTACATGGCATGAAAAACATTAACATCATGATTTTCTGTAAAGCTGCTTTGAAACAATGCGTGTTATGAAAAATGCTATACAAATAAAAATAAATATAAAAAAAAAAAAAAAACTATTTCTGGTAGTTTCTGTATGAATTGCTCATAAAATATTTCCCGAGCAATTAGACTATATTAACAATTTAAAGGGATAGTTCACTCCAAAATGAAAAGTACCCCATGATTTAGGCACCCTCAAGCCATGCTCAGTGTATACGACTTTCTTCTTTCAGTTGGAGTTATATTAAATAATGTCCTGGCTCTCCTAAGCTTTATAATGGCAGTGAATAGAGGATGAGATCAAAAAAGTCCATCTATCTATCATAAAAGATAACCACGCGGCTCCGATCCGCTCCGGGATCTGCCAGAAGCTAGTTATTTAAAGTTTTAACTTTAAAAACAAAAATATGGATATTTGTCTTACACACATGCATCGCTTCGTTCCAGAAGGCCTTTAGCGACCCCCCCCATCTTTTATGATGGATGAATGCATTTTTTAGGCTTCTTATCCTCTATTCACTGCCTTTATAAGAGAGTGAGAACATTATTACTAAATATAACTCAGATTGTGTTCGTCTGAAAGAAGAAAGTCATACACAGCTAGGATGGCTTGAGGGTGAGTAAATCATGAGGTCATTTTCATCCCTATCCCTTTAAACATTTATTTTGTCTTTACAATATAGTCAAACAAATCTTCTGAAAACAATTTCATGGTGCTGATCTTAAAATCTCTTTTTGATCACTGCATTAATTGTTTTTACAGTAATGAAAATAAGTTTACATATCAGTGAGTTTTTACTTATCAGGGAATAAAATGTCACAATTAATGCCCAGAAATTTATCGCGAAATTAATAATCACAAATCTTTTGAGTTGAATTACAATCCAGTAAATACTTCTTCCTGTCATTCCAATTCAAACTCCAGTTCAACATCCTGTTAGTGTGGCTGTGCAAAAATTAAAAAATCGAGCACATTCTTAAAAACTGAATTTTGTCCATCGCTGGTATCAGTGATGCTGGTGTTGCCTCACGGCTGTGCTTCTGCAGGTCTTTCATGCAGGTGCACTGGAGAAGAGACTGACTTGGATTCAAGCTTACAAATTCTGCCAGAAACATGGAGCTCAGCTCGCCAGCTTCAGCACACCGGAGGAAGAGGCCTTTGTCTTCCAGATTCTCCATGAGGCCTTCGGGTAGGTGTGTGTGCTGAACGGTACAGGTCTAAAATCCACCCCTGAAGCAACACTGTGTGTTCGCAATGTATGAGGATGTGATTTGTGTGAGAATGAATATCTTTATAAAGTTTCCTTCATTCACCAGTTTAACACTCAAATACCCCTAAAATTGAATGTCTTTATGTTTGTTATGTGTAAGATAAGTTATTATCGAAGACAATATGTGTGTTCGAGTTGAACTATACTAGGCAAGATCTGCCAGTTTTAGGCAGGGAGGAGTTGAAAATGGAGACATGAAGTTGGACATTTTCAGCTTCCTGTAGTGACACTCACAGGTGTTTGTGTACTTTATCACAGATGATGTGCATTAGATGCAATATTTGTCAAATACACAGATGTTTCAGATGCTTTCGTGAAGCCACAGAAACACTTTTCATTCACTACTTCTGTACTGCAAGTTCAACACTCCTATAGTATTTAAATACCAATAAAGTGGCTCTAATATTTTTAAATCCGTTTTATTTTGATAAACATGACACAATATTACATTAAAATTACGTGAAAAGACTATTTACAGTTAAAATGCAGAATAAACTCGAAAAACACATGAACATTGTCTTTGGTGAATTAGGCTGATCGTGAAACAGAGCTTGTGCAGTAGTGTCTAACAGTTCTGCCTTCTGATTGGCTGTCTGGGCAGGGAGGCGGAGGATCATGAGCAGCACTGGCTATGGATCGGGATTTCACGCAGGAATAGTGACAGTTGGACATGGAGTGACGGATCTGCTGTGAGTTTCTTAAAATGCTGTGTTTTTTTCATTGTATTTCAGTGTGTATATTGACTATTTTAATAATGATGAGTAGTTTGGAAGTTTGCTGAAGGCTTTGACACCCTGGTTGAGAACCTAAAAAAAAACATTCTTAACAAAAACGTACTTAAATTGTATAATAAGTACCATGGCAAATATCAATGTACCACGGTATTGTGATCTGCTACCATTACTTTACTATGGTAAAACCACACTAGAAGTCTATGATTTTTTTTTCTCTTTCAGGTGACCTATCAGAACTTTGGCAGAGGGAATTATGGTTCTGCTGAGTGCGGAGCAGCTAACATGGCTGATACTAATTGGCTGGTATCACATTGCGAGTCTGAGCTAGACTGGATCTGTAAAATACCGAAAGGGAAGGTAGAAGAGGAACCCGAGAGCCATGAAGGTCTGTCGCAATGCACGTTGTCATGTTATCTTCTCTTTTTTTCTGCTTTTAGAAATGTAAGACTCTAACATAATAAGCTTGTTTGTGAGCTGAATATGATTTTTAATCTATGAAATGTGAGATTATTATAAGTGTGTGTGTTTGTGTAGATACTGGTTTAGAGTGGGTTGCCTTTGAGGAGGCCCAGTATAAAATGTTTGAACATCGCTCCACGTGGGACCAAGCTCAGAGGATCTGCTCGTGGTTCGAAGCCTCCCTAGTCTCTATGCACTCTCCTAAGGAGAATCAGTTTTTGGTTAGCACTTTACGCAAGGTACACACACATAGCAGACACAAACACACACACACTCTCCTCTAAGATGTATGCTTATGACAATTAATGTGATCTGACATCAAATTAGCAAACTAAACTTAAAGTAAAAGTTCACCAAAAAATGGAAAAAATGTCAGCATTTCCTTCATGTCATTTCAACCTCACATTATTTTCTTTCTTATATGATGCTCAAAATGAAACCTTAGACAGAATGTCAGGGCGTTGACTGATAGCAATGATTTTTATTGTGAATGCCCTATACAAGTATCATAAAAGTATTGAGTGTCACAGAAGGTGGAAAGAAATTTGGAGTTGGAATGACATGAGAGTAAATTGACTTTCATTTTGGAGTTTATTTACAAATATATACTTTTAATCTTGACTGTATATGAAATGTATTTGGAATACCAACTAAGTGTATTGTGCATTTCACTGTGTCTAGATGTCCCGCAAAGAAAATGATCTGTGGTGGGTTGGGTTACACACATTTAAGAACGATGGGAGATTAAGGTGGTCTGATCATTCGGTGCTCAACTATGTGTCCTGGGGACTAGGACAGCCTCGACCAATCAGCAAAGAGCCAAAATGTGTCCAAATCTCCGCTTCAAAAGGTTTGAGCACTTTTTACACTCTCATATAGAAACAAAAAATGTCAACTTTACCTTGATTTGACATGCACCGTTAAGGTTAACTTAATGTCTATTCCATGTACAGCTTATTTTGGGGAATAATATGTGAATCAACAGCAGTAATTTTAGTGAATTGCTTTAATGTTTTCTCAGGTGACTGGTCAGACCAGAAGTGTCACGTTGATCTTCCGTACGTGTGTAAGAGGGTAAATGTGACGGGTACCATCCCTCCCACTCCTGCTCTTCCTCTCGTACCTGCCGGCTGCTCTCAGGGCTGGAGTCCTTTTCTACACAAGGTGAAAACTTCACTCCCAGAAGCTGTCTGCTTTCACACTTGAAAGGCTGTAGTTAAATAAATTTAATTTCAAATTTTGTTTTGTTGATTTTTTTTTTTTTTTTCCTTCAGCCTTTTAGTTTTTGGTTCATCTATTTCATATGTATATATATATATATATGCTATACATTTTTTTTAAGAAATTTATGATTACTTGACTTAACTACAACTGTTTGTCTTTATAGGCTGACCTTAAACTCAAAACAATACAGTGTTTGCAACATTTTTGTTATGTGACAATTCATATTCATTAAGAGAAATGTTTGGCGGGTCTTGATTTTGTCAGGAATTTTGTCAGGAATCAATTGGATCATGAAAAGTGATCTATTTTTTACAGATAAGGGATGAGGGGATAAAATTCAGATAAGACAGAAAATCAGTCGTTTCACTGATTAAGCAAGATATTACATTTTGATTATATATTTTTTCTTTAGAATATAAGGAAATACAGATCTGGCCTTTCTCACAGGAAAATTCACATTGCACATTTTCTCATATCACTAATCTCTGATTTCTGTTTTTCCCCTCTTTCCACCAGTGTTATAAGGTGTTTGGAGAGGAGCTGTCGAGTCGTAGCACTTGGGAGGCTGCCTCCAAGACGTGTCTGACACACAAAGCCACGATAGTGACAGTGCCAAACCACAGAGTTCAGGGTAAAGCAAGCCCACACATACACTACAGAAGAGAAGCTAGGTTACATGAAAAAGCAAAAACAAAAAAGAAAATCATAGAAATCAAGAATCATAGACAGCTATTATGAATATTGGAACTGACATGCCCCAATGTCTATGGTGTTTATGACCCTGCTTTCAATTTGGAAACAGACTAACCACTGAATTTGATCTATTTCTCTCTCTCTCTCTCTTCAGCATTCCTTGTGACTCTGTTACCCAACAGCAGTTTCCATGTGTGGGTGGGGCTCACTTCAGAATCTCAGGCTCAGTTCAGGTGGTTTGAACCCGGGTTGCTTAGCTACACTAACTGGGCCCCTGGAGAACCAGTGGACAACAGACAAATGAAAAGCCCGGTACTGGATTATTTTTATTTATTTATTTTTATTTTTTTATAAATTCCAACCTCACATTATTTTCTTTCTTATATGATACTCAAAATGAAATCTTAGACAGAATGTCAGGGTGTTGACCGGTAACAGTGATTTATATTGTAAATATCTTATAAGTATCATAAGTGTTGTTTTGAGTGTCACAGAAGGTGGAAAGAAATTAGGAGTTGGAATGACCTGAGAGTAAATTGACAATTTCATTTTGGGGTGAACATTTTTTATGAAGGAGTTTATTTACAAATATCCATCCGTCTGTCTATCTTTTACATTAGATACAATGCAAGTAATGTTATAATTATTAAAATCAAGTTTACCTAAATCTCATCAAGTTAGGGTTAGGTTTTTGCACATTTTTACATTTATTCCAAAATAATAACTAAAGGCAGAAGCGATTTAAACAATATATTTTATTTGTTTATTGATGTTCAGCTCTTCTTTTTAATAGTCCTCTTATTTTCGGATCATTCATCAAAAAGTTTGTTCGTTAAACACAAAGATTTACCTTTAATTTCACCTAGCTGATTGCTCACTAAAAACCCTACAGTCATTATGTTTTTAGGCCATTTTCAGTTTCATTGGGATGTGACATAAAGTGGTATTTTCTTAATGGGTGAGTTGTTTACTTACTTTTTAATTAGTCTTCCCATTAGTTCCATCATTTTTTCATTCAAACAGATTCACGAACACGCACAAAAACGAGGCGAGATTTATCACACGAACCAATCATATCCAACCATAACCAGTCATATCCCATTATAGCACAATGGAGACCTTTACCAATGCTTTAGGGATCTGTTTAAACTCAATGGTCTGAGAGGAGGCAAGAGAGATACAGACTCGCGCTGTAACTTTACCTGCTGGTGTCGCTGTTAGACATCTATTTATCCGTCTGTCTATATGTCGGTCCATTCAACCATCTGCCTGACTGTCTGTCTACAGTATCTATCATTTATAATTTTAGAAATATGCATATGTGTGTCTCATCAGGGTAACTGCGTAGTGCTTCTCCATGGCAGTCCTCATCGGATGATGGGCATGTGGGCGTCTCGCAAGTGTGACGCAGAGAAACATGGCTTCATCTGCATGAAGGATAAAGGTACAGCAACATCTTAAATTCACTCGCACACACAAATATGCTTTGCATTGCTATACATCCTGTGTGCATGTGTTTCCAGACCCTGCCTTGCCACCTGGCATGGACCCTCTTCCCCCATCATTAGATGGTTCATTAGAATTTGATGGTGTGCAGTACCGGATCCTGCAGAAGCATCTGGATTGGAATGCAGCTCTGCAGGTGTGCGAGTCCATTAATGGAACGCTGGCTGCAGTACAGGACCCTCGGCAGCATGCCTACCTCACCCTCCTCCTCAGCACTCTACGCAAACCCGCTTGGATTGCACTACACAATGATGGGGTGAGTGATATTGTGTGCATGCTATAGGTCTCTTCTCCTGACATGTCAGAGCTTCAGCAAAAACTACTTGTATTTCCAGGGCCGGAGCTACACATGGTTGGGCGAAGAGGAGATCACTTTTAGTGACTGGCGGGATGGAGAGCCCAATAATATGTATGGATGTGGTCACATGACCACTGAGGGCCAATGGACTGTGGCTTCTTGTAATACAAAATTAAATGCAGCCATCTGTGAAATTAATACGAGTAAGAAAATGTTACAGTATATTTCAGAATGTCATACTACCATACTAACAGAGCAGTTTTTGTAGTATGCTGTGGACAGTAAATAAATTCCGTATATGTATGGAACGCCAAGATTAAGAAGCCTACTACATTGACACAAATGTGCAGCATGCATCCAAAGTTAAAAGCTTAGTTATGAAAAATTAAAATTCTGTCATTAATTACTCACCCTCATGTCGTTCTAAACTCGTAAGACTTTCATTCATCTTTGGAACACAAATGAAGATATTTTTGAAGAAATCTGAGAGATGTCTGTCCCTCCATTGACTGCCTTTGCAACTTGATCTTTGACACTTAAAAACGTTCATAAATTAAAGAACGTGAGTTAATTTACTCGCATATAAACCTTGATCAGCAAAAATAAGCACACGAAAACAAACCTCCTCTGCAAGTTAAAACGTTGCAAAGGCAGTCAATGGAGGGACAGAATGCAGTCGGACTTCATCAAAAAGATCTTCATTTGTGTTGTGAAGATGAACAAAAGTCTTACGAGTTTTGAATGACATGAGGGTGAGTAAATAATGACAGAATTTTAATTTTGGGGTGAACTAACCCTTTAACTCATTTGATTGGGATACAGATTTTCTGTACCATAGCAGGCAATATTCAGTGAATAAAAGTTATTTTACTATAATTTATATACTATTTTAGTTTCAGCCAATTTTAGTTTGTTTTAGTAATTTAGTGCTTAAACCTATTCATTTCAGTTAGTTGCTAAGTCAATATTTCTAATTTTTGTAAGTTTTTTTTTTTATCTAATATTTAAACTTTATTTCATTTCAACATTATTTTAAATGACCAAAAACAATTTTTAATAATTTAACAACACTGTTGTGTACTGTGCAGACATAGCCAGTGTGTGTTTGGATCTGTCTGTGGGGTTATTTTTGCACAACATTTGCAGGTGTGGTCCAATAGCATTTTGCTTGTTCTGTTTCTGTGTCAGAGAGAAGGATAGACCACAGATGGATGTATCCAGGTTTTTGCCCACAGCCTGTAGGTAACTGGTCCTGGGTTCCTTTCAGAAACCACTGCTACTCGTTCATCCTGCACGAGCTACAATTTAAACACGATGCCATACGCACATGTAGCAAAGGTAATGTCCATATACAGGAAAAAACAAGAACGGCACAGGAGCATATTACACACAATAAACTTCAGTAATCTTGTTTATTCTTTCTCAGTGGGAGCTAAGCTGTTGTCAATATTAGATGAAAACGAGAGCGGTTTTGTCTGGGAACACCTACAAAGTTTTCAACAACAGGCCCACGGCGCTTGGCTTGGAATGATTTTTAACTCCAAAGGCAAGTTTAATAATTAACACTTGTTTCCTTTATTTACCTGCAATTTAGATCTCCTTTATCTAGACCCCTGTGTATGTGTTTGATTCTACAGAAGGCAGTCTGGAGTGGTCCGACAGTGAAGTAGTGGACTACAGTAACTGGGAGCAGCAGGACGCTAATCTGAGCATGCTGTCCGCCAACAGCTGCTTCTGGGTTCAGAGCAACACTGGCCTCTGGAGGCCTGGGTCCTGTAAAAACCGCACACATGGAGTTATCTGTAAACGGCCACGAGGTATAGATTGTCACATACATATGGAAACATATGATATATCTGCATATAGAAAAAGCTACAAAAGCACAAACTTATTACAGCATTTCTATGTGTAACAACAATGTCAACTAGAGTTTGCTAAGAGGTTGTTATTGAAGGATGGGGCAGCCAAAACTAACCTGTAGCTCATGTGCAAGCACAACAAAGTGTTGTTTCTCATTTTATATCCAAAAGCATGTGTACATAGAAGTCTTAAAGCACAACAACAAAAAATTTGCCTCATTGATTTCTAAAGGTCAGTAAGCAGGTGATAAATGGTCATTCAAGTAACACTTATGTTTGGGGTCAGAAAGATTTTTAAATTTTTATTTTAAATTGATTCTTTTATCCACCAAGTATGCATTCAGTTGATCAAAATTGACAGTAAAGACTTTTATGATATTCATCCATCCATCCATCTTCTACCGCTTATCCGGGGCCGGGTCGCGGGGGCAGCAGTCTAAGCAGAGATGCCCAGACTTCCCTCTCTCCAGACACTTCCTCCAGCTCTTCCAGGGGGACACCGAGGCGTTCCCAGGCCAGCCGAGAGCCATAGTCTCTCCAGCGTGTCCTAGGTCTTCCCCGGGGCCTTCTCCCGGTGGGACAGGCCCGGAACACCTCCCTGGGAAGGCGTCCAGGAGGCATCCGAAACAGATGCCTGAGCCACCTCAGCTGACTCCTCTCTATGTGAAGGAGCCAACACCTCTACTTTGAGCTCCTCTTGAGTGGCAGAGCTCCTCACCCTATCTCTAAGGGAGCACCCTGCGAAGAAAGATCATTTCGGCCGCCTGTATCCGGGATCTCATTCTTTCGGTCATGATCCAAAGCTCATGACCATAGGTGAGAGTAGGAACGTAGATTGACCGGTAAATCGAGAACTTCGCTTTGCAACTCTGCTCCTTCTCCACCACGACAGAACAGTACATCGACCGCATCACTGCAGAAGCTTCACCGATCCGTCTGTCAACCTCACACTCCTTCCTTCCCTCACTCGTGAACAAGACCCCAAGATACTTGAACTCCTCCACTTGAGGCAGGAGCTCTCCACCAACCTGAAGAGGGCAAGCCACCCTTTTCCAACTGAGAACCATGGTCTCAGACTTGGAGGTGCTGATTCTCATCCCAGCTGCCTCACACTCAGCTGCAAACCGTCCCTATGCACACTGGAGGTCCTGGCCCGATGGAGCCAGGACAACATCATCTGCAAAAAGCAGAGACGAGATCCTATGGTCCCCAAACCAGACTCCCTCCGGCCCCTGACTGCGCCTAGAAATCCTGTCCATAAATATTATGAACAGGACCGGTGATCAAGGGCAGCCCTGCCGGAGTCCAACATGCACCGGGAACAGGTTTGACTTACTGCCGGCAATGCGAACCAAGCTCCTGCTCTGGTCGTACAGGGACCGGACAGCCCTTAGCAAAGGGCCCCGGACTCCATACTCCCAGAGCACCCTCCACCCTCCTCAGTGCGTACCTCATCCACCCCCACTGCCTTGCCACCGAGGAGCTTTCCAACTACCTTGGTGACTTCAGCTTGGGTGATGGATGAGCCCACCTCTGAGCCCTCGGCCTCTGCTTCCTCAGTGGAAGACGTGTCGGTGGTATTCCTTCCACCACCCAACAATATCCCCAGTTGAAGTCAGCAGATTCCCACCCCCACTGTAAACAGTGTTGGCAGGGCACTGTTTCTCCTTCCTGAGGCGCCGAACAGTTTGCCAGAATTTCTTTGAGGCAGACCGATAATCCTTCTCCATGGCCTCACCGAACTCCTCCCAGACCCGAGTTTTTGCCTCCACAACTACCCAGGCTGCAGTCCGCTTGGCCTGCCAATACCCGTCGGCTGCCTCAGGAGTCCCCTGAGCCAACCAGGCTCAATAGGCCTCCTTCTTCAGCTTGACGGCCACCGGGATCCACCACCGGTTCGGGGGTTGCCGCCACGACAGACACCGGAGACTTTACGGCCACAGCTCCAAGTGGCCGCGTTGATAATGGAGGTAGAGAACATGGTCCACTCAGACTCAATGTCTCCAGCCTCCCTAGGGATCTGGTTGAAGCTCTGCCGAAAGTGCGAGTTGAAGATCTTTCTGACAGGGGACTCGCCCAAACATTCCCAGCAGACCCTCACAGTACGTTTGGGTCTGCCGAGTCTGTCCAGCTTCCTCCCCTGCCATCTGATCCAACTCACCACCAGGTGGTGATCAGTTGACAGCTCCACCCCTCTCTTCACCCGAGTGTCCAAGACATACGGCCGGAGGTCAGGTGAAACAACTACAAAGTCGATCATCGACCTCCGCCCTAGGGTGTCCTGGTGCCACGTATAATGGTGGACACCCTTATGCTTGAACATGGTGTTCGTTATGGACAAACCGTGACTAGCACAGAAGTCCAATAACAGAACACCGCTCTGGTTCAGATCAGGGGGGCCGTTCATCCCAATCATACCCCTCCAGGTATCACTGTCGCCGCCCACATGAGCGTTGAAATCTCCCAGTAGAACGAAAGAGTCCCCAGTCGGAGCACTTTCCAGCACCCCTCCCAGAGACTCCAAGAAGGCCGGGTACTCTGCACTGCCATTCGGCCCATAAGCACAAACAACAGTGAGAGCCCTATCCCTGACCCGAAGTCGCAGTGAAGTGACCCTCTCGTTCACCAGGGTGAACTTCAACGCATGGCGGCTGAGCTGGGGGGCTATGAGAAAGCCCACACCAGCCCGCCATCTCTCACCGCAGGCAACTCCAGAGTAGTGGAGAGTCCAGTCTCTCTCGAGGAATTGGGTTCCAGAGCCCAAGCTGTGCTCTAGTCGGTATCTCTCAACCTCCCGTACAAGCTCAGGCTCCTTCCCCGCCAGCGAGATGACATTCCATGTCCCTAGAGCCAGATTCCACGTCCAGGGATTAGGTCGCCGAGGCCCCTGCCTTCGACTGCCGCCCAATCCACATTGCACCGGCCCCTTACGGTTCCTCCCGCAGGTGGTGGGCCCACGGGAGGTCGGCCCCACGTCGCTCATTCGGGCTGAGTGCGGCCAGGCCCCGTGGGGAAAGACCTGGCCACCAAGCGCTCGCATGCGAGCCCCAACCCCAGACCTGGCTCCAGGGTGGGGCCCCGGTTGCGCCATACCGGGCGACGTAATGGCATTTGATGTTTTTAAATCCATAAGGGGTTTTGAACTCTTATGATATTATAAAAACACTTTTGAACTTTCTATTTATAAAAGAATCCTGAAAAAATGTTTCCGCAAAAATATTAAGCGGTACAACTGTTTTCAACATTGACAATAATAAGTGTTACTTGAGTTGTAAATCATATTAGAATGATTTCTGTTGGATCATGTGACACTGAAGGCTGGAGTAATGACTGATTGGCCTTCACAGAAATAAAATGCTTTTTAGTAATTTCACAATATTACTGTATTTTTGATCAAATAAATACAGCCTTGTTCAAAAACAGTACAATATCTTACCAACCCAAAAGAGTAGTATACATATTTTTATATATATATATATATATATATATATATGTGTGTGTGTGTGTATATATATATATATATATATGTGTATATGTATATATGTATATGTATATATGTATATGTATATATGTAACAAGAAATTAAAAAAGAAAAATCCCTTGACCTCAAGGGAAAAATAAACATCTAAAATATGAAATGGAAGAAATACTAATACATTTATTCACATTTTTGAACCCAATTTTCCTGTATTTTTTTATTTCCCTTTTTCAATAGGAGCCACAACAGATCCTGTATTTCGCCGTAAGTTATAATTATATTTAAAGCTCACATTTACCTAAAATATGTTGACAACATTATATAAAAAAACCATTGAATGAATAGTCATAAAGTTGCTTGTAATAGTTGTATTTGATTATTTCATTTTTTCTATTTCTTCCAGCTGAGGTCGACCACCTTCATGTATTAATTCAGGTCTTGGTGGCAGCGCTCGTTCTGATCGCTCTGGTGGTGGGTGGGATTTATCTGTATCGTAGGCGGAGCTTTGGCTCCACGGGCGCTTATGAGAGCGCTCGGTACAGTCGCACTAACTCCGCCCCCTCCGAAGAAGCAGAAAAAAACATTCTCGTTTCAGACATGGAGTTGAACGAACAGGGCGAATAATGCTGGATGTGTTCAAACTGATTCACCTAGGACAATAATTCTGCTAAGGCAGCAACTGACTGAGAGAATTTAGAAGAAAAAAAGAGTTGTTTTTTTTTGTTTTTTGTTTTTTTTTAAAGACACTGAGAAAGCTGTGTAGAGCGCAGCAGATGATCAACCAAAATCAGAGGCGAAACTTTGTACGCCCTAAGGTCCATCCATCTAAGTCTGTCAGCCAATCAATGGCTAGTGTGAAAAATAGCATTTTTTTGTTTGTTTGTTTGTTTGTTATCTGGATATGGAAATGCAGTTTGTATGCATATTTTTTCATGTCATAGTTATCCTTTAGTGCCAAAAGGGAACAATGTCCCCCCAAAAATCGCATTGACTGGAACTTTCAGACTATGAGAGCGCGCAATCACACACTCTACAAGGTAATGAATGCCACAACAGTATTTCTTTTTCAGACTGTGACTTTTGAAGTTATTTGTTGTGACATTTTTTTGTTGCTCTTTTTCAAAAATTTGTGCAGCTGAATTTGATGTTCTCTGGGTCAGAATCCAAGTCCCTCATGGATCCGTCTGAAAATGATAATCATAATAATTACACATCAAATGAAACGATGGTACGTTTGAAGTTCAGTGGTGCAGAACCCAAAAAAAAGAACTGCGGACAGAAATAGACAGATGAAAGTGCATGAGAATGAGCCTGTCACAAGCACCGCAGTATCTCTCTCACTAATCACATGCTGAACGCAGAGCTGCCCAACAGGAAGCTTGACCTCACTGTAACGATTTGCTTGATCTCAGTTGGTGTAATGAGCTCATCTATAGCTGAATCCAAACAGTACATGGAATGAAACTTTGTACTTTTTCTTTATATTCTCTAATTCTTCCTTTCAGTTCTTAACTTTTCCCTATTTTCTTGCCTTCCTTTTTTTCTCCCTCGACTCTTGGCAAGGCCTTGAGGTGAACCGGTGCTGTGGCCAGCTGTGGAATGTTGAGTCAGCGAGCGGAGCAGATCTGGAACCAATCAGAACACAGGAGCGGAGAGGGCAGGGCAGGAGAGAGAGCGAGAGAGAGAGAGAGAATAGTGAAGGTTTGAATGGGCTTTTCAAAAAGGGTTAAGGGAGGAGAAGATGGAGAGGAGGAGACAGTAAGAGGTGGGGTTTCGAGAGAGAGACTTTAGGTGAACAGGAGTTACGGGAAGTGTTGGCGACTGAAAGGGGAATTACGTTACTGCGCCCTGCTGGATATTTGCTCAAACAGCTTATCTAAGAGCATTTTAGTGCTGTGGACACATTTGCCAAAGAAATCAAGTTAAAATGTTTGAGCAAAGTTGTATAGACTGTTGCTGTTAGACTGCAAAAAAAGTTCTTTCTTAGTATTATTTTCCAGTACAAATATCTAAACATTCTTAAATCAAGATGCATTTACTTGAGAAGCCGCATTACTATTTTGTCTTGCTTTCTGAAAAAAGTATCAAAATTAATTGAGTTTATTCTTAAAACAAGGTTAAATATCTGCCAACAGGGTAAAAATAATTTCGCTTTTGGATTAAGATTATTTTTATTACCCTGTTGGCAGATATTTTACCTTGTTTTAAGTAAAAACGCACCTAATTTGATACCTTTTTTTTCACAAAACAAGAGTGTTATTTTGCTTCTTGAGAAAATATTTAGATATTTGTACTGAAAAACAAGACAAAAATTCTAAGTAATAACTTTTTTCAGTGTACATTTTTATACATTTATTTCTCATGGTTTTAATAAGCAATATACAGTCTGCAGTTTGAAGGCCATTAGACTTAGTTAACAAGGAATTTCAAAATATTTCTACATTGTCTTAAAGTGAGTAGTGCTTGTCAGGATGTGGTTTTATGTTTTTTTTTAGTGCATTGCTATTTAGTTGCTTGCTCACCTCCAAGTTCCTTTGATAGTCTGGTTTTTAGGTTATTTAGTCTTAGGGGTTTGCTCAGATCGCTAACCCTACGTATAATGCGTAATAATAGTAATTCTTGCGTTAGCAAACACCACTAATAATACGTAACCAGTGCTTCCATATATCCGTGCTAACTTTACTGGCAAGGTTTTGTTTTTAAAGAGATAGGTGGCGCCATTTCAGCACTTATAGACTATTCTTTACACTTTAAACTTTCTTGTTCACTGTTAAAACATCATTTTTTGCTTAGCATTACAGTTATAACTATGAAATAAGATTTGTATGAGAATGGCCTTTAATATAATTATGAGAAATTACATGACCGTGTCGCATGTGGCCAGAAACTGCAGTACGACGTCAGACAGTTGTTTCTCACAATCGTGTGTTTGAAATGACGTTTGATTTTGACCAGATCATACAGAGCATCAGATTGTGTGACTTCACCACATACACGGACTATGATGTCACACACGCCATCATGATTATGCAAGAATTATTCGCAGCCTTTGTGAAACAGTTTGTGTGAGTAGTTCAGACTGAATTAGCCGTCAACAAACAGAAGTCAGGTTACGGGAAACACTTTTTTTTTTTTTTGACTGAATGACAAAAAGAAATCATCTTCAGTCCCTGTGAAGACAATGAAAAATGTTCAATTTTTTTTGTTTTGAATATTTTGTTTTATGAACTTGCTTTTAAAAATGAATAAAGAATATGTTTGCTATGTGACTGCTAGAAAAAGTCATTGTCTTTTAATAGTGACCCAAAGTGATTTAAAAATGCTTAGAATGATCTTCGAGAACTTTACATAAATGCTTGTGAAACGTGAATCTACAGGCCTTTTGAACAATTGCACTAAAGCTTGTGTCGCTAGAGGGCAGAGTTTGCTTTCAAATAATCTCATGAATGATGAAGATCGGGATGAAAATGTATCCTTAGTTTTTGTCAAGATTTATGATTATTATTGAACAAGAGCCCCTAAAAGTGTGTGTGTGTGTGTATTCCCTACGTTATAGGGACCAAATGTCCTCACAGGTATAGTAATACTAGTAAATTTTGATCTCGTGGGGACATTTTTTTTTGGTCCCCATGAGGAAACAAGCTTATAAATCATACAGAATTATCTTTTTTGAAAATCTAAAATAGCAGAACATTTTCTGTGATGGGTTGGTTTAGGGGTAGGGGTAGTGTAGGGGGACAGAATTTACAGTTTGTACAGTATAAAAACCATTACGCCTATGGAATGTCCCCATAAAAAATGAAAACGCAACGCGTGTGTGTGTAGACAATGACACAGTTTTCATAACTTTTGCTCTGTACGCTTCCAGAATAGAATTAAAATGAAAATATCAAGATGAAATTGAAGCACAGATTTTCAGCTTTAATACAAAGGGTTGAACAAAAAATATATTAAACGTTTAGGAAATCTCATTATTTTCAAGGGCTCAAATGTAATTGGAAAAAATGAAAATGATGATAAATAAAATATTCATTTGAGAATCCTTTGCAGGCAATGACTGCCTGAAGTCTGGAACCAGATAGATTTCAATAAAGACTGGGTTTCCTCCTTTGTGATGCTATCCAGGCCTTTACTGCAGCTGTCTTCAGTTGTTCAAGTGAAATGCTTGCTCGGTTGGGTTAGATCAGGTGATTGACTCTGCTACTGCTGAATATTCCACTCAGTTGCTTCTGCAGTATTGTGCATCTGTACTGTGAAGCGCCATCTCTCCAACTGTTGATTTGGCCAATCCTAATGTTCCTGTTGTGGATTTGTTTTGTTTTTGAAGCCTAACGATGGGCTGTTTCACTCTCATGGAGAGCTCCTTCGACCGCATGATGTGGGTTCACAGCAACAGCTTCCAAATACAAATGCCACACGCACTAAGAATCAACTCCAGACCTTTTACCTGCTTAACTGATGAAGTAGTAAAGGAATAGCCCACAGCTGTCCATGAAACTGCTTTTGAGTCAATTGACCAATTACTTTTGTTCCCTTGAAAAAGGACAAACTTCATATTCATAAACCCTTCCTGCTCTGGATGTGAATTCCAGAGGCTATATTCATTAAATGTAAACTTGAATATGTTATGGTAAACAGCTAAAATAACAAATAATGTGCCTGTGTCCAAATATATGAGCCTAACTGTAGAGAGAGAGAGAGAGATTGGGGTCAGTAAGATTTTTTTTTTTTAAGGATTTAATACTTTCAGCAAAGATGTTTTAAATTGATCAAAATGGTTAGTAAAGATTTCAAATGTTACTAAAAGAATTCTATTTAAATGCTTATCTTTCAACTTAACTTTCTATTCATCAAAGTATCCTGAAAAAAATCGATTATGGTTTACACAAAAAGATCAAGTACAACTGTTTTCAGCATTGATAATGTGAAGCAAATCATCATATTAAACTGATTTCTGACAGATCATGTGACACTGAAGACTGGAATAATAGTGCTGAAAATTCTTCTTTAAAATGTAATAATATTTCACAGTACTACTGTTTTTTTTACTGTATTTTCTAAAATAAATAAAGAAAATGCAGCATTGGTAAGTATAAAAAAAATTGTTTTAATTTGAATTTAGATGGCTCAGTAAACATGTTTTGTGTGTGACAGTAAGATACATCATTTTGCCAGAGTGACAGTTAATTTCAGATTTGTCTTCCTCTATGTGTGTGTGTGTGTGTGTCTGTGCTATATTCCCAAATCTCAAAACCAATCAAACAGAAATGCCTTTTTCAGCACTGTGTAGGTTTCTAGAAAAAGCGCTGAGCTTCCTATATTCGCTATCATTTGTTAGATGTTTTTCAATCCAGAGCATCATACAATACCCAGAGTGCAGTGGTAATATCAGCCGAGCTTTGTTCAAGGACGCCGTATTTCTGGCAGGAAGAGGAGTTCATCACGGGTCGCACCTGTAACCTTTGAATGAGTTAGATGTCAATATGAGCTTTTCAGAGGACAATGCATGCGCGCCTTTATATAATACAATTTAATTTTAGCAAAAGAGTTCACAACTTAATGAAGGCATATTAAACCCTTCTACAAAGTCTTGATGTTGTTTTCAGGGTCTGCTAGAATAGGTTTTCTTGCTCGAATGTGACTCAACCAGTCCTCGCCCCATTTTTTGCGTATGATTTGGCCGAGAATTATTTAAATGAGTAATATTGTGATGTGTTTGTTCCCAGAAGAAAACCCAAGACTATAATTGAGGCATTTCAGTGAGTTCGGAAACAGTGCTTACTGATACAGAGAATAACTCCCTTTGAAGTGACTTTGTGCTTTACAACTCTTCAGACCTTTTTCCTGCTCAAACAGCAGCATTACACATTAAAGAAAGAAAGTTGATGATGTAAAATATCATATGTCATATGTAAGTATGTTAAGTATAGATATGGCAACTACCAGCAAGGGCTAGAGACTAACCAGCCAAAACTTGACCCTTCAATGAAGCAGGTGAGCTGATACTCTCAATTTAGCCAAATGACTCAATTGGTCTTGCTGATATGTCTATCACTGGTATCACATCTCATTGCTGTTTTTCCCCCGGTTTAGTTAACGTTTTATATCTGATTGTTCTCTGTGAAGCAAGACTGTGTATGTGGTGTTTTACAGTCATGGTGTCAGGGGTTAGAGTTCATTTACGGCAAACAAAGAGGAGAGTGTCAGCGTGAATAGGATAGATTATGTTAATTTTACTCTTCCCTGTGGCGACCCCTGAGGCGCGTGTGTGTGTGTGCCAGGATACGCAGTGTGTTGTCTGTGCTCCAATAAGCTCATTAGCAGTCTGTATAGATATGATTACATACATAAAAATACACCACACACATCCACAAAGTCTTGGACAATGAATGGTGAACAAGAGAGAGAGGATTAGGAGACATGAACAGAAGTGAATAGAATTCATCAAGTGAAGTGGCGAACAACAGCCCAGCTGAGAGGTTGTGAGTGTAAATAGAGATTTGTGTTGAGAGGGAGGGAAAGAGATAGAGGGCTTGATCAGAGTCTTTCTCTCACCAATTGCTCAGCCTTAATATTAGTATTCATATTACCTTCATTTTTATTGTTGTTCTCGAAAGATGACCTATGTCATCTCTGTACAACTAGTGGCACCATACAGAATTGCATTGTGTTTGTTTGAGTGGCCCAACTTGGCCAGGCATGACAATGTTTTATTCAAACCAGGGAATTGATGTTCTGCTCTGAAGCTGATGCAGTTTGCCCCTACTGGTGCATATATATTTATATATTATATAATATCATATAATCTGTATTTAGATTTATATGTATTCTATAAAATGTAAGTGCTCTTGTGTGTGTGTGTGTGTGTGTGTATATATATATATATATATATATATATATTTATGTGTGTATATGTGTATATATGTATATATGTATGTATGTATATATGTATGTATATATGTATGTATATATATATGTATGTATGTATATATATATGTATGTCTGTATGTATGTATATATATATGTATATGTGTGTATATATATATATGTATATATGTGTGTATATATATGTATATATATATGTGTGTATATGTGTATATATGTATATATGTGTGTGTATATATATATAATATATATATGTATATATGTATGTATATATATGTATGTATGTCTGTATGTATATATATGTATGTATGTATGTATGTATGTATATATGTATATATATGTATGTATGTATATGTATGTATGTATGTATATATATGTATATATATGTGTGTGTGAGTGTGTTTGTGTGTATGTATGTATATATATATATATGTGTGTGTTGTTCTGTGTGTTTATATAAGTGGAAACAGACCACTGCTTTTGACTGAACACTTGTACATCAGCAAAGACTGAGGGGGGATCAGGAAAAAGAACAGTTCAGCTTTTCTCACATTGGTATCAATTTTTTCTTGTCCCAGGGCACATAAATGTACATTTGTATTATAGCAGCTGCAGCCCACTGACTGCAGTTGTGGTTGTCAACTCAACCCTTAAACCCTGCCGCACAATACTGCACAACATGTCTCCTTCTGTTTGTCTCAAGGCTGTAATCTAAGGCTAACTGAAACAAGGCAGAGTGATTGAATTAAAGGCTTGCGCAGGGTAAATCTGATTGCATTTGCAGGTTATATGAGAATATATGCATGTGTTTGGAAAAACAGTGATATGAGAGATGATTTAGGCTGTGTTCAAGCATAGGTGTAAAGGCTGACTGATTTGCTTTAATTTCCCTAGTGTTTTGCCACACTATAAGATTTGCGTGCATATGTGTGTGTGTGTGTGTGAGAGTGCAGAGAGAAAAAAGAGGTGAGAAAATAGCGTAGAGTGATCATAAAATGAGAGGAAGGTCTGATGTGTGAATGAGTGTTGTTTTTCTTCTGCTCTCAGAGGAACAGGACGACATATTGTAAAGCAGCAGGTGTCAGCCGATATGGGGCCGCGGCTGCACTTCTGATGCGTCAATCACCTAGCAGGGGGAATCTGATTGGCCAAAAGCCATGATGGGTGGGGCACTGTGCCCAATTATATTCAACTTGTCTCACTCTCACGCACAAATGATTTCACCCAAAATTACTTACCATGGCAATACTAGAGGAGCTAAGAACATTTGTAATAACATCTTGCCCAAGAATGAAAATTTATCCAACCTCATTTTGTTCCAAATCTAGAAGACTTTTTCAGTCATTTTCTGAACTTGAAAGCTTTACTTTCAACCTTTACCTTTCACTCTCATTGTTGAGAAAATGTCACCCCAGACATTCTGCTAAAATTGTTCTTTTGTGCTCCTCAGATTAAAAAAAAGTCATACGGTTTTGGAACGACTTGAATAAAGGATGGTTTTCACTTCTGGGTGAACTATTCCTAACATGTCAGCAAAAGCAAATGATACCAGCAATTAAATACAAAATGTTAATTAGTACTAACATTAGCATCAACACCCAATAATTATAGTCAACAGTGTGCACAGTCATTTTTACTGTAATGTGTGTGTTTGTATTGCTTCACTTCTGTGCCATTATCAGAGACCATTTGAGGAGGAAAAGACACTCATAGGAAGCTTTTCCATTAAAAGAGCCTTTTTAAAAGAACAGCCTACTCATCTATTTTTGTGAGATTTTTTTTCCATTGAACCACATTGGTATTTTTTGTTTGTTTGGTTTTTTTTACTGTTATTTGAGCTAGAAAAAGCATTTTAAAATAGTTTCATCATATTTTATTGCTAATATGATATATGAATTGCACATTAAAATATAATATTGATTAGATAGAGATTATGTTGCTTCTGTTTCAAATAGACAGGAGGTGCATTGTTGCAAGCCCTTTTCTTGAGGATTTTGCCAAGATGACCTGATTCACCTTAAAGTCATTATGAAATACAAAAGTACCCTATCTATTTTCTAAATGCATTTTATTGATCTCATTGTGAATAATTTGTCTGGGCATGTTTCATTTTCAGTATTTGTTTTGACCTTGTTTTGACTCTTCCGGTGAAATGACAGACTTCAGTCTGGTGATCTAGGTAGGACTTCTCCGATCATTTCATACATGTAAACCCCGCCCCTTTCTTACAATCAGCTGCAAGCTCGCATTCAGATCTGCCAACATCCAATCAAAAACTGATGAGTAGAAGTCACCAGCCTACTTTTTTTTTCTGGTTTGATAATCCGTTTCACTTGGATTTATGTCACAATATCGATCTGTTGCAACTTGTATTTCATTGTGAATTCATTCTGTGCTTCATCAAGGTTAAAGGTCTGGTTATCATTGGCGGTTAGTTGTTAACTGGTAGCCGCTGTAACTACACCATTATGAAGGCAAATTTTAAGAATGTAATTACTAAATATTATGCCAGTGATTCATTTTTTGTCTATTTATTTGTATTTTTACATGTCTACAGCCTTTGCCATTTAGCATTATCATAACATCACCTTTTAAGCAATTAGTCACATAGCATTTATGGTTTAGCTGATTGGCTCCAAAAAAATGATGGCATATTTTCTCTAGTCGAGTCGCTGCCATTGTAATGAATGGGAATGTTAACAGGTAGTTTCACCAAGTTGGTTTCATCTGACAAAATCAAATAGGACATTTTAACCCTTGACTCACTTCTGACCGGTCTCAGGAGTCAGACAGACTGGTGACAGACCAGAAAGAATCTCACTGAGCCTTCACCTTTAACTGCTCGCGCCACAGAGAGCGCAAGAGCATCTGTGTGAACCAATCAGCGCCACGGCTGAGAGGGAGATGATGTCTAAATATTTGCTTGAGAATGTTTGCGCATGTTGACAGTGTTTGTGCATGTCAAGTGTGCATGTCACTCTTCAAAGACTTCATTTTCATCTCTCTCCCTCTCTTGTGTCTCTTTTTCTCCTTTTGTTTTGTCACTTTCCACACCAGGTTTGGCCTTTTGCCTGGGCAGCTCTATAGAAGCAGAAGCCGCAAAATACGTCTGGAAATTACATCAACCTTCTCATCCATTATTCAGCTCCTGAACTTCAATGTCAAAGCATGCACACACACACACCGTACTACAGACAGAAAGTTTCCTAGGCAACACCAAAGCAAGTGTTTCATCAGTATTTGCTTACTCTGTAAGTGTGTTTGTGTATATTTATGAACACATGCAGAGAGCAAAGTGCGCTTAGAGCCACACTTAGTGTCAATGAAGCTCAATCTGACCAGTGAGTGTTCCACAAGCTCTGTGTCTATGTGTCAATCAACCAAAACACAAACAGACTGTGCTGACAGTATCAGTCACAAAATCTGTCACGAGTGAACACTCACAAACTCTGCTGAACAGCTTAGATCAGCTTACAGTGGTTAGAGCTTGTCTGTTTTGCTGGTTTTTAAGGGGGTGGTAACCAGCTGGACTTCAAGACTGACCCAGTTGGATATCAGTTAAATACCAACTTGTCCATGCAGTTAATCTACCGAAGAACAGCAAGCCACTTTAGGCTGTTTTATATTTATATTTATGGCTGTATATATATATATATATATATATATATATACAGTACACCGAACCTTACACTTCAGTGCTATATTAGTGAGTCCCAGCCTACACATTAGCAAATTTTCAAAAAGGTCCAGTGTTTATTGTTGTGATGTTTGAAGCACAGAAGTCACTTTAAAATCAAGTAGTTTTCTTTTGGCCAATGTATCGAGTCAGTGTGACCAATTTTAACCGATGAAATCTTTTGCAAGATACAAGATCACATTGATCCCTATTGAAATGACTGGTTTCATAATAATTTGTGTATAAAGACTGTTTGCTAAGATAAGTTGAATGACTATTTTTGTACATTGATAACTCTCAGTTATGTTATTTGAAATGTGACACCAAATTAATGTGTACAAATGAATGAAATCAGTTAATTTATATTTATAGCAGTTAGCAACACCGTTACACCAATAGAAGACAAGTGGCATTTGTATGAGTGAGTCATGTCTTCATTTACTCACTCAATCGATTTGTTCAAACCCACCGATTCATTCAGGAATGAAACAAGTGACCTTTGTGAGTGAGCGAGTCATTGAATCATTCACTCAGCTGATTCATTCAATCACACTGATTCATTGAGGAACTCCCCTACTGTGTGTCGCTCAGAGACGAATGGCTTGATTCGTTTGGAACTATTGTGGACAAAGCACAAATATACAAACTAATCAAACATATTGCATTTAAAATGTAAGTTACTCAATGATAACGTCTTGTTAATGAATTGTTGTTTTAAAGCACACTTGCAATTGTGATGTTAGTCTACATATGAGCAGGTGTTTTATTACCTGCTACCAAATCACAAGCTGATACTGAACAATTGCATTTTTGTTTGTGTGATACTGCAAAATCAGTTGATTATTTTAATCTGAGAGCTGTTTGGCTATAATAATTGTGTGAGCACTAGGGAGTGCTCAAAGGATTCAGGTTGAGTACAAGTAGAAATGGATGGGTATGTTTTGGTTAGAGAATCAAGGGAGAGATTGATGTCCTAGTTCAAGGATTTATTGAGGCTCTTCTGTATGCACGTTGATATTTGAGGTCTACAATTAAACAGAAATAAGAAGCAATTAAGTAGGTTCATAAACGGTATTACAAACAGTGCAAAGTGATTTACAAGTGACATTTGTGGGGCCTAACGAATAGAAAAACTGGTTGAATAATGTTATGAATAGCAATTAGTAACACAAGAATTCAATAGCATAAACCAGATTAGTGTATAATGAGCTGTTTCCATGCAAAGATACAATTAAATGACTTACTTTGTTTGTGAGTCAATCACTCACAGGAACAAACATGCAGAACTCCAGAACATAATGACAATTTACACTCTCTTCCTGTAACTGCTACAAGTCCGGGCTTGTCTTAGATATTGCATATAGTGTAATTTGCAATATAACAAGCTTATAGACCTTATTCACAGCAGCGCCATCTTTGATTTTTAATGGGAATGAGAGCGACATACATCTCTTCAGTGGGTTGTACTGGTATTCAATGTTTTTGAATTGTTCTGGTGATGAAACACTGCAAAAATATCTTTCCAAGATATTTTAGTGGACAAAAAACTCCACACAACATGAGCTGTGGAGAATTATAAGTGATCTAGGAACTTTATACAGCTTTTTACAGTAGATGCCATTGAAAACATGGTAGATAGTTCCCTCTCAGCCTTGCTTTCATATCTGCCAGAGAAACAATGCAGCCATCTTTAGAATTTTTGTTTGAACTTACGTTTATGCGGTCGCTCTATATATATATTTATATGCCATGGCTGTCAAAAGGTAATCAGCAGGTGAAGTAGATTTACTTACTGTAGAGTTGACGAAATGATGCGCATTGAAGTGTATGTCATAACAAATGTCAGCAGACCGGGAAGATTTAAAAACGCGCGGTTCATAAATCCGTAAGATCTTACCTTCGTGTTGTGGAAATATAAACAGGAAGACAATGAGCACAGCGCTGAAAAGGGGCGGGGCTATACGCCTATGTTTTAATCAGCCAATCAATTTGCACACATTTTTGTATATAATTGTATTAATAATTGCATAATTGTATTTTACATTTTATATTTGGCATAGCTTTTTTCATATTTCGCTCTGTTTTTGTTAGCCTTTCTTCGCACCTGTGAACTCTCAACTGAAATGGTGATTTTTAGGCTGGAATACTAATGCGAATGCTAATTCACCCCTGTTGTCTGTTCATCTGGTTACCCGCAGACGAAAGGGCATTTTGCCATTCAGCACGATCTGCCAGCCACACACACTCACACGCTTGTTTTTGTATCATAGTACGGTCTCTCTCTGTTTTATACTGAACTAATATTATTTATATCCTCTGTAACCCTCATGCTGATCTATCTGCATTTTATACTGTCAGTAACAATTATTTAATATGTTTAATTAAGTGCTTGTCCTCATGGGGAACACCGGTTGCTCAATTGGTTGGTGATTTCAGGATTTATAGTTCTCTTGGGCCCCATAATGTAGCCAAAACTTGATGGATACACTCTTTAGACCCACTTGATCATCCTTTACGACTTGTGAATTATTTTAAGACTGTGTCTTACATGCTTCTTTTTAGTTAATCATTCCTGTTTGGCCCAGCAAATGAGCAATTTCACATTCCAGAGTCAAAACAGTGCAGACTTTGAAAGGGAAGAATGTGTCTTTGAATATTCGGAGAGCACATGATGACTAACTGTCAGACACTCACACATAGACTAATCCTCTTACGCTGCTGCCTGAGCTGTAGGGCTCGGCTGGTCATGACTGTTGCTGGCAGCCTCAGCTACCTGCTGCTGTCAGAAGCTCATCACGCCACATGTTTCTCTCTGTGTGTGTGTGTGTCTCTCTGAGGCATGAGGCAGTGAGTGAACGTGCCCGTGTGCAGCGATCACTAATACAGAACATGTAAAATGAGTGTTTAAACTCAAACTCTAACTCATCTGCCGATCGGGGTTGGATGCATGACCTCTGTTTGTGTGTGTGTGAGTGTATGCATACGTTCAAATGTATTTCTCAGTTTGTTCAAATTGATGGACTTCTTCGTAGAGCCTCCAGAAACCACGGCAACAGCATTACCCTCATGCTAGACTCTGTTGTGATGTCACAAAGGGCTGTACACAGTTGCCTTGGCAATGACTGGATTTTTCTGATATGAAGCCCTAGTGGTTTTTACGTGCATCTAACTGGCTCCAAGAGAATTTGCATACAGAAATAACCACTGTTTGCTGTATCCAGAACATTGTAATGCTGCGTAAAGCCGGATTTCTTGAGTTGCTTCTCTTTGAGGTTGGATTATGGGTTTATTCCAAATTGGAAAAGACATATAAAGCACAGAATTCCCCATTCTCCTGGCGTCTACAATATAAATTAGAGTCAAAGAATAAATTGAAACAAAATTTTAATCACATTTACTATGGAAATCTATGGCACAAGGCATTGTGAGAGTTTAATAGCAATGTCAGTTCATATTGTTGGTAAAAGCATTTATCACTTATATTAATTGTTCTGCACTGAAAAGTTTGGGTTCATAAGATGTTTTTTTGTGTGTGTGTGTGTCAAGAAATTTCTATTATCAATGAAAACAGTTGAGCTTCTTAATATTTTTGTAGAAATCGTCATACATTGTGATACTGCATTCTTTGATGAATAGAAGGTTCAAAATAACTTTTGTAGCGTTATAAATATATTTACTGTCATTTAAATTGTCATCTTATCAATTTAATGTGTCCTTGTTGGCTGAATGAGGATTAATTCTTATATATATAAAATCACATAGACTAAAATGGCCTATTTTTTCATATATATAAACGTAATATGTTAGGATTATTCGGTTCAATTTGATGGAATTTTATCGTACAATTGAAATTCGTAAATCTTAAAAAAAAAGTGATTTTAGACTACATATAAGTGAGTATAACACTGTGTGTTACACAGCAGTTTTATCTCAACAGTATTTCCAAACTGTGTATTATAACATTTATGCCAGTGGCCCAGTGAACTTTCAATGTAAACACATTGCTCAAAGTAAACAGTTCTGTGAAGAGTTTGCACAAACTGAATGACAATTCAAAGTTATTTTCTAATTAATCAACTTTAATGGGTTTAAATAGGTAGTTCACCCCAAAATGAACATTGCCAAAAAATGTCACCATTGCTCACCCTTATGTCTTAGCAAACCTTCTTTCGGTTCAATGAAAGTCATATAGTTTTGGAACGACATGAGGCTATAAATGATGACAGAACTTTTACATTTTTGGGTGAACTACCCCTTTAACTTTTAGGTAACCTAGAAAACTAATCTTCACAGTTCCCACATGAAATAGTGAAATTCTAGCTCAAAAAAAATATACCACATCTATCCTTAGACAGCATTTGCGTTGGTGTTTCAGTATAGTGTGAATGAAGTCTTTGTGATGGCGTGGAGCATGACTGATGGTGCTGTCACACATGTAAAAGAGCGAACAGCAGAAGTCACAGATGTCTTTGTTCTGCTAATGCTAATGCTAATCATTGTTAATGCTGGGGAAAGATTCTCAGAATTCCAGGGATTTAGTTCCACACAAATGAGCTTGTTACAGTTCTGCAGACTCTAGAGAAGTGTGTCCCAAGAGATAAAATGAAAATATGTACACTAAAAAAAAAAATCAGAGAGAAAAAAGATGTCTTTGGTAAATAAATGATAAATATTGAAGCTGCCCACACATAAAATTCCAAACCTTTTTTTTTTTTTTTTTTTTAATTATTCGTTTTGCATTTGCTTTACACACTTTGTGACACTTAGGTCTGCTAAATCATACCACAATGATAAAAAATAAAAGCAAGCTTGAAGTTAATAAATAGAACTCCTCTGTAGAATGTATTCACACAACTGTACAGTCCCATAGGCCATATATGGGACAATATGACCCTCAATGTCCCATAAATACAGAGATTCTGTCCCTTGCCTGCACATTTTTTCATTCACACACTCTGCTGTGACTGTATGCAGGTACAGATGCATTAGTCTACATGATTGTGCAACTCTTGGCTCTGTCCTCCCTGAGGGTCGGGGTGGGTTCAAGAGGCGTGGCTTGTGAGCTGGCTGGCAGCAGAGGCTGATTAGATATGCGCTTCAGAGCGTGGCGCGAGGAGCTTCTCTTGAGGCTCGGGGCGGGCTCACGTCTGACGGACACGAGCGTGGTGATGTGAAAGACATCTCGTACACTGTTCACGCACATTCGGGATGAACATTCCACGTATGCAACAGCGCCTAGCTCTCGTGCTCGTAAACTCCCCTGTTAGACAGACAGAAAGAAGTCAGCATCATTGGACCGTGTCAGAACTATCCAGGAGCATTTACTTTCTCATTTCCCTATCAAAAACACATCACAATTTCCTAGCCACTCTTTTCTCACTTTTGCGATCTTTAATGGAAACCCTTTTTTGGTGTTCGTATAGATTACAGCAAAAGCTGAAGCAAATGTCAAAGCAAAAATAAACACTATCGTTCCCTCAGCTGTTTTCTCTTCACATTCTTTCTCTTTCTTATGGTACTTTCCTCGAATAGGGTGCAAAAATAATACCCGAAACTCTTAAAAAATGTCGTTTTTACAACAAAATGTCAGTGAAACACAACATATCTAATAGGCCTCGCAAGAAAAATATGTAATTTGTGCCCATAATGCTTTAAAAATAAGTCGTGGGACACAGAATTGTACCATTTTCAAATAAAGTGTAATTTATTTCTCTCATTACAGAGTAGAATTAAAGAGAGAACTAGGTGTTTCATAATGAAACGTTGCTCCAGCGAGTTGACCCGCTCAGAGCATTGACGTAATAGAGAGAATATTTTCTACTGGTCTCTCTGTGCTTCTGTTTCTACGTGTAATTATAGAGCTTTCTTCTATTGTCTGCATGTGCTTAAATGGTTTCAAACACAATGGAAGAGCAGTTGACATGACATTTCAAGCTGTGACATCGGTGTACTGCTGTGTGAGATGCTATACTTCATCTAAACAACATTTTTATTAAGTCCTTGAGGAAGGTAAATATATTTGGTTTACATAAAATAAGTGAGCGATATGTATTTTTTACACTTTAATTGTGTGTCTTTGTTTGTGAAGGAGCAGTTGAGTTAACAGACACTGATGTCCTAACACAATCTCTCTTTTTTCTTCATGTTCAAGTTCCTGTGAGTGTGAGTGTGTTTACGCTCACCTGTTCATGAGTGACAGGTATGAGTCTCTGTTTGGACAGTTCTCTTAAGGTGCTCACATCTGTTCTCATATCCAACTTACAGCCGACCAGCACCAACTTTGCACTAGGACAATACTCCTGAGCCTCCACCTGCCACTGGAAAAACGAAAGAAAGAATTTGTCACTTCTGTCACTTTGTCACATACCCATCTTACCTACCTATTGATCTACACTACAGTTCAAAAGATCTATCTATTTATCTATCTATCTATCTATCTATCTATCTATCTATCTATCTATCTATCTATCTATCTATCTATCTATCTATCTATCTATCTATCTATCTATCTATCTATCTATCTATCTATCTATCCTTTCTCCCTTCTTTTCTTATCCAACTATTAACAATGTATAGATCTCAGTATTTAAAGTTTGAGACTTTATTTTACTTTCTACTTACTTTCTAGCCATTAGTTGTTTATGCTGTAATACGGTGAGCCCGTGGTACATTGTTTTTCTTCCTTCCTGTCATTTATGTGTGCATAATGAGTAAATAATGTAGTTGTGTGTGCATGAGAGAGAGAATTAGGGAAGCAATTTGACCAGCTATTGTCTGATTACTAGCAAACAGTCATACTCATGCGCATTCAAATCAAATCAGACAATATTTACACCAGTTTTTACCAATTAACTATTCGGCATAGTAAACAACAACAGCATCCAATCTCCTTTTACACCAGTGTGGCTTGAAATGACCCAGACAAGGCCCTTTTCAGGAACATTCCTGCTAATGCAGAACCATCCAGAGCCAGTTATTCAGACAGCTTATGTGTGAGCATGCATGGTGCATTTGTGCGTGTGTGTGTGTGTGTGTGTGTTATTCAACAGCCACTGCAAAGGTTCAGCAATCTCAGCTATGGCACCATTTCACAGGTTCTGAATGTGTTCAACCATCCATCAAACAGCACTGTGATCTTTAACCTTAAATGCCACTGTTAACTGGCCAATCGGAGGTCACCGCCTGCCTCTCAACATTCCACAACAGCCTTTAGCTCCGCCCCCGTGGCCTCAGAGGTGAGATGCTGAAGTCATGGTGTAAAGCATTCAGTGTGGCAGGCTTAGCATTAGGACAGTTAGAAAATGAAAGGCATTTGGGACAATTATGCAAGATTAAATCGCTCTAATAATTAAAAATAATAATAATTATTATATACACTACCCATTCAAAAGTTTCTGTCTTTGAAAGGAGTTTCTTATGCTCACAAAGGCTGTATTTATTTGATCAAAAACACAATATAAACAGTAATATTGTGAAATTTTATTACAATTTAAAAGAACTGTTCTCCATTTTAATATAATTTATTCCTCTAATATATTTAGTCCTCGGTGTTACACGATGAAGCTGATTTTCTGCTCAAGAAACATTTCTTATTATGATCAATGTTAAATATTTTTGCAGAAACCATGATACATTTTCAGGATGCTTTGGTAAATGTTCAATGTTCAATGTTCAATGTTCAAAAGAACAGCATTTATTTGAAACAGAACTCTTTTGTAAAATTATAAATCTCCTGATAACTTTCACTTTCGTTCGATGTAAGTGTCCTTCCTGAATAAAAGTACATAAAACTTTGAATGGTAGTGTTGACCGTTATTGAGATATAAATATATGTGATATTTTTTTCACACTACCCACTCTTCTTTCTACATCATCCGAATATCTTATATTCTCACCAGACGTATATAGACTTAAAATTGAAAAACACATTTAAACCTTTCAGCGTTAGGCTCACACCCTCATCACCACATAATTGCTGGCATCTGTGTTTAGGTAAAGCTTGTATTTTTGTGTAAATCCACAATGCCGTCATCCTCCAACTGCGAAACACCCACAAACAAAAACTCCTCTTAGTCGACAATTACATTGTGTTTTCGCAGCGAGAGACTAACGCTGCAAGCATATTGCATGTTTACAACCACAACTAATAATGTCATTCCAAAATGCACTATTGCAAGTATATACGTATTGTTTCTTTTTTTAGGATGAGAGACAAGAAGAAAGGAGATTCTGACCTTCTTAGGGATGCTGTCCAGTGTCTCCGGTCTGCTGATATCAAAACAGATGAGCACAGCATCACAGTCTGGATACGCCAGGGGCCGTACATTATCATAATACGAGGACCCTGCAGAACACAAGCACAGTGAGGGGTCAGGAGAATAACGCTTCATTATGATAAAGCTGATGTTCGAATCAAAGAGCGAAACATTGCTAATGGTGCTCGCGAATGCTGTGGCACGTACAAATTATCTACAGTGGGTCATAAAGCAGGGCAGATGATAAAAAAGAACGATGTTTCTCCAGTGGTGAGGTCCTGAGCAGGAAGGAGAGGTCAGTTTAATTCCTGTACAGTCATTTTTTTTTTTTTGCTATGTTTGGAATAACATTTTAACATTAGCGTCCATTCTTTTTCTTCAGTATTTGTGGGGTTCAAAGGGGTTCCTGGTTTACCTGTTGTTTCCCACAATGCAATGTGCCTAACTTGACACCATTTCCAGTAGAGCTGCACGATTAATCGTAAAAAGATTGCGGTCTCGATTCAAGCTCCCACGCGTTCTTATTCTATTAATGACAACGATTCTTTTAAAACTTTGACAAAATCATACCGGAACATTCAAATATGTGTTTGTGCTGCCAAGAGAGCAGTTTGGCACCACACATTAGTTATAAATATTCACAGAAGTACTGAGATATCAGTGTTAACTTCCTAACTTTAAACTTATGTCTACGACAGCGATAAAAATAGCGCAAACCACCTTTTGAAACTCACTTGGCGCGTCAAATAACGATTGTATCGATTACATCATTACTCCACTAGTGACTGTTAAAAATGTATTATGATTGAATCATTCATTCAAAAGATTTGTTCAAAAACAGTGATTCATAATGAAACAAGCATTTATTAATGAGTCATTGAATTCATTCAAACACATTTTTTTGTCTAGCAATTTTATAATATTTTGTCAGAACTTTTTTAATTTTGTTTGGTTGTATATTCAGAATCGAGATAGAATCGTAATCTCTGTTTAAAAAAAAATAAAAAATCATGATTCACATTTTATCCAGAATCGTGCAGCTCTAATTTCCAGTCTAATGAATAAATCAAACCAAAAGTAATACAGCAAAGATTATTAACGTCTCTGTTTTTATTCATCAAAACATTTTACACAAAAATACAAAGAAAGTTTCTGCACAGTTTCATCTCTGCTGCAATCAGACCCATGACAAAAACTATTATAGTTTCTATTAATATTTTAAATCAGTTTTTATATTTTCAGTTTTAAAGTTTTCGTATTTTTGCCTTTTTTATACAATTTATTTTTTTTTTATTTGATTTTTTTATGTTTTATTTTATTTTATTTCAGTTTATGTTTATTTATACCAAATTTTGAATGGTTTTAGCTTTAGTTAAATATAACGCCATAAACTGTCTCCATGGCTTTGTTCTCAATGGAGTATGTATTCAATGAAATACTGACATACTGCTTACAGTGCTGTATATACTGCTTTCCATTTGCAACATTAGTATTACAATAGAGTATTATGGTCCCATGACCTCACTGCATTGTGTGTTTAATTTAGTAAAACACAATACAGTAAGGTCACTAAAGTAAAAACAATTTTGTGTCATACTGGCTAATTGGTCTAGATATAGATGTAAGAAATAGCTTTAAAAAAATCATAGTAATATTGCTTCCAGATCTTTGGTGATGAATAGAAGAGAATAGCTCATAACATTGTGGGATACATAAAGAAATTTGCATATCCGGTGAACTTCCACTGTCTGCAACTGCCACACTCTCTGTCTTTCCTGATCTCCTCTCGAACTTTGCATTCATCTCTCACTCTCCTGTCCTTCCCTCGAGTGAGGACACAAATCCAGACATAGACAGTGAGAGATAGGGAGGGAAAGAGAGAGGACGTGTGAGAGTGACAATGAGTGTTTGAAGCACTGATCAAAGCTATCAGTTATTATGGGCTGGCCTCAGGAGCCACCCTGAGCTACATGTCCCACAATCCCTGCTGGCAGGTCTGTCAACCGCAGACATGGAAAGATGGTTGAATCTAATTTCTTAGATGAGAATGCAAATCAGGATAAGAATAAACTAATAAAAGTGTACGGAGAGAGAGACTGGAATGGAAAGAAAGGCTGATACTGTTGTCATATTACTTGTTTGTTATTTGTCACCATGTTGAGAGTGCTGGTCCACAGGGACACATTTTCTGTTCTCTCTACAACAGCTACTAAAATACACTTGCTTACTTAGCATGAGGACAAGCTACAGGCTTTCATGTTGTTTATTATTATTATTAACTACTTCTAAAAGATGACTCTCTTGCTGGCAAAGTAGGCCTCACCGAGCCATCAGGTTTCATCAAAAATATCTAAATTTGTATTGAACGACATGAGGGTGATTAATGACAGAAATTTCATTTTTGGGTGAACTAAGACTTTAATGGTGCAAAGTTGAATCTGCACAGTGAACTAACACGAACATTATTATTAACTAACATCAGCAAAGATTAATGCTGTATAAATATATTGATCATTGTTAGTTTCTTAGTTAATGTATTAACTATTGTTAAAAAAAATGAGACCTTATGAATAGTGTTAGTAATAATAATACTTTACCCTTCATGAAAAATGATTATATTACAAATAATAATAATTGTTGTTGTTGATAATAATAATAATAAAGAAAATTAATTATATATAAAGGGAATTTAATGACATATAAAATTAATTAAAAAATAAAAATGTTACCTTTCATAAAAGGTAAGATGATTCATATATTTAGTATTATTATTATTATAAATAACAAGTAAATAATAATGTTATATATTATTAATTTCCCTTTTTGTTGTTGTTATCATCATCATCGTCATACATTTCCCCTTTATAAAAAGGAAAATGATTCATAAATTATTATTATTAATAATAGAATAATAATAAAATGTATTTTAATTTACATATGAATGGAATGTGTCAGATTTTTTTTTCCAAGAATTTTTTTTTTTTTAGATCTAGCTAAGTTCTTGGGTCAGATTTGTCCCCAAAGTATGAGAGAGAGAGACACACACACACAGCTGTGCCACATCACAGCCTCTGTGTTTGATTGTGTGTAAACTCATTTCTTAGCACTCATGTTGTCTGTATCCGTTTTTCTGTTTAACAATTTAAAGACCTTCTCATTTATGGTCACTCTTCTCTGCCAATGCAAAAACATTCATTTCCTGTCTTGTTTGCAGTGGGTGTTAAATATCACCAGAGATTTCTTTGGCTGTTGTTTTATTTTCAAGACGTTATTACTGTGATTATGTCTGTAGTGCTAGACATAATTTGTGTCTTGTTAAGAACAGTGTGTCCATATGAAATGCTGACCTGAATGTTTGCCAGTATAAACATTCTCCTCTTCCAGTCCCTAGATTCACCTCTTGCCAGCTGTGCAGCTGTGTGTGTGCGCGACTGAAGCACAACTCTATGGGATGTCATTACGGATTGTTGAAGATATAGCCGTGAGCACCAGAGTGTCAGTTAGCTCAGGAGCACCACACATATGCTCACACAAACATCCACAGACACCTCATTAAGACCCATCAGAGACACAGCGTGATTACCTGTGTGAAACTGTGTTTATGTTTGCATTTTTGTAGATGTAAACTGGCCTAAGGGTAATGCGCAAATAGGTTTAAAAAGGATTTTATGTCATATGTACATAAGGAATTCAGTCATCATTTACTCACTCTCATGTCATTCTAAACATGTATGACTTGTTTGTTTAGAAAAATGTTTTTGTCCACACAGTGAAAGTCTTCAAGGTCTAAAACAACAAGAAAAGTCTTTGAAACGACATAACATTTTTCATTTTCCCTTCGAGCTCTATGAACAACATCTGTCCCATGCTGCTGATTTTCATCTAATTTCTCAGAATGTCAAACAAAAATCGCATTGACAGATATGCGGTTACAATGGAAGTCTTTGGGGCAAATGAACCAATACAGCCCCATAGACTTCCTTATGAGTGGATTTCTGTCAACATGCTGTTTTGTGTTTTTACCAACTGAAGGACAACTGGAAATAATTGAAAATACAGAGGAAAATGCTTAAGAAAGCACACACACATATCACAAACAAAACTAATCACACACAGTGAAACAAAGCGAGCCTCTCATTACCATTCAGCGTTCTCATTACTCATTTCTCATTAGTCATCAAATCATTAGTTGGCCCAGTTCTCCAGATGGTCGGGCCAATATGCTCATCCTCTAAATTTTAAAACAGCAAATTCCACTTTTCACACGCATTCATTACAAATCCCTAACAAATCCCGACATTGTGACAAATTAAGATTTATCCATATGATCACATAATTTTGTAGCACTTAAGGCTAATCCCTTTCATGTCAAAATACTTCCTTCACTCTCAGGAAAAAAAAAAATGGTACAAAAGGGCAGTTCTCTTTCAAAAGGTACATATTTGTTACCTAAAGCATACATATTAGTAACCTTTGAAAGGGTACTGCCCTAGTTACAGCTTTTATACAATTTTTTTTTTATGTAGTCAAAAATTGTATCCCTTAAAACTCATCTTTGATCACTGAAATGGCATATTTAAATGCTTCTTCCTGTGAAAAAAAACTTGATGCCTTAAAATAGCTTGAATTAATTCTACATCCTTGCTTCATTAAGTAGGCTATATGCAGATCTGTGAATATGCTAATTAGCTCCGCCTCCACTCACTCACACCAGCTCAGAGATCCACTCGGTCAACTTACTGAGGTAAACGCTGCACAATGGTTTCGCTCTTTACAACGTCGGACATATGATGGTAATGAACATGATTGGCCTTTTGCTTGGCTACGTTATCAAACAGCTAATAATGTTTTACTGATGTTATGCAAACCATGTTCCAGTTCGCCATCTCAGTCTGCCTTCTGAAAATCAGCTTCAGTTCTCCACTGATGTTCTGAGTTGGTGTTTATAAGGATATAAAAGCTTTGAACAACTCAGAAAGTCAGTGGAGAAAGGCATATAGTTCATCAAAATATACATCATATACATAATTCACCCGCTATGTTACTAATTGTACCCAATTATTCATATCAACAGAAAAATATCCTGGAATAACCTGGCTTCTCTCGAGACTCCCCTGCTTCAGAGCATTCATAGATAATGATATGCTAAAGCCCGTTGGCATGATGACGTGATTGGTTACAAGGTAGTTTGCGATGTAAGAAACACCAGCGATTTCAAATGTCTTTTTTTCGCTACAACACAAAGCCAATGGTGTCGACTTATGCTTTAAGACAAACCGTGTGCAAATTCATATTAAAAACACCACATAAACATATAAACAACATCTAAACTTGATTTTCATCACAGGGGGACTTTAAAGAATAAAATCTTTATAAGTAATAAAATATAAAAAAATATAATAAAATTATTATTACATTTAGCTCACTTCTGGTGACAGATTTGTTCACATGGCTACATAATTTTGTAGCACTTAAAGCTAATTATTTTCATGCCAAAATACTTCCTTTTAGCTTAATGTGTGAAGACAACTGTAAGCAATTGTTATCTTGGAAATAAAAATGCTTATTTTGATTTAAAAAAAAACATTTTGTTAAAAAAAAGATTTTGTAGCCGATTATACATTGATCATGCAGGAGATAGAAGGTCAAGTCAAGTGCATTGCATTGTGGGATACCGTATTTCATGCAGTTTGGTCAGTTGCATGCTGTACGTTTTCCCAAATGGTAAATGTCATCTTGGTATTTTAAGCATACAAAAAAAATTGCTGTACACATACTTCAGTATATAAGAGTAAAAGTAACAAGCAAGCAGTATATAAAACTTGTGGCCACACACTGCCAAATGCTTTAGTTTAGCATTTACATACTTTTGATCTGTTTGCCTTAAATTTTGTCTACAAGTTACACCAACTTACAGAGTGCATCAGGTTACTTTGGTAAGACAGTATGCTCCAATAAAGCATATCTAAATATATATATTTTGCACACAAAGCCGCTGGGTGCCTGGCTGTTGTCAAGACGGCTTATTGACACCATTTTTAAACACTGATAAAGTTCACAACCAGTTGAACTTTATCATCATGCTGAAACATGGACTCCTGCGTCCCAGGCTGTATGAGAGCACTTACAGCAAAGAGGAGATTTATTCTCGACAGGGTTACGGTCTGACTCCGGCACTACCCTACAGACCAACAACAACAGTGGGAGAGGAAAACATTCCCATAGGAACTTAAAAATGGAGATGACAAGAAAAGAAATTCCCATAAAGGACTTTTATAGCAGGGTGGGGAAACATGCAGAGGCCTAGAGCGGGGGATTTATGGGTCACGCTTGCTGAGAAACCCCTGAAGTGTGTGTCAGGACGAGTGTGTGTCAGCAGTAGTGTAGCTTAACACCAAGTGTGCGACAATCCACACTGACAGTACTGTCCAAACACACATACACAGCCATATTACTTGAGTTCTGGCTAACTTGGATTGTTTTATAGAAGAGAAGCTAGAATCCACACAAAGCCATCTCACCCACAGACACAGTCCAGCAATATAACAGGATCATATCCTATTCTAGATTCATAAAACCTACATTGTCTACTGTGTCTTGTTAAAATCAACGCGGTGAGAGTTCTGCTTTGTAGTAAGTGTCTCATAAAGCCGTCACTCAAGAGAACCAAAGCGTCATTTTCGGTCACACTAAAACAAAAACACAAGGGGTCAGTCAGGCCACGGGAGCGGTCAGCAGTCGGCAGGGACGGGAATGAACCGCGTCCATGCACAGACTAGACTGGCACCAGGATTTGTTACAGTAGAATGTTTGCTATTGCATCTATCCGTCTCTCCATGAGGTTTCAAAATTTACACTCCCAGACTGTCCTAATCAGCCTGACGCCACTAGAGAGCACAATGCTTAAGTCACAGTAGATCGCTGGCTATGTTTGGAGTAGCTTCTGATCGCATACGGCCTAAAATAATATGAATTTGATGCATATATTTATTATTATATATAGAAAATGTGGAACAGTGTACATAATCATTATAGCTTGATTGTATTACATGCTTGTTTTTTTCAGTGATGTTACTTCTGGACAGGCAAGTCTATAGGTTAGCAAATAAAATATTGTAACACTGGTACGCAGGGAAGGAGACCAGAGGCATCTTTTTAATAGATGTCTATATGGAGGAGAGGCTTCATTACGCTGAATAAACTGCTTTTATGGGAAAACGGCTTATCATTTAATGAATCGACAGCCTCTCGGCTAATCTACGACATGTTTGCTCTTAAACACTCATTTTGGATTGATCTATTTTTAGACTATTTTTTGCACCGAGGAAAAAAAAAAGGTGTTTTATAAGGGAAGTCACATACAATTCAGCAACAATTATGATTCAGTAAATGGCACTTCTCGTTCATTTCTATGGTATCCGCAAATAGAGATCGAGTGTCGCGCAACTCTGACTTCAAGGCTGTAACGTGATTGGTTGTCAAGGCATAGATGATCCATGTTGGTCGTTATGTCACGGGTGTGTGTATCCTGGAAGAAGCGCACAATGAAGGGAATCGTATTGTATAACTTTTACTTGAGGAACAGGAGAAAAACTAGGAGAATAAGTTTACACAACACCATAAAATAACACAAGACAAGGACTAAACCAAAACTGAGGGCTTGAGTACACAGGAAACACAAGGAGATGACGAGTCTAATTAATGACACACCTGACGAAAATGAACTCATAATGAAATCTAATCAGAAACCATAGAAACAAGAGTGGAGGGAAAACCAAACAAACAAAGAGCACAAAAGAGTCAACAACAGGCATACATGTAACACGTTATATTTTCTCCAATGTTATGTTCCATATCTCTCAATAATGTAGGATGTCAGTCAAGTTGTTTGATGATTTCTCAATAATAAGTAAATAAAATATTGCCTACTACAGTCACGTTTTGAGTTCTGTTCATGGGTAGAGTTTGTTTTCAGTTTGATAATTGGCTCAGTTCTCCTCTGTTCTCTCACTGTTTTTATTCTGGACTTCTATTATCCTTGCTTGCAACCAACGAGGACAACTGCAGTATCCACCTTATTTTTCACATAAGAGCGGGCCATTGTGACTTGGATGTGTCTTATCCGCTTTTATTTTAGCTGTAGAAAAACTGTCCATTATGCTGCTTGACTTGGCAAATTGCTACTTCTATTATTTTCATTTAATATCATAACCATAAAACGAACTGGTGTGCAGCGCAAATGATTTGACCATGCATTTACAGCATTTTGTTATTCTTATAGTTGTTATAGCAGCAAATGAATTGGAAGTCTTGGCACAATCACAGAAAATAGCTTCCTTCCGTTACTAACGGTTTCAAATGATGCCATGCCAGATCTCACCTGATGTGTCCCACATGTTCAGCTCGATGCGGTGCTTATCGATCTCAAAGCTCGCAGTGTAGTTCTCAAACACCGTGGGCACATAATTCTGCAATGAAAATCACATTACTGGTAAATAATTTTAGTCTACTATGACAATGCGATAGTCTTTTATTCCCTATCATGACATATCTGAGTGAAACGGCTTTGCAAACAAGAAAAAATGTAGGCCGGAAATTGATTTTGTTCCTCGAGAATTGATTGGATAGTAGTGGGTTGCTATCGTTGTCACATCATGTGAGTGACAGGTTGTCTCGCGCGGGAAAGAAGGTGTGATGAGGTGTCTGTGCAAGAGCGATTAAAGATTATGAGAGCACGTTATTATAATTATTTTTTTTTTATTAAAAATAATGATATGTACGGATAAATCATTTATAATAATACTGCAATCGATTTTGATTTCACAACTATAAATTAGCCTACTAAATTTTGAATGATTTACTTGAAATCTATATAATAAACCATAGGATACAAATTCATCTTTTTTTTTTAAATAATAATAATAATAATAACTAAATAACGAAAAGTAAGATTGATTATCTTTTAGATAACGTCGATCTGGTCAGAATAGTTATTAATACATAATCGCTGTGTTCATTCAGCTGGCCCTAACTTGCAATAAAACTTTTATAGTTAGTGTTATTTGAAAAGAACATTGTTTAATCCCCGAGGCTCCAGCATTTCTTTTTCTATCCAGTGCGACGGTCCGATTTATTTAACTCCCAACAATTTACGAACTTCAACCGCGTCACAAAAGCAACTTTCAATGCAACCTACAGTTTTGTTTATTTGCTTTAAAACAGACGAACAATGGGCTACTCTGACAGCTGTCACCACTCCATTTAGTAACTTATTTTCTGTTTTATAGTTATGACATGAATGATGAATGGCATGATCGGTTCACCTCTGGGTAGCTGTCCTTGGCGAACACATGCAGCAGCGCCGTCTTTCCACACTGAGTGTCACCGACCACCACGATCTTACAGCGACTGCACTGTCCTTCCATCATCATCATCATCAGCTCTGTCCTAGCGCTTAACGAGCACCATCCGCTGCCTGATAGCGGTCCGTTATAACGCCGAATGAGTCTGTCTGAGTGGACGTGTGTGTGCCAGCGAGAGAGTCCACTCACACGGGCGCGCGCCCCTCCCCGTCCTCCTGTCAGTCTCCTGGTTCCCACGGTGACACCACGCGCTGAGTCTCGCCGCCTCCCTCGCGTCATGAGCCGGGCGTGCGGGTCGCGCTGCCTCTCCAGTCTCGACTGACTTCTAATGACACGATGCGATCTTGTCTTGTTACTGTGGTTTGGGAATGGCGCAAACGACCTCCAGCTCGTGTGGAAATTGTTTTAACGATGTGATTTAACGCATCAGTGAGACATCCAGGGTTCCCAAGGTCATGGAAAATATTATGAAATTATCATAAAAAATGCTCTCGGAACATCAGAGGAACTTTAAAAAAATAGATTTTATAATTTAAATTTTGAAAGGCAGAAAGTGTTTGCAAAAAGCCTATAACTGAATCTCTCTGTGTCTTTTAATAAAGGAGATTTCTCGAAGAATTGGATGAGTCATCTAAAATATTGTCTAAAGTCTTTGATGAATTTAATTGCCTTTTCCAGGCATACTTTTGATATTTGGGTAGCAAATGTATCTTCCAATAGCCTAATAAGAAGGTAAACTGATGGAGATGTTATATTTTTTACAGGAAATGGAACTGTTACATTTTTTTAGCTATCGATTGACTTTTCATTTTATTTTTTATGTTTGAGTTTAATAATCTCAGCATAAATTAATCAGTTATTTGGAAAAGAGTTAAATATAACATTTTAAATCCATTCCAGTGGCGAAATGAATAAACCAATCATTTTAGTTAGTAATATTACACTTTAAAATCAATATTTTAATATTAAAATATTAAAAGCTAGGTTAGGTTTCAATAGCCTGAATTTATGTTTCTGGCAAAGTTTGCAAGTTTGTACCTGCAATAGATTATTTCGCCTTCATTGTAAAAGTAATGCCGCCACCTTCTGTTTATTGTCGGTATTGCAGATTTTTCAGTTAATTGTTGTGTGCGGCAAACAGCTGTTTAAATCTGACTGCGTTTGTCTTCGTTTGCTCAGTTTAGTTCACTGTAAGATTTGTGCACGAATGAAATAATTCGTTTTTATTTGTTTTTTTTTATTGTTATTAGTTCTCAGCTTCTAGTGGTTGTAAACCACTTTTAAGTACAAGTAAAATCAGCAGTGAACTTATAGAAATGTTTCATTTAGTTCTAGTGATGAACTGAAGTCAAACGCAGTGATTTTTGAATAATTCTGTAATTTCGCCTCAGGCATTTTAGTTTACGCCCTAAACTTAACCACAAATCACAATCCAGAGATGAGTGACAGCCACACCCTTTCAGCACTGTGCGGCTTTTACCAGCAGGGGGAGACAAATACCACAAGACTGCGAATTTGTATTAAGATACACATTAGCCAAGAGTTGTTTTATTTAGCATTGAGCTGTTGAACAAAATACTATAATTAAACCACTTAATTATATTATTTTGTTTTAATAAGAAGTTTTAGAGACTAGAGGAAGTGATCTATCACTAAGCACGGAAATGTTAGCCAACCACATTCCTGCTCTCCATGAATGCTTACATTCACACAATGAGGTTTATGACCTGCTGAACTATGACGAAGTTTCATATTCTTTCAGCGTTGTTTCTAATTCAGTCTGATTGTTTTTGTGTATGTGTGTTCTTTCTAGTTTGTTTGCTTGTTTGTAAGGTACACTTTGTTATAGATACCTGGTATGGTTGAGTCATTCATCGTGAGGGTTTCATGTTCATGGATCCTACATGCACATATAGATAAACTAAATTTACAAATACATCAAACACTTTTTTTTGTTTTGTTTTTTAATAAAGAAAGTTTTGAGATTTTAAGAATCTTTTAAAATGTTAATCCACTTAAGCAAGCTTTCATTCCCGTCTAGATTACTGTAATACTTCTTGGCACACACCCTTGAAATGTAACAAGTTTGCATTGTTCATATTTGTGTATTGCAAGACCATAGGTTACAATTTGCATGAATGTATAATAGAAAGTAGGGTTGTATATCAAATTGTTCAACATTTTGATTGATTATCACCAATTTCACTAATTTTTCACTTTAATGGTCATGTGAGATGACAAATTTTAAGATATGATGGTATGCAGTTGCTAAGTGTTTCTTCTACATGTCTTTGTATATGTCGTTTGAGTGATTGTTAAGTGACTTATAACTGGTACAAGATAGTTAATCTAGTTTTAACATATCATAGTTTACCATATTATATTATTTATAGCATGTTACAATATAAATGAGATAATATGTCATGTTTCATTTATTTATTGATTGATTGATTTATTTTGCCATGTCAGACACTATGTTTATTTGCTCGGGTACTGAGTGAGTGTGTTGTGGACCTGATTACATAAACGACTGTCTACCTAAATATATTCCTGTCGGACACACAGAAGCCTGTTGGCTGCTGTGTTGTTCAGAGGGAGAGCAGTCAGCGGGTATTTAGTGTTCTAGCTCCTTATAAACGGTAGTGCTATCCGCTTTTTGTTGTGTATGTAAAATGCATGTATCTGGCATAAGTCTGAGCAAGTCTAAACAAGTAGCTCACTTAATTTACAACTGAAGTGTATGTGTGTGAATACGTCACATCTCCAGATCTCAAGGGACCAAGGAAAGCTAATTTTCATCCAGCGCTCCAGCCTCATTCTCTCTGTCTTGTTATGTGTGCACAACCTATATCAGGCCCAGAATGCATCAGATGCATTGCTGTACTCGCAGTGTAACCCACTTACAGCTTAAAGAGACTGGAACGGGAGCTTATTCACACAGAGCTAAGGACTGGGGTTATCTATGGTCAGGATATCTCTCTTCCCTTTCACTGTGCTCCATTTCACTCCTCAAATACCCTTGTAAACTTTTATTACCCCTTATATGTCAACCAGGAAAGAGATGAAGCCCGACGTTCTAATTACCAGAAGGTTACTCCAAGAGGAAAATGTTATTGCACTTTATAGCTCAGGAGATTTGAACGAGTCCTTGGTCATGTTTTTAGATAACAATTTTGTCTCAGATGATTTCTTAGGGACACAAATGAGCCCATTATGACACACAATAAGTAGAGGAAATTTTGAATATGCGATAACACAATAATTTTGTATAAATAGGTATATATTGATAAAATGAACATGAATAAAATTATAATCATAATTAATACCATATATATATATATATATATATATATATATATATATATATATATATATTATTATTATTATATTAAATAAATTAAAATAAATTATTTGCATATTTAGATATTGATAAAATAATTTGTTATTATATTTATGATTGAAATACAGTTATTTTGCATAGACAGATCTTGATAAAATATGCATAATTAAATAAAATAATTATTATTATTTATGATTAAAACAATTGTTTCACATAGACAGACATAGATAGGTATTGTTAAAATAAGCAAAATTAAATTATAAATAATTAAAAAATATTTTTATTATAAAATTAAAATTATAATCATAAATTAAAAATAATGTCATTGATAGATAAATAAGCTAAATTAAATAAAGACTAGTTTATGGATTGTGTGCCTCTCCTCTCCTCCTCCAGACTCTGGGACCCTGATTTCCAAAGAAAACATAACATCATCAGAGAACATAACTTTGGACAACTCAACAGCAGTCCAGTCCTTTTTGTCTTTAGCCCAGGCGAGAAGCTTCTGACGCAGTCTGTTGTTCAAGAGTGGCTTGACACAAGGAATGCCACAGCTAAAACCCATGTCTTGCATACGTCTGTGCGTAGTGGTTCTTGAAGCACTGACTCCAGCTGCAGTCCACTCTTTGTGAATCTCCCCCACATTTTTGAATGGATTTTGTTTCACAATCCTTTCCAGGGTGCGGTTATCCCTATTGCTTGTACACTTTTTTTTCTACCACATCTTTTCCTTCCCTTCACCTCTCTATTAATGTGCTTGGACACAGAGCTCTGTGAACAGCCAACCTCTTTTGCAATGACCTTTTGTGTCTTGCCCTCCTTGTGCAAGGTGTCAATGGTCGTCTTTTGGACAACTGTCAAGTCAGCAGTCTTCCCCATGATTGTGTAGCCTACAGAACTAGACTGAGACCATTTAAAGGCCTTTGCAGGTGTTTTGAGTTAATTAGCTGATTAGAGTGTGGCACCAGGTGTCTTCAATATTGAACACAATATTCTAATTTACTGAGATACTGAATTTGGGATTTTCCTTAGTTGTCAGTTATAATCATCAAAATTAAAAGAAATAAACATTTGAAATATATCAGTCTGTGTGTAATGAATGAATATAATATACAAGTTTCACTTTTTGAATGGAATTAGCGAAATAAATCAACGTTTTGATGATATTCTAATTATATGACCAGCACCTGTAATTTATGATTATATTTGATTGAAACAATTATTTTGCAGATGGATAGATATTGATAAAATAAGCATGATTCAATTAAATTCTAATCATAATTAGTGATTATATTTCTGATAAAATAATTATTTGTGTATTTAGATATCGGATTTAAACTAATTTAAATGATCAGAATTTATGATTATGTTTAAAATACAATTATTTTGCATAGACAGATCTTGATAAAATGTGCATAATTAAATAAAAATAACAATAATTATTATTAATGATTAAAATCATTATTTCACATAGATAGGTTTTGTTAAAATAAGCTTAATTAAATAAATTATAATCAAATTAAAAATCATTTCATAGATAGATAGATAGATAAGCAAACTAAAATAAAATAATAATAATAATAATTTATGATTATATTTATGTTTAAAACAATTATTTCACATAGATAGTTATTGTAGCATAATTAAATATAATTATAATAAAAAATTTAATTAAAATTATTACACAGATAGATACTGTCACAGACTCAACCACGCCTTCCCAACCAGCTCTTTGACCCCCCCTCTCGGTACGTCCATGGATGTTCTACCTGTGCCATAACTAACACTCCCAAACAACTCCCTGCAGGCAAACTTGTACCGTTACCTATACCTCAACGACCCTGGACTCTTGACAGATTCTCCAAGATGTGCAAGCTTATCCCGCTGAAGGGGCTACCCACTGCCTTCCAAGCGGCCGAACTCCTGTTCCAATACATCTTCCGATACTTTGGCCTTCCTGAGGATATCGTCTCCGATCGAGGACCTCAATTCATTTCCCGAATCTGGCAATCGTTCTTCAAACTCCTGGGGGTCTCTATCAGTCTGTCATCTGGTTATCACCCTCAGACCAATGGCCAAACCGAACGGAAAATTCAAGAGATCGAGAGGTACCTGAGGTCATACTGTCATCAAAACCAAAACAACTGGAGCCAATTCTTACCTTGGGTAGAATATGCACAAAACTCCCTCAGACAATCCACCACCGGTCTAACACCCTTTAAATGTGTATTCAGTTACCAGCCACCCCTGTTTCCCTGGTCCGGAGAACCGTCAGAAGCCCCAGTAGTGCAAGAGTGGTTCCAACAGAGCGAGAGGGTATGGGACTCAGCTCATGTACACCTCCAACAGGCTGTGCGAAGACACAAGATTCAGGCTGACAAGCGCAGGACACAAGCTCCCATCTACCTTCCTGGCCAGAAGGTATGGCTCTCTACCAGAGACATCTGTCTTCGCCTGCCTTGTCGGAAGCTGAGTCCCCGCTACGTTGGTCCTTTCACAGTGCAGAGGCAGCCGAATGAAGTCACCTACCGCCTTCATCTATCTCCCGAGTATCGTATTGCACCATCATTCCATGTATCATTACTAAAGCCTTACACTGAACCTATGTTTCCCCCCGCAGATCCGGACAACCCTGAAGTGCCTCCTCCTCCTCCTAATATCGCTGAAGAAGAGTCCATATATCAGGTCCGTGACATCTTAGATTCCCGACGACGGGGATCACAACTCGAATATCTCTTCGACTGGGGGGGATACAGTCCCGAGGAAAGATCCTGGGTGGCTTGAGATGATATCCTCGATCCATCACTACTCACCCAGTTCCACAGTGATCATCCCAGTCGGCCTGCTCCCCGTGATCGGGGACGTCCTCGTCGCCGTATACGGTCGTCAGGAGCCGCCCGTAGAGGAGGGGTTACTGTCATAGAGCCTGTCACTGACTCAACCACGCTTTCCCAACCAGCACCCCGTTCACTCCAATCAGAGTCACCTGTTTCCAATCACTCCCTAGCCTTCATATACTCACCTCCCCTTAAGTTCAGTGTCTGGTCTCGTCTTAACATGACTATACAGACTTACCAGCGTTCACTTACCTGTCTTCTGTCTGCCTGTTCCGTGGATACCGTCAGCCTGTCCCTAGTCCGAATTCCTGCGAACCCCAAGATCTTCCAGCTCACATCTACAAGACACGGATAAACCCATTTACTAGTCAGCTAAGTCATCTGTTTGATTCTCGGACCGTTATCACTCACCATACCCGACCTGTTACCTGGTGTTTCTGTGATCTGCAAAATAAAGACTTTAATCTAACCCTTTGCCTTTGTCTGTGTCTGACAGATACTATGGCATAATTAAATAAATTGGAACCATAATGTATGATTATATTTATGTTTAAAACTATTATTTTGCATAGATAGATAGATGTGAATAAAATAAGCATAATTAAATAAAATAATAATTTTTATTCATTAAAAAAGAATGAAATCCAGTATGCAATGTCCATTTACTCAATGTTTATATTTTAAGTGCTCGAGGCAATTGAGTTTCATATCCTTTGGCGCACAGGGTTTGCCTGCCAGCAGGACTTTGCCCGACTCTTTAGCCATTAGAGGATTTATGTCACCATTGGGTACAGTCAGCCTGGCACACAAACACCAGACGTGATTTGAAAAGATTTAAGACCAGAGCTCAAGCAACTAAGCCGCAGTTAACAAGACACTGGTTGGTTTCCAAGATCTCTACAATTTTAAGATTTCTAAAGAAATGTATTTTTCATCATTGTTTCTAGAATGCCCGATAAAAGGAAATAGAATTCCGCTTATTTCATCTTTTTCCTGGCATGATCTGCATAGCTTCTAAACTCGTTCAGCCCCATGACCTACAGTTCACTTCCTGTTTCTCTCAAAGCACTTCCTTTGCACTTGTTGATGAGTCAGAGTGCAGTTTCAGTGACCTTTACCATTGCAGTGGGTGGCTGTATGTATGAATGTGTTGGGGTGTGGTGTGTGATTTAGTGTGCAAAAACACGCCGGAGTTGTTGCAAGCACAGTTATTTTATGTCAAAGCACTCACAAACACATGGATGCAATGCACCGCCTTCAAGTGGTAACAATGGTTTGTGAATTTACTGTGATTTCCAGATCGGTCTTGGAGAATAGAAGGAATAAATAGACATTTCCTCTTGGCCTTCTGGTTGCGCACAAACATGCTCATAAGCACGCCTCCACAGCCACACGAAGGACATACGCGTCTTTACACATATGCACGCAGGTGCACACATCAGTTCCTCTACATTCATGCTAACAAAAACGACACAGCTGTTGCGATCTGTGGTTTTAACATGCACATCTCTTGCTCACACAGGCATTGTGCACCATTTTAATTTCCTAGTGAAGTATATTTCTTCTCACATTGAGAAAAATATGAATGTGTGATCCCCCCTCCCCACCCAGTTAAGCGCAGATCCCTCCTCACAGGTGATTCTGAGGATTTCATTGGTCAATCTCACAATACTAATCCCAAACCTATAGAGCGCACCTTGATTTTTCTGAACTGAATCTATGACTTTTCTCGACAGATGACTGCTAAACCAATAAAAATCTGCCATGTGACGAGTTTGCACTTAAATGGTTTGAATATGGAAGAATATAATCTAGTATTAATACATATTGGCGCAGTTTCACAGACAGGACTTAGATTAAGCCAGTATTAGGCCTTAGTTCAATTAGGGCATTTAAGGAGCTTTTACATACAAACATACTTTAGAAAAAAAAACCATTACCAGTGCATCTTGAAACAAACCAATGACACAGACATATTTTTAGATATTGCAGTACAAGCTGCTTTCAGTTAAAGTTTCAGCAAGTCTTGTCCGAGAAACTGGGGGATTGTGAATTGTCTTAGTTCACTTCTGAATGAACATTTCCTGATAATTTACTCACCCACATGTCATCCAAGAAGTTTATGTCTTTCTTTCTTCAGTCGAAAAGAAATGAAGGTTTTTGAGGAAAACATTCCAGGATTTTTCTCCATATAGTGGACTTCATTGGGGTTCAACAGGTTGAAGGTCCAAATTGCAGCTTCAAAGCGCTCTACACGATCCCAGACGAGGAATAAGGGTCTTATCTAGCCAAACGATTGGTCTTTTCTAAAAATAAAAAATAAAATCAATGTACTTTTTAACCACAAATGCTCATCTTGCACTGCTCTGTGATACGCCACGCATTACATAATCATTAGAAAGTTCACGCATGACGTGGGTGAAAGTATAGATCTAGTGTCTACAAAGCAAACGCCCTTTACAAAAAAAGGGTGTAATGATATCGGAACGATTTTGAAGTTGGAGGAGAAAATGAGATGGAGTTTTACGCCCTGCCGAGGCTTAGGCATGGCGGATCGCAAGTGCAAGACGAGCATTTTTTATTATTATTATGTTTTGAAAATGGCCGTTTCTTTGGCTAGATTAAGTAAAGCCTTTATTTGTCCCGCAGTGGGGAAATTGCATAGACCCTTATTCCTCGTCTGGGATTGTGTAGAGCGCTTTGAAGCTGCAGTTTAAACCTTCAACCCGTTGAACCCCAATGAAGTCCATCACAAAAATCCTGGAATGTTTTCCTCAAAAACCTTCATTTCTTTTTGACTGAAGAAAGAAAGACATAAACATCTTTGATGACATGGGGGTGAGTAAATTATCAGGAAATTTTAAATCTGAAGTGAACTAATCCTTTAAAATACAATAAAATATGATTATCCAACAGTTTGTCCAGTGTAGTGGAGCTTGCTCAGCGTTTACCGGATGCTTTGAGTTTGAGTGTAGATTGGTGACATGACAATCAAATGCTTTGGCTTCTGTCTGAAACATTTATATTGACACTATGTAGCTGTGCGGCCTTGAAATTCAGCACCAGCATTCAGTGTGATTATTGCTTGACATCAGTTCTTGTTGTCTGAAGCGACATGAGGATTGCAGATTTTCAAAATTATTTTCTTACGAAATTTACTTTAATTTGTTGATTTATTGACAGATCTTTATAACATAATATGTTGAACCAAATCAATTTACAATTCAAATAACATGAAGCATAGATTTAAGGACTATTTAAGGTTGCATTTCAACTGTGTACATTCCTAAAGAAATAATTAATCTGTGAAAGTGTATTTCACACTCAGCCAGAATTCCTCTCATTCTCTTGACTGAATTTCAGCTGAGTAGTAAAAACAGCTTTACTGCATTTACTAAATTGAAGTCAGCACAGCTGCTTGTCATGAACAAACTCCCTCATTGGACACTTCAATCCATTACTCTTCCCCCACAATTCCATTTCTCCGGGCTTTGCAGCTTGCCACGCCTCGCCTCGTTTTTTCTCAATAGTTGCCAGAGCCTCGGGTCACTCACTAGTCGTCGTGAGGGAACTTCCACTCCCTTTCTTTCTCTCTCTGTCTCCCTGTCCTCCACCTTCTCAGGCTCCAGCATCCTTTTTGCAAAGGCTGAGAAAACCGTGGACCGCGAAGCCGTTCGTATTGTTTGAGCTCTTTATTGTTTGCCTGAGTGAGGCAGGAAAACAAACGCGAGTCTTTTCTCCTCAAAAGTTCTCTACTCAAACTCCGACCATGTCCGGCGAAGACGCACCTGCCCAGCAGCAAAACGCCGAGGAGCAGAAGCAGCAGCAAGAGAGTAAGACGCCCGCCGAGTCCCCAAAAACGGAGAGCAAACCAGACCCACCGCCCACCAGCGCGTCCACCGAGGCCGCCGCCGCCACTGCCGACACCCCAGCGCCAGCCGCCGAGAAAGCCCCAGAGGAGGACACCTTCAGCTACAGGGCTCTGGTGCTCACCGGTTACGGCGGGTATGATAAGGTGAAGCTCCAGGTGAAGAAGGGGAAACCGGCGCTCAAGAGCGGCGAGGTGATGGTGCGCGTGAAAATGTGCGGGCTGAACTTCGCTGATCTGATGGCGAGACAGGGACTGTACGACCGACTCCCGTCCCCGCCGGTCACCCCGGGCATGGAGTGCTCCGGGATCATCGAGGCTGTCGGTGAAGATGTGACTGACAGAAAAGTGAGTAAACTTGGCTTCTTTACGCACACATTTATTGATTTTAATATTCGTTCTGCGCTGTTCATTTTATCATATATAACGAGTTTGTTCAGCACAGAATGTTATGAAAATGTTTCCCCAGTTATTTAAAGTCTTTGACTCCGTGCGGAAAATGATGTCAGTCATTCAAAGAGACAACTCCTCAAAGTCCTCTCTCGCCACCGGAGACAAAAGAGGCGCGGGAGGGGCGCCGGTAGCCTCATTTCAGAAGCACCGGAGCTCTTGTCGCGCTGACCCGAGCAATGGCCCGGAACGCTGAACGTTTACGGGAGAGCGCGCTTTGCTTGGGTTTTGTATTGAAAGTAACAAACCGCCTGGTGATACTTCATGTACACCGCTAAACAATAACTCTCCCTGTCACGTCACGGTCAATGTAGGCAGCTTTGTTTATTATAATGGAAGCGTTTTGTTTTGAGACGTCCGTGTAAACGGAACCAGCGCCCTCTTTCTCAGAGATGGACGGGTTTCGTGAAGTCGCACCTGAGACGCGCAGCATCCACACGCGAGCCGTCAATTCTAGACCCTTTCAGTCGTAAATGATGCTTTCGACATTAATTCACTTTCAGGTATTTGTGCGAAAGATGCCCAGCGTGATGTGTGCGCGTGGAGGACTCTCCCCACGCGCAGTAAAAAAGGGCGAGGCTCGCGAGGGGGGAAATGCTAATCGCGCGCGCCCTTTGTCATCTGCCTCGCGCATTGTGACACCGACCATACTGTCATCATTCCTGCCAGATTTTTCTTCATCTTTTCTGGCCTCTTTAAACAATAATTAAAGTTCTTCCCTTTAGGCCTATATAAACGTCAACGCCTATTTCTATAGGCATCGCGCCAATGAAATACAATTTCTAAGTATTCCCATATTTGATATAGTTGGCCAGCGGTTCTCTCAGTGATTTAAAATACTGTCAATAATAAACCTAATGCTCGGGTTACTTTTCCAGCCCTAAAGATCTATAGGAAACATTGGAGTCTTGGTATGACGTGGATTAATTGACTTTCTATGTGCTCCATATGAACAAATCGATGAGTCATGCCTGGTGGTCGCTGCTGGTCTCCATGGCAACGTATCATGGCAACGCCGCGCACCGGCGCTGTCTCTCTCTGTGTAGAAAGGATTTGATATTTGTATTGCCGAGAATAATCACATTTAATGAGAACCAGTCGAGGTAAGCTGTTCAAGAATTGTGTGAACTGCAGATTAAAACCCGAATCTTTGTTAATACAAGTAAAAGGGAGAGAAGGAAAGAGGGAGCGAGCACTAGGCGTTGGCTGGTGGGTGATGCGGAGGAGGAAGATGATGGTTCAGCCCTTCCTCGGCCTCGCCTGTCATCGATATTGAATTTAAAAGGTCACCGTCCACCCTATCTCTCTCTCTCGCTCTCTATATTAGCATGTCAGCAAGCAAACAATTGCTTCGTCTCACATTAGGAGACCTGATGGTGCTTGGCAAAGCTGGCATTGTTTGGTGAGCATGTGAGGTGAGGAATCTGCTGATTGTGATATCCACAAAATGACTTTCTTAGAGGAAGAGACAGAGACCGTCTCTGTATCATACACCTCTTCCTAAACAAACTCTTGAGAGCTGTAGAGGTGGACGCTAAAGGCCGTGACACATGACCTGACAGATGTTATTCCTAAACTGCTCTCTTGTGCCCACTCTCTGTCTAGATTAGCATTTTTAAATGAATAATTCATATAACTTGTTGCTTATGCACACACAATATTTATCAGAGTTCTGCTGCAAGGATCAGATGCATCTGTTCACAATTATCTTCCTCTGGACCACATTGTCAGCCTGGAATTTCCTCTCTCGCTCTCTCCCTCCCTCTGTTTGTGTGTGTGTGTGTGTGTGTGATTTGACAGGTCGATGATAAACAGCGACGCAGTGAATATCAGTAAGTGAACAGCAGGGACACGCGCCTTTTTAGCTGAATCTGATGCGGCCGTGTTGCATTTCTCATCGAAAAACTGTTTTAACAATTAGACTTTTGACATGAGAACCTAATGTCTTTTCAAGTACTCTTATTTAAGAGCAGTTTAGCTGTGATATAAGACTGGAGTATCGTTTTATGAGTTGTATGCCAAGATTTGTTCAGTTAGTCTTACTATATCACTATAAGACTGATCAACATTTTAAAGCGGCGTCGCGGGGTAATAATAATAAAAAAAAAACTTTTACTGCACAGTAAATGTCACAGTAGAACAAGAGAAGAGGTAAGTGTTTCACCAAGCGGCGAGGCGTTACAGAAGTGGAAACCGTACTGGTGCTATGGAAGTATGGCCTAATTTGACAATTGTAGTGATTAAACAATGCAGATGAGGATAAAATATATCTAAGCCCAGTTTCACCTGCAGGTACCACATAAAACAATCAAAAATAAACAGATCGACTTGAAGAGCCAAATTCTGACTGTAGTTGCTTTCAGTGCATTTTAAGTGTTTTAACTTTGCATTTAATACTACTTTTAAATAAATAAATAAATAAAATTTTAAATTAAAATAAATTAATAATCCTGGAATGATTTAAAAAGACAAAATTCAAAAAAGACTAACTTCCACAGGACTATCATGCATGCACATCTGTGTGAAATGTATGGAAAAATTTCTGCCGAATGGCAAATTGGTAGTTAAAAAAAAAAAAAAATTATTAATAGAAAAAATGCACAATATTTATATAATATATAAAGACTATAGATGAAGAGAGCCAGTTCATTCCTATAGTTATGAAGGGGAGAAACTGCAACGCACAATATGGCGGGATACGTCCGCTCTCTGAGTAAAAGAGCCAATCGCTGATAGTCATTGCATCACTGCAGCTGCCATTAGAAGCTTCGGTTCCCATAGAAATCCGATACTCGTGCTTATGACTACGCATAGGCTTGTCTAGCCTGAAAAATAAGCCTTTTCAGTGCTATTTGTTGACAGTTCATGTCAGATTTTGTTGCTGATTTGAAATGTTATTTAATTGACCCTTCGCTGGCAGTTTGATTGGGCGATCTGACCAATCATAACCCCGACTCCACCATTTTGTCCGACAAAGCTTTCAGGAGAGTTGGTGGTTGTCTAGAAGGGATACAGCTACGGCCGGAAGTGAGGCAAAATCTCAGGATAAATGACAGTAAATTAAATGTGCTACTTATCAAATTGTTTTTTTAACGTCTACGCCTACCCTAAACCTACCCGTACAATACCGCAAACACTTATTAAATTAAATTAAATGAATAAATGTTAAATGACGCTATATTGATGTGCGCATGCCCAGTGGCCATAGCTGTATCCTTTCTTGTCTTTACCATTCAAATAAATGGGACTTGGTCTTGGATACCCGAAATAGCTGCTCGGAAGTATTGCAAATATGACCGCCAAGTGAACAGACTTTCCTTGAAAGACACTGGTATATCTTAGGTCTTGTGCTGATCACCATTTCTATGAAGTTTTTCGCCATTTTTGTCACTTTTTGCCTTGTCTAGTTTATTTTAACTTCCGCAGGACAAAAAAAATGTGAGAAATTCTTGTAATCTCTTAATTAATGAGGTAATTAAGCTGCATGCATAATTATAAAAAATAATTGAGCTATTTAAAAATAAAGCCATTTATTTTAGAGCCTGTCACATTGCCGGACATGTCAACTTCCCAAAAGTATTTCAGCATTGAGTTTAAGTGATCGATATAACATAAATGATAGTTAAAATAAATTCGCTTTTAATTAGTTCCTGCATAATTAATGACTATCTCATAGATGCAACTTTTTTTTGCATGGATTGCACCCCACCTGGAGCATTTTGCTCAAAGGCACAGTGGTGATAAAACAGGATTATGATCTCAATATCTCTCCAGCCCGCGTGGGATTCCGAGCAGCCATCCTTTGTGTTTGCAGGCTGGAGCCTTAACCGCAGGGATACTGCCATCACATACAAAACAAACAAACAGATAAAATGGGAAAAATCAGTGCTGGGAGACGGCAAAGCTTTATGGAGCAGAATCCTGCTCATTTCCACAGCAACAAGATTAGAAGTTCGCCGACAGATGTATTTTATGAGCCTAATGCATTAGAGAGCCACTTTACCCTTCAAAGTCAGTGTGTGTGAGAGTGCATGTGTGTTTGAGTGTGTACGCGCATACTTGCAGGAAAGGAAGAGACTCGCGCAGCCAGTGACAGATCTCACAAGACCTTCAGCTGGCCTTGATCTTTGCAGCCTCAGCTGAAAAGTGTTTGTTTTTGTGCAAGCACAGAATACCAAGTATAAGTTTGTGACACAAGTGTGACTGTTTTGCAAGCCTGACGAAGAGAGAGAAAAAAGGAGGGGAGGGGGGGGTTTGGTTTCCCCATATGGTGAGTCATGATCACAATTCCTGGCTGAGACTTGAATGCCCATTGATCTGTGATGTGCAGAAAGTCCAATTAAAGGGGGAAGAGGAATGGCAGAAAGCAAGCCTGAGACGTGGAAAACGAGATGAGAGAGACAGGGAGGAGAGATGAAATGGGGCACGGATGTATCGGCTTGGGAGTAGCCCCGCTCTCTAATTGGACAGTATAGACAAAGATGCCCATGTGTCCCTTGGGCCTATTAGACTGTGTGTGTCTTCCTGTCTGTGAGGGAAGCGCTGGGTATGTTGTATTACTTTGAGGAAAGCTTCTCTCTCTGTATGTGTGTGTGTTTGTGTGCATGTGGTTCCTGAAGCTCCGTTGAACATTTGTGCCAAGTTTGTGTCCTCTGAAAGAGAAATAAAGAGGTGCTTTTCCGACGGTGTGTATGTTTGTGTGTGTTTTCTTCTCAAGCTCATTGAGGCTGAAGGATCTGCCTGCCCCCTGATGAGAGGAACTGATCTTAGAAATAAAGAAAGATGGAGCATGATAGAGGGGGGGAGATGGGAGATGAAAAGAACTGATAGACAGAAAGAGTGGTGGAGGAAGTGGGATGTTTATGACGCTATTGATTGAGAAAACGCACAAGTGGAGGAGGGGACTTTAATGTTGAGTGTTTTGTGCACGTTACAAAGGTCGGATCAGTCAGTGTCACTGCCTTAATGAATTTTGAACCCCGTTTAAAGGTGAAGTGTGCCATTTGTTGGCGCTAGCGACACTAAACAGTATTGCAATCTGTTTGAGTATTTTCACCGGGTCTATTATAACACTGGGTCAACCAATGATGACTTGAAAACAATTCTGAAAGGGTTTGTTCACCCAAAAATGAAAATTCTGTCATTAATTACTTGCCCTCATGTCACTCCAAACCTGTAAGAGCTTTGTTTATCTTCCAAACACAAATTAAAATGAGGGAATCTTTGAGCTATTTGGCCTCCAACTGACTGCGACACAACTACCACTTTCACAGCCCAGAAAGGTAGTAAAGACGTTGTTAAAATAGTCCACATGTCTGCAGTGGTTAAACCTTAATGTTATGAAGTGATGATAATACTTGTTGCTTCATGACATTTTAAGGTTGAACCACTGTAGTCACGTTGACTATTTTCTCACATGTCAATTTCCACCTTCAATGTATAATGTTAAATAAATTAGATGCATGTTTGTTACATGCACCAGTTTTTAAAATTTGTAATAAAAATAAATGTAAGGAAACATGAATAAGTCACGTTATTATTGCTACTAGACAATCCTGTAATGGTACATCATGATGTCTAACTATGAATGCAAAATGGCAATGAAAAGGTTAAGTGCAGGTTCTTTATTGAAGTCCAAAAAAGCTCAAACTTTTTATTTTGCATAAACTGACACATTTAGCCTAAAGTTAATTTCCTCCTGGAAATAGTGTTGTCAAAGGTACCAAGGTAGGTATTTTTTAAAATGTTAAATATGTGGTGATTCCAGCATAGCCTTGCATTTTGAGTGCTGTTGAGCAGATTCTTAAACCCCACTGACTCACTGTCTGTTATTGGCTACAATTACTAAACGCTTCCAAAACGTATTGTAAAAAGACATCATTGACTCTCTTCACCGAGCGCTTCGGATTTACACGGGAGCATTTGAAAGCTGGCTGATCGACGTCTGCTTTCAAACGCTCCCGTGTTTGTGCAAGCGCTCTGTGAAGAGCGTTAAAGAGGTCTATACGTTTGTATAGATATAATAAGAGCCTAAGTGCTTCCAGACTCTGAACTTAAATGTGGCCGGGGCATCTTATTTTTACACGCACTGCTGTACGCCATCCCGTTAACCTCTTTTTCTTAAGGTAGTTGCCTTCTGTTCACGTTTCCCTCATTCATGTTGAGCACTGCCTTGAAGTAGCGACATTGGGAGCAGGGAAATCTACTTTATTTTATTAATTAATTCAGATATTTGGCGTCAGCGTATCGCACAGAAGGACTATGATATCGCCGTATCGATATTTTGTTCCACCCCTAGCAGATGTAGAGATCCTTAATTGAAAGGAAAGCCCTTTATGCTTGGGAGCGGCCATGTTTGAGGTGTTTCTGGGTCTTTCTCCCCCCGATCTACTAGGAGGTCTTGATAAATTGACACTTATTATTTAGAATCCAGTATTGTCTTTTTAGGAGATTTAATGAAATCGTGTCTTCTAACCAAATATACCTCCATCTTTAAAGAATGATCGACATTTACATACGCCAGGTGACCTGTAAATGTGAATAAACGGTTTCCATTGCAAAATTTTCACAAAAAAAATATTTTGCGAAATTCTCTTTTGCCTGAAAAACCACCATGTGAGCATAATAAATTTTTGCGACGTGTTGGAGTTGACATGTTTCCATTGGACGTATTGTCAATTTCCGCAATGTGAAGGGTAATGGAAAAGTAGCTAATGTATTAATCCTTTAACTATTCGATCAGATGCGTTGTCATGTGTACTTGAACACACAGATGGAGATTGTAGTTTGCCTATGCAACAAACTGTTGTTCCTTCATTTTTAACTGCACATGTAAACTTGCTTAGGGAGGCTCAGAGGTCTGTGCTAGAAGTGCATGTGTTTGCGTTCCTTGTATCTCCTTATTCCAAAGGAAGTTGTGGAAGTCTGCTGTGTTTTCCAGTTTTCTGTATCGGTGTGTGTATAGGTCTCCAAGGTAATCTAAGGATTTTCAGTTACAACCGAAATTATCTGCTCCAAGATAAAGTTTAGCGAAAAAGTCCAGATGGCCAACAGTACAGGTTGGAGTATTTCATTGAAGTATGCTAAATGTTTTGAAGGATAATGACGACAAAATATATACAAAAGATCCCCCAGATCTGTGCAGCTGTGTGATTGTCTTGCCAAAAAGTGGGAAAAAAAAAATAAAAAATCCAATGCTACGCATAACAGCAAATGAGAAAATCACTATACTGATCCAATGAGCATTATCGCATCTTCTTGAATATGGTCTTAATGTTTATTGATGTACACAACATTGTTGCAGTGCTGCTATGGTGACTGACTGTGGCATAAAACAGACATATTGTTGCTAAAACATTCCAAGGCTGTTTTCCAAATGTTCCTTGAACGGTTCTTTCTCTTTCCTCGTCTGCAGGTGGGTGATAAGGTTCTGGTTCTGAATCGCAGCGGTCTGTGGCAGGAAGTAGTAGTGGTGGCGACCACACACACCTTCCTGATGCCCGAGGGCATGAGCTTTGAGGAGGCGGCGGCACTTCCTGTCAATTATGTCACCGCCTACATGATGCTCTTCGACTTTGGGCACCTGCGTCCCAACCAGAGTGTACTCGTTCATATGGCCGCAGGTAAGTGAAAGTGTGTGTGTGTGCGCGTGTTGTGGAGATTATGCAAATGTTTTACAGGTTTCATGACCGTGATTATATGCAGCTTAATGCAGTTATATTTTCATGAGCTACAACACAATGGATGCATCCATCATGTGCCTGTGCGCGTAAGTGTTTGTGTATATGGTTCCTGCAGCTGGAAAAGGAGCCCTGGGGCTTTTTATGTCGGCGTGAGAGTACAGCAGTGGTTTACATTTACTTGCGTTCTCCCATCATCATTCGAGTGAGTGGATCAGAGTCCCTTGTTAATTAACTATTTCCAAGTGCCATCCCTAAGGGATCTTTTACTCTGTGCAGGTGTACATGTGTGCGGGGGTGTGTTGGGAAATTGTGCTCTCTAAATAATGAACGTTGAGAGACCGTGTAAGTGCAAGTTTGAAAAGTATATTAGTTCTCGGAGTATGTTTCTGTTGGTGTCGAACAAATCTCTTATCGATAAATTCATGCGAGCGAATCCCTTTAGCAGCTGTTTCACTTATAAACTATTAAACAATGTTCTGCCGCCAGTAAAGCCTGTTCTGTGCTTTTATTGGAAAACACTGGCCGATGATGGTTATGTAGTGATTATGCAGTTGTTCATTTAATTGTGTAACATTTCAAGTGATTAAGTGTTTGCTTGTAAGAACAGAATGGCGTGTGTGCGCACAATTCGCTGTCACCTCCCAGTGTTACCTCGGGAGTGTGTTGCGGTGTTAGGTTTTTAAGTGTGCATTTTTGTTCACAAGGGTCTTTTGTTCGATTTAACAATCTAAGTGAGAAACCATTTAAGGCTAATGGAGAAATTTGTGGTATAAATATCACTTAGAATGATAAACAGCGATTTGTTTTATATTACATTTGCTTGTGAGAGGGAATGTCAGGAAAACAAGTGGAATAGCTGGAATCAAACTGAGGGGAGTAGCTAAATGCATCGAAATTGCTGATAAAATGTGCAAACTAGAGAACAAACTACTGGTATGAAACACCCTCCACATACCTAAGAAACGCCACTATGCCAAGAAGTGCCGTATCTATATCAAATGTGACATGTATACACTGCACAATACTGATTGGTCAGAATAATCACTACAAGCCTCATTAGATTTGAAACATGAGATGCCACACCCACTAGATTTAAATAGTCAGTAACCAGTTTTGAAGGTTACACTTAAAAGTAATTAATTACAAATATTGCTCTACTCCCTAAAGTAACTAATTGCGTTACTTTTTTTGCTGGGCTTTTTTTTATACAAGTAACGACAGTTCTATTATTGTCAAATGTTAAGGCTCTTTCGTACTAAAAGTGAAACAAATAAGCCTCGGGCTGAAGGAAAAGCATATTTATGCCTGTACAGTAGAGGGCGCAGTTCAAACCTTTCAGGATAGGATACAGGAAGGAAGTTCAACACTTATTTCTAAATCTAAAAAAAATTTTGCTTATTAGCATGGTTGAATTTATGCATTTATTAACCGTCGTCTTTGATCATTGGAGGTTGGCAGCAAAGTATATTGGTGTAGTTTCTTGTAATGCATTATGTCAGTAACCGCCACCGCAGTATCATTTGTTTGCGACTTTTAAATGACTTTCTATATGGCTGTCGCATACAACTTGGAAAAAAAGAAATGGCTGTATTGTGGTCAGTAGATGAAGTGCAGATGTTCCCCTCGTTGATGGACAAGGAGCGGATCTACGGCAGTACAGGCGGCGCAACTATACGATCAGTCTATAATCCCACCAACTTTGAAGCTGTACTAAACTGCAGTGGAAACGCAAACTGAAAGTAAAGCGAGCTGAGCTGTGGTGCCATGGGAGTACTGCTTTAAAAATCATTCATCCAGTTAAAGTTCAAACATTGTTCAAAATTAAAGTTCATGTATAATTTGTGCTCTGTAATGCTTTTTTTTTTTTTTTTTTTTTTTAAATCCATAGCTTTGTAATGCATATTAAGCTATTTGACCATTGTTAAAGGCACTGATTGTAAGTGTAGTTGGGGCCAAGCACCCAATGTCACAGTGCCAAATACTGCTAAAAAATTTATTTATTTTTTTTTCTTGTGGAATATTGTAGAACGGGGCAACTTGTCGCTCACGTGAGATTGCGGTAAATGAAAGAACAGCCAAACCACAATAAGGAAGAGAAGACTATCCGATTCATTGGATCATGGAGTTTTTTTTTTCTGAAGTTGGCCATATTGCCCCTCCGCCATGTTTTTTTTTTTTTTTTTTTTTGCAAACTACTGAAACTTGTAGTATATGCCTGCAAATATTTCAAATATAAAATATTTGCAGGCATATACTACATTTCAAAAATGCTCATCCAGTATGGTTTTTAAACGCAATGAATGAATCCCAAACAGAGGAAAATTGCGTAAATCATGCATAAAACCATTCTTTGCAAATTGTTGCATTCACTTGAGTCATTTTATGAATGATTTACCCAGGAATCAGTTCTGCTTGTTTCATGAATGAGGCCCAATGAACATTCTCATATTCTCTCTCTGGGCTCTGATATGTTTCTGATATCCCCTGTCGCTGTGAATGCTGGTGGACATATGCATCAGTGTGGGTGTGGATGAAGCTTTGGCTCGGGGTGGAAGGAAACGCTCTCTTCCAACTGGAGTGTTTCAGAAACCAGAAATCTCAAACGATCGTCTCCCTGAACCTCCACCACACCCTAACAGTGAAAGAGGGAATGTTTTTTAAAAACTTGGTAGTAGTGACAAAACATTTGCAGAGAAATCAAACAAACCCTCATAATGACGATCTCTGGTCTGTCATATCTGGAGTGGGGGCGTCAGTCACAGATGAGTAGTCTGTAGTTATGTAGCACATTATGTTTCTCGTAATTATAGCCATCTCTTTGTTTCAGCTTGTATGTTTTCTTGTTCTTGAGATTGTTTGTGTGTATGAATGCTTGAGTGTGCCTGTGCACTCAGGAAGCCCTTGGTATCTTGGTGTACAGGATGTTTTTTGAATTCGCTGTAAAACTGGAAATGTTTCCTCTTGAGTTTCACGACGAGTGAAGAATGACACTGCACCTTCATATGGAGCATGATGTGCATTTCAGGCAAATATTGATGTTTTTTTTCTTTAAGGGAAAAATAAATTATTAGTTACTCGCCCTTTACATGTTGGACCAAACCCATATGACTTTATTTCTTCTGGGGAATGCAAGGCAATATTTTGATGCCCGTCACTCTGTCTGGATACTTTTATGGTGCCTTTGCACCCTTTCCGAAGCCAATCATTAAAAGACTGCACTAAATGCAGGTGTAAACAGGGTCCAAAACGCTTTGCGATCAGGGCCTCATAACATTGCATATGCACAAATGTCCTGAAAGAGGCGTACGCCACTTCTTGCGCAAAAGATGGGCTCGTAAACTCATGCGGAGGATCACTTTTATTAGAGAGAAAAGTAATGAAGTAAACGGAGAGATTTTCATTTTGATATACACATCCATTATGTAATTTTAGGGCTTATACAAGTGTAATTAAAGTCATTAAGCAGAAGATAAACAAATATGAATTTAGATAGATGTGCTACTTTTCCTGGGACACTGTTTTAATGACCGTAAGGAGTGATGGGAGCACAATAATTCCTCTTTAAACTAAACTGCAGATCTCATGTTATGACTATTTTTAGCGAGAATGATGATCAGCGACGCACACTTAACTTTATTAAAGATTCAATGCTGGATTTGACGGTCGATCGGTCTATTGTCCGGTTTGAACCGATTCAAACGATAATAGCCTTCTGTACAACCGCAGCTGCACAGAGCTGTTGATGTACAGGCATCTTCTAACAACTATGAAAAATACCATTGCATTTAAAGGATACAATTTGACAAACGGTAAGATTTGTTTCTTTTTTTAAAATGCTGTTAGTGAAGCACAACGTCACACAATTGTATTTACACTGTAATAAGTAGGCCTGTCTGTTTCCACTAAACCTCCTAAAAGGGATGTTCACCTTATCAGAAAAACTGCATGAATTCGATTTGAATTGTTTAAAACAATTAAAATACTACTTGAACAGTGGAAATTAATGAATCGACTCCATTATAAACCTTATGAGAAGTGTTTTATAGCTACAATCTTATTTTTATGGATTTTATATTTTGATATTTATTCTAAAACAAGGATATTGGAGGATTTTTAGCAATGTAATAAAGTCCGTATCTAATTTCCCAATGTCTTGTACTTTTGACTGTTAACAATGGTGTCACGTTGATGGGAGGCTCCATTATATGGTGATTTCGGGGAGGAGACAGGATGAAGATGCGTGTACGGACAATCTTCCGCTGACTGGGATTTATGAAGGGATTTTTGTGCAGGTTCTGGGGTACACATGGTTTTATAAATCTAAAATGTTGTGCATACGCACTCTTCTACAGAATTTTTTATAGATGAGGCCCCTGATCAGACTGTTATTTCACAGTGCTTGTGACCACAACACATTTGTAGTGTACACGTTAATCGGTCCTGATGTTTCCCGCACAACTGTGAAGAGCCGCCTGCTTGTTATAATAGTTTGTTGTATCTGGACAACCTTAAAGGAAAAATGTGGATCTCAATGGGCGCTGCGTCTGTAAAATAAAACAAATATTACACACTCACCAAAAACAGCATTCCAGGATTACAACATCCAGGAAAAGCAGTCCCCATCTGCTATGATATATGAAACAAGTTCATATCTCCTGTTATTCTTTTAAAGATTAGTTCATGCAAAACTGAATTTATTTACCATGTCTTTTCAAACCCGTATGAATTCAATTTCTTCTATAATAATAATAATAATACGAGGGTTTTGAATAATGTTCTGTCACTCGTGTGCTGCATTCCAAGTCTTGTAAAGCCATGCAAAGCTTTTTGAGGGGGAAAGACCGAAATCGGAGTCGTTGTTTGTTAAAAAATCTTCCCCTCTTCCACAGCTACAGTGTTTTTTTTTGTTTTTTTTAATATATGATTTTATATTTAATATTTTAAATTATTTTTTTTTGCACTTGTTTAATTTTGTGCTTTTTGTAATTAACCTTTCTTTTTAGCTCTAATTTATTAGCTGTTTAGTTAGCAATTTTAGTACTTCAACTTCATTGTACTTTATTTCAAGTAGTTTCCAAGTTTAGATTTTTATCTAATGTTTAGTTTATTGCACTTGAAGGATGGTTCACCAAAATAAATTGTCATCGTTTACTCGTCCTCAATGTTGGTAACCATACAGTTGATGCACCCCCATTGACTTCCATAGTATGGTGGGGAAAAAATACTATGAAATTCTAAAGTCAATGGGGTTCAAGTACAATAAACTAAATATAAGATATAAGATCTTATTTTTTGTCCAGCATATGAAAGAAATTTCATACAGGTTTGGTGCAATTTGAGGTTATTTTTTAAAGATTAATTTCAATTAACAACTTCACAGCTGTCCAATCTTATTTGCACTTTTACATACTGGAAATATCTCAATTGACACTTTCATATTTGAGTGAATATTTTTTTTACGTCGTATGTTACATCTTGAGAATTCTAGTTTCTTGGCTTTAGTCCCCTATAAGGCAAAAACATTAAAATGTGATCTAGTCTTGTCAATTAACTCAAACTGCCAGAACAAATACGAGCAGAGCACAACCTCTTCATTGTGACCGCACCTCATGCCCACTACTACACCATTCTGTCTGATTGGTATGTGACTCACTCGAATTTAATTGACCAGTCACTAGCGGTTTCATTTAGTTTGCTGGTACTTTGCTCTAGATTTCTTCAAAACCGATCTGAAATCAGAGCAAAGATTCAGATAAAGGCCATTTATAAAGAATCACAAATTTGCAACCTCCACTGAGTCCTGTCAAACAACTCTCAGTAAAAGTCCATCTCTTTCTCTGTCCTCTATTTGCACTGAGGGTGTGGGCTGAGTGCTCGTATGTTGGGAATCTGCAGAATTCCTCTGTGTTTTGGGGGAAAATTCCCTCTCGCCAGAGGAGGGTGATACTGGGAGGGTAATATTGTTGTGGCTGAGATTGTTGGCTGCCAAGTCTGTGTGTGCGCGTGTTTATGAATGTGTGGATAGAGGGAAACATAAAGACTTCACTGTGTGTGTTTCACCCTCGTACGCCCTTGTGTAAAACGACCTGATTAGATGAACATTGTGCTTAATTTTCTTAAATATAAAAATACCACGCAATCTGGAGTGCAACAAATGTTATTAAACGGGAATCTGTCTATGCAGATTCTTTCTCGCTCTACAAACCCTGTGTATGTGTATATATCATATATAAATTGTTTACCAACAATTTGTATGAGTTACTTTTGAATTGCCGACGCAGCCAGACCTTTTGACTACATGACACGGTCTGGTCTATGCTGCTGCTTATTCTGGCCAAGAACTGTCCACAGAGACGGTTGTTGTTTTTTTTTTTTTTTTTTGTTTGTTTTCTCTCTTTCAGGGTACTTTTGAAAAGAGAATTTATATATTAAGATATACAGAAGTGTCTTTACTGTCACCTTTTGATAAATGCAATGCATCCGTGCTTAATGGAAGTATCAATTTTTCAAAATGATCTAAAAAAAAAAAAAATATTGTCTTTATATCTGTGATCTTCTTGGTAATTTCCCATGCTTGTGTCCACTCCTACATGTGCAGAAATAAGTAAAATTCACAAGACTTAGCAAACACGTGAGGGAGAATAAAGTGCACATTTTTGGAGATTTAGTAGATGTGAGCACACTCGGTTCATTTTGTGTACGTTTCTGTGTGAGTGAGGTTAAGGGGATCTCTTGGCAGCTCTGCCGCAGGTCTTGTGATTGGAGCTCAGTGGTCATGGGGTGGCCTGGCACTGCACCCCCTCCCCCTCCCCCCTCCCGGTCCAGGATACAACGAGAGAGACAGCAGGTTAAAAAGCACTTTGAAAGAGACATGTGTTCTCATGCATTGTGAGCAGAAAATGGCGGCCCTGCTGCTTTTAGAGAAACCAACTCTTCCTCGAGTCACCATGGCAACACAAACTTCATTCACTACAGAGTGAATGAGAGGAAGAGAGGGCCGTTTAATGAAGTGATGGAACAGAAGATGCTGTATATGAGCATTACATGAGCTTGATTCAGTGTCCGTCCTCGCTGATCCAGGTCCAAAGTGCATTCACTGGGTCTTGTTTTATTTGGCTATAGGTTATGGGTAAAGTAATCTCATTTGGACCATTTCTGCTACTGCATAGTAGAAAGAAAAGTAAATATTCTCATTTTGCTGTCTGTTTTGACACATTGAAGTGTGGACTGCATCAAGAGCTCAACCATTCAACTCTGCTGTGTAATTGTAAGAAAAAATGAGAGGGAAATAAGTTTATCAGGAAATAAGTTATTTGGTCCCAAACAAGCTAGACTGTGTAATAAAAGCTTATTTTAACAAATGATTGGTAGTTTATTTTTATGGTGACAATTGTGAGCCTGCTACCCTTTTTCCATATTTGTATTAATTATCTCTAGGCTACCTTTGTATTGGATTGGCTTATTTATATCTAACTTTGGTTTTTATTTTTTCCATTTTTATGATTTTGAAATTAAATATGTAATATTATATATGACTTTTTTTTTTTTTTAAAGATTCTCAGGCTTTTTATTCATTTTCATAGATTTCTTGTCTTTTTCCATGCTACTTAATTAATTTGTCTAATTTATTTTAGCTTCTGAAAGTGACTTTTTTTTTTTTCCAGTGTCAGACACATTTTTGTATCCTATTCATGAGGCGTGCTCACAATCTGAAGCCTAGAGCACTTGATCACATCTTATGAATATCACTCTATGTATGTGTGCTCTATTAATTTTGTTGTTAGATAAGCTTTACCCTTTATAGGTTCGTGCACTAGTGACCTTTTAAGACACTGTTCTGCCTCTCCCTTAGAAACGCATGCAAGACAGTTAAAATTGAGATTAAATAGATCTGCTCACAACTGATGTCTGATGTAAATGGCATCTTTAAGACATTAGACTCCAGACAGAGCTCATGATTGGTGACCTGCTGTCCTGGAGCCTAGACTCTCAATCTTGAGGTTAAAGCTTGTAACTACTATGCTTTGAAATCTCTGCCGTTGTGGTTCTCTTGTAGTAATTGTAGCAGATTGTGTACATAAACAGTTTTTGTAAAACTTTCACCATAAGCCACCATGTTTAATCAATAAGCATTTAGATGTTTATGAGCTTCTTTTTGATTTGATTAACTTGCATTTTTTTTTTTTTTCTTCTTGAGGAAAAAAAATGAAAGCATTAGAAAATCCATTAATAAAATTGGTCAAAGTTATCGCCCTTGAAACCACAAGTTACACAAGGATAATGGGATTGGTACAATGGTCCTAATGTTTGTTACATGTGTGGATGCCTGTTCATCTTTAAGGTCAAATAGCTGCATTTGAGTTTTGTCCTCTTGTACCCTTTGCTTGCATGGTTCCGCTTTTGTTTTGAGATGGAAATGCTTAAAGTTCTTGTTTTGTTCCCTCTCTAGGTGGAGTAGGCATTGCTGCCACTCAATTGTGTAAAACTGTGAACGATGTCACAGTGTTTGGCACCGCATCAGCCAGCAAGCACGAGGTCATCGGCCAGGGTGGAGTTACGCACCCCATCGACTACAGGACACGTGATTACGTAGAGGAGATCCGTAAAATAAGCCCCAAAGGTGAGCAGACACAGCAAACCAGCCTTTAAAAATGTACAATTGCAAAAGTTTGGGGGCAGTAAGATTTTTATTTTATTTTTATAAGTAAGGGCACATTACATTGTCATGAACGAAGATCAAAAGAACAATTTATTTAAAATGGAAATCTTTTGTAGCTTCTCTTGTCACTTTTGATCAGAGTCCTGAGAAATTAAGTCGCAGAAATATTAAGCGGCATTGACTGTTCAACGTTGATTAAAAGAAATGTTTCCTTAATCATTCACATGATGATTTGCACTAAAGGATCATGTGACACTGAATTTTCAGCATCATTACTCCAGTCTTCAAACTAGGCATAATCAAAACGACATGTTCACCTGAGTAATCGCCACAAATAAATCTATGAAAATTGTTTGTTCTGCTTTCTGTGCCATGTGTGCAAATAGTCTTTAATTGCAGCACATTTCCTAGGATGTAGGAGTGGAAAACTAACATCAGTATAAAGCCGCCTCCTAAGAAGTCTATAATAAATTTTTCTGCTTTGGAATGTTGGACCTTATTTATATATTTAACTTTAGTCCATCTGTCCACTCTGCCTTTGTTTTTGGTTGTATATCTGATGTATATATTTGAGGTTTTATAGGTATCTATAATCCTGTAATTCTTAAAACACAGGCTGATAAAAATGTTGTTTACTCTTATCTCATCACAAATGGACAGAACGCATTCCTTTAACGGTTTTCCCTGACTGAACATTTTATTTGATGTACTCCTGAGCATAACATCTTTGAAATTTAAAAACCTTATCACATTGATGACATTCCACTCCGGTCAAGACTAGAGCAATGTTAACCCATAAAGAGCTGAAAATTCAGCGATTTTTCACAGATGTGCAAAACTTGAACTGATAAGACAAGCCCGTCCGCAGTAAAAAAATGATGCAGAAAGTACTTTTCTGAGTGTTCTTTAGCTGTTAGGGCATTTATTATAAAAATGATAGGATTCTTTGATATACTGAAACGTACTAATGTTGAAAACTGTTGTGCTGCTTAATGTTTTTGTGGAAATGTGATACATTTTTATCAGGATTATTTAAGTTCAAAAGAACAGCATTTATTTAAAATAGGTTTTTTTTTCATAAATTAAATGCATCCTTGTTTAAAGTACTAATTGCTTCCAAAAAATCTTGCTGTCCCCAAACTTTTGAGCAGTAGTGAGTATTTTTGCTACATGTAATATCTTGATGACTGCCACAAATGAACATTTAATTTACACCAGTATTCTCTCACGAGTCACACGTTAAAATGGAAGACATGCACTCTGAATTTGTCTTCTGTTAATTGGCCAAGCAGATACAGTTTTATAGATACAGAATATATATGTGGAGAATTAATTTGGTATTTCAGCATGTCTTTCTGCCTGTGTGTTTCAGGGTTGGATATTGTTCTGGATCCTCTGGGAGGCTCTGACACCCATAAGGGCTACAACCTACTGAAGCCAATGGGGAAGCTCATCAGCTACGGTGAGACACTGAATACCAGCTTGCGTACATTTCCGCTTGTTTATAAGTTTTCATATCACTTTGATCACTACAGTTTCAAAGTAACTTCAAATCTGAGGATTTACTGTTTCACTTGAACAAACCCCAGTAGACTCATCTGTATGGCTTGAGAGCGAGGCCAGATCTAGGCCCGGGTAGGGGTGGGCTGACCCAGCCAATCAGAATTTAGGCACAATGATGTTAATCTGCTTTTTACGATTTGGGCATTGATTAAAAACAATCGGAGGTGGGCTGTGTTGATTTGATGTAGTATTCCCCAACCAGTCTAAAAAATGACACCAGAAAATTGCAGTATTTTATTTGCTGGAAGTAATGCCTCTGCACGTTATACTTTTTAAATGCGAATAAACATTTTTATATTTCCGACTGATTTTAAATTGGAATTTGGCCGCCACTAAAACGGGTCATACCTTGAGCAGCTGAAATGCAGTAGAAAAGCTTGTTTAAGAATGTGCATTTATTACAGTGACCGAGCAAGAACATGATGTAATTGTATAAAATGCAAATCCATAGTTCAGTTGAAACCTTGTGCTCTTTGGATTGCTGTTAAAGATTTTAAACTGAGTGTACGAGGCAATCTGTCTGCTTAAATAACACTGAAATAAGTGTGCTTTTCATTTATCGATCAGTTGCAGAACGCGTTTTATTAATGTGAGGACATGTCAGTGCAGATCTTGAGCCGCGGTTTTGTTTTTTTAGAGCCCCGCATCATGCGTGAGACTTCAAAAATATGGATGCGAGACCCAAACCCAGCTGTCAAACACATCCATCTAGCATGCATTTACATTGAAAAACAATATAAATAGTAATGCAGGGGAATTGAAATGCACGTTTTGTGTGAATAGTTCTTGCGTTTTGTTACAGTGAGCTACCATGGTGTTCTCTCTCCGAATTGTCACTGAATGTTAGAAAAGTGAAAATGGTACTTTATTTTAATGAAAATAAGATTTTAAAAAAATCGTTATGGAGAGCTGTCATATAAAATGCCCAGTATAAGCAGTTTTTAACAACAGTTTAGAGAATATCTATATATGCATCAATTACCCATAAAAAAGACCCCACTCATGATATCGGTCAGCCCACCCTTCTATAGCTGCCAAGAACTGGACCTGCTCGATAGTGACGTATTACTGTAAATCAACTTCAGACACACAATACCCGGAACAAGACCCCTTAAACAACATGGCGCCCTAAAGTCCCAACTGTCTTTGTCCCTCCATCTCTTTTTCTCCCTCACTCTCTTCCTCTATCCTGCCTTATCAGAACAATGGCTCCTCTATCTGACACAGAACCCAGAATGTGTCCGAATGTAGCGGACTGGGTCAGGTCCAAATCACAGGCCAACTCAGAGCTTGCTTTGTGTGAATGTGTGTGAGAAAGTGAGGCAGAGATACAGAGAGGGTTGTCATTACTTTGTGTACATTTCCCCTTCTCTAATGGTACTATAGTGTAATTTACTCTGATATCCTTTGTCTTCCCTATATGTGGCATTCTTATCTTATTTCATGCTAATAAGCCACCTTTTTGAAGAGAACCGAAAGGGTGATGGTTAGACTGTTAGGAAATGAGAGCGAGGACATGTATGAAATGAAGAGGATAATCCTGTGGAGAGACACTGAAACGAGAGGGAGAAAACAAGCAAGGGAGTGACAGACATGGGAAGCGACGTGAGAGGATGTGCGGATAGTGAGCGAGTGAAGACGGGTCAAAGAGTGCAGTGTTGGAAGAGGGGGAAAAAGAGGGTGAGAAGGAGGGCCAGAGAGGCATGTCATTCCTCTGTAAATGAAGAATGCTCACTGAGGGAGCCATTAAGCAGTAATTCACCCGTCGGTCAACCACACATTTTACATGCAGAAAACTCACACAAATACCTATTCATGCTCCAGGAACGTACTCTCGTCTTGCACAAACAAAGACATTTTTTCATGCTAGCACATAGCACATATGGGCAGTATAGAAATGTATTGACTGGTAGAGATTTTGTGAAATCGCTTCTAACCTTGGGTTTAGTTTAATACATTTGAAATGTTTAAAATCCAAACGTTCACCTATCGTCCATCGACCTCAGATGGTGCACTTAATTGGGTAGATGTAAACATCCATCTATTTATCCATGGCTTATTAATATACACGTGCAGTTAGTCGACTAATCGCTTAAATGAACGACTAATGGTCTCTTCGATAAAATATTTAGTTCAGGGCAGCCCTACATTTTCCCCCACTTATTTCACCGATTTATTAAATTAGCATGCATCAATGCGTGTAATTGATATGTAAAACCACTATCCATTTGTTGATTGTCCAGCTAAACAAATTACGCTACTGTTGTCTGAACTTGGTAAGTTTTTATTTTTAAGTCTCTTCTGCTCACCAAGGTTTCATGTTATTTGAGCAAAAATATAGTAAAAATATTAATATTATGAAATTACAATTTTAAAAGACTTCCATTTCAGAATATTTTACAAAGTAATTTATTCCTGTGATGCAAAGCTGAATTTTCAGCATCATTACTCCAGTCTTCAGTGTCACATGATCCTTCAGAAATCATTCTGATATTAATATTTGGTGCTCAAGAAACATTTGACGCTTTTTGTTTTTTCCACCAGTTAGAAATTTTTGTAACATTTATAGATGTCTTTCCTGTCACCTTGCTGAATAAAAGTACTCATTTCTTTAAATCAAACAAAAAAAGATTCTAAAATAAGCGTATATTGTAAGGTTTTCGGTTACTGTGATACAAAGTGTTCTCAACGGCTCTGTCGTATATTCCATCTCCTAAATCATACCAATATCTTGCCAGAATAAAGTACCTGGATACTGAAAATGGATCCCAAACTGAAAACACGGATGTACATCATTCCATTAGGTTCACAATGTCAACTTGATGTTTGTCTTTGGACCCTGCAGGTGCCGCTAACATGTTGGCGGGCCAGAAGAAGAACCTGTTTGCGGTGGCTAAGACCTGGTACCAGCAGTTCTCTGTACACACCCTGAGTCTGATCCAAGGGAACCGCTCGGTGTGCGGCTTTCACCTGGGGTACCTGGACTCTGAGAGTGAGCTCATCGCTCAGGCCATGGCAGTCATTATGGACCTGTACAAACAGGGCAAGATCAAGCCCCGAATTGACTCCACCTACCATCTAGAACAGGTGAACAAATGAGTGTCTGATGGGGGTAATTTGAACTGAGGTGTGCGTCTATGTGGGAGTTCTTTGGAAAAAGAACGAGTAATTACATTAGGGAGTGTATTTATGGCAGGAGGTTGGAATCTTTCCACCTTGAGCATATATGTATATGTATGTGTGGGTGTTCTTTCACGATCTTCACCTCAAACACCATCCATGCCTTGTACTCCTTTCCGCCCTTTGATCAAGTGTATTTGCTTTGTCCCTCACTCGTTCTTTCATCCATCTTTCCCTATTATTCTCCTTATCTCCCCTGTTGCTATGGAGACGTCTCTTCCTGCTTACAGTAAGTGACTGCGAATGTGAGCTGATGTTTTTTTTTTTTTTTTTTTGACAATCTGGGCTTTATCAGCCTCATCAGACTTTGGCATTATTGAAGATTCAAAAGAATTATGAAGTGCTTTTGCATTCGTGTGAAATGCATATTTAACGAAACTTCAGGTGATGGGTGAGAGAACCGCTGTTTTAAGAGAAGTGCTCCATGTTTGTTGGCAACTCATTCTCCATGTCCTTCGCTCTCATTTCCTGTCTCATTCTCTTTCCTCAATCTGTTCGAGTCAATCGTCAGGGCCAGGTTGCTCTTCATCGTTGCTAGGAGATGGCTCTCTGTTGCCGTGGTGCTGGTTGTTGGGTAGAGTGGTAAAGGAGAGGTGACCTGGGGGGAAAACGGAAGGAGACAGGTGGAGTGACCAGAGAATAGCTGACATGCATTGAACACTCGACGAAAACAAATTCATTTTTGTAAACTAGTGATAAACTGATAAATTGTCTATTAACATTACGACTGTAGATGCTTAGCTGAATAACAAGCTTATTTTTCACCTGTCCTTGACAAGTGAAAACGGTTTTAAAAACTTATTTTGATGATTTGCTGCATTTAATTTATAATGGTAAATAAAATGGTTGCGCATATACATAGAAAATATGTATATATGCATGTGCGTGTATGTGACCCAGGACAACAAAACCATTTTTTTAAATGCATTATTTGGTCATGATACAACTATTTGAAATCTGGAATCAGAGCGTGCAAAAAAAAAAAAATCTAAATATTGAGAAAATCCCATTTTAAAGTTGTCCAAATGAAGTCCTATGCCTAATGTATATCCACTCAAAAAGTAAATAAATTTGAGATTTACTGTAGGAAACTTATGAAATATCTTCATGGAACATGATCTTTACCTAATACCCTAATGATTTTGCCATAAAAGAGATCTCTAATGTTGACCCATACAATGTATTGTTGGCTATTGCTACAAATATACGTAGCAATAGCCGTACGACTTATAAAAATAACTCAGATCACAAAACCAGTCTTATATTATATTATATTATATTATATTATATTATATTATATTATATTATATTATATTATATTATATTATATTATATTATATTATATTATATTATATTATATTATATTATATTATATAAAAATACTTAACTTTAAAATGAAAATTACCCCAATACTTAATATCTAAAGCCATCCTAGGTGTAGACTAAGTAAAATATCCAGCCGTGTGTAATATTTGAATGGATGTGGTTGGAGACCCTTTCCTCAGCTCATGTTTTTTTTTTTCCTTTCAAATACCTTTTTGTGATTTGCAATAATATATTAAATATAATTCATGAAATCAAAATTGGAGTTTTGTAGACTTTAATCTGTCCATTGATAAAATGCTCTTAAAATGAAAGTGTCAGAAAATCTGAAGGCTTGTCTAAAGGTCATTAGCCACCTTACCATTTGAGATTTTATATGGTCGCTGACTCCATTACTCAAGTGTTTGTGTGTGCGTGAAGTTCAGTATTAGATCAACTGTCAACATCTTGTTAGATATTCTTACCACAGCAGATGGCCAGTCAAGCTGCTCTCTCTGCCGTTCCTCATCCGCACCCTCACCACTCTTTCTTTCTCCCGTCTAGGTCGGTGATGCCATGCGTAGGATGCAAGAGAGGCACAACATCGGTAAAATCATCCTCACAACCGAGCCCATGAAGGAAGAGGAGAAGAAAGAGGAGGCCAAGAAAGATGATGACAAGAAGAAAGATGACAAGAAAAAGGATGACAAGAAAAAGGAAGACAAGAAGAAAGACGAGTCCAAGAAGGAGGAGAAAAAGGAAGAGAAGAAGAAAGAAGAGACCAAGAAGGACGACACCAAGAAGGACGACAAGAAGGCAGAAGAAAAGGAGGAAGCCAAGAAAGAGGAGAACTGAGTGGCGAGAAACATTGTGGATGTGCTTTGTGTCTGTCAGCAGTTTGGGAGTGGTGCGTGTGTGTGTGTGCGTTATATATGTGTTTTGTATGGAGGGGTGTATAGTATGATTAGCTGAAGCCCAGGTGATTCCTGACATTAGATCCTGCATTTCTGCAATCATTCAATCAACAGAATTCACACACCACTTATGTTCACCCATACACTCAAACACACACACCCACATTCTACACCAAGGGAACACGCCACTTTATTGTTCTGTTGTAACCCGGTAGTATTTATTCTCAGTTTGGCTGCGTCATTTCTAACTCTTTCGTATGACTGCACGCCATTGAGGCGTGTTAGGGCAGTATTATCCTTTTTTATAAATATCACCAGTGTTTACTCAACCAACCTCTTATAACCCTATTCTCCACCCTTTAAAATCGTACCATATCCTCTAACGTTATTCCTGCCAAACTAATGCACTATAAAATTATTGTACTCCACCGAAATATTCTTTAACTTTTCTAGACGCAAACCAAAAGCCACCTTGTTCGCTCTACACCCCTCCGTGTGTTTGTATCTGCCGTGAGACTGGGTTTTCCGTTCCCTTTTCATTTCTGTTTTGAAGTGGGTGCACTTGTTTGATTTGTTGTACATCATCAAAAGTGAAAAGAGCTTTTTTCCTGCCCACCTTGGCACACAAAACAAGAGCACCCACCTACGCTCCATTGTTTCTTGTTTTTCCCCCCATTGGGCCAGATGCGCTGACATGCACTCAAGCCCCGCCCCCAGAGGAGTCAGGGTAGTTTCTGATTGGCTGAGAGGAACAACAAGCTTCTTTCATGCACACGTATGTGTACTAAATTCACAAACACCCCGCCAACATTATCCCAAAAACTAACAAGGGTGTCTTAGGCTTCAGCTGATCAATGTGCCATGTCATTAAAACGGGGCAAGTGCCAGGCTTTTAATGAGTCTAGCTTGGCAAGCAGGACCAATTATAGAGAACATTCTCCCAGCCCTTTTCCCATCATTCCTCTTGTATCAGATGTGGACGCATTAAGATAGGAGTGGCCTTTCATTCCAGAACCTCCTCCAGGATTCCTCAGGATCCTGACACTTTCCGCCCCTCATTCCCGTGACAGTTTACCACGTGATCATGCTGACCTGCACCTCGCATTTAAATATGATCTCCACTCTTCTAACTATGCTTTTTCTCTCTCCCCATTCTCTTACCCTTTTCGGCATGGTGGTTGGCATGGCAACAGCAGTTAGGTTAGTTGGGGATGACAGTTAGGTCTCACCCCCACATCCCAGAGAGATGCAAACATGCAACCACTCACATCTCCATTGCAGCTTTTTTTATAAAAGAGAAACTTCAGTGGTTTTAATGCATTTAGGAATTTGGCAGCTCCATCTCTTTGACATGTCAATCAAACGCTCTGGCTCCTCCCGCTCTCCTGTTTCTCAGAAAGCAGTAATGTACTGCCTCCGCTGGTGATTTATGTGTTGCAGTGCTATCATTCAACTACTCAAGACACCTGCTGAACACTTTTTTTTTTTTTTTTTTTTTTTCCCCCAGTTCATTTGAATGAGTGTTTATGTGAAACAAAAACCAGATCCCCTATTTTATATGTATGTATGTATGTGTGTGTGTGTGTGTGTGTGTGTGTGTGTGTGTGTGTGTGTGTTTCTGTATTTGGCTGTCTGTCCTTAGGTTTGTTGTTGGATTTAGATTCAGATGTTCTTTCTTTCTGTCTCTCTACCTCCCTCATGCTACCTTTATACTACCGTCTGGCATTTTAACAGTCTCTTTCTCTCCTCCTCTGTCAGTTTCTAACTCTCACCGTCACTCTTGAATATTCCGGCCCCCATGAACGGCCTGCATTGGTTTGCTATCGTTTGCACTCAGCTTGCACTTATCGAGAATGGCGGTTCCACTCCCGATCCACTGTATCTCTGGTAACTGTTCGGGTCTTGGCTCAGACCTTGCGTTTCAGTCACATTCTCGTTCTCCCGACACACTCGCTCTGTATGCACATCTAAAATCGAAAGAGTTTGAACATGCATGGAGATGCTCAGAAGGTTGCATTGTTTGATGCATGCTCGTGTTTACATAATCACAATATGAGTGCAGATAACCGTTCAGGCCCAGAATGCACTGGGATGGGCTTGGAGCTGCCATACTTGTCTGAAGAGTTACCTTGTTCCAATTTATTATATCCCAATCCGGTTTTTAGTTCCGGATTCGAGGGGTTGAGTTTGTTTCTTGTTGTGTTCCGCTGGTTCTCTTCCTGTGTTCCTGTGGATGGTGACTCCGAGCACCAAGTGACCCTAACTAACACTTCAGTGAAATATATCCGTCCTCTTTGTATTTTGTTTGATTTATTTTTTTTTTGTTTGTTTTTTGTGGTCTGCATTTCAGTAGTTTGAGTTCAAAAGGCTTTGCTGCAGTTCCTCTAAAATGTGATGAATCATGTGATTTTGTTGGTCCTGACCGAGTGTGCCAAACTTTTTTGTGAAGGTGTGACCTTCGCTATAACTGTGCTTACTGTACTGAAGAAAAAAACAAAAAAACAATGAAAGATGAAGAAAAAAAACCTAAACGTGTGTGGTTATTGTCAAAATGACCTTGCAGTAAAAGATATTGAGATTCTGAATTCGCTCCTGTCGTGTGTGGTTGACTACGCCCTGAATATTATTGGTGCTGACTGATTTTTGACTTCTTTTTTTTTTTTTTTTCTCTCTGCTAACGTTCAAATCCATGCAAAACCTCTCGTTCTCACTGTGCCTCAGTCGTAGACCAACACCAGATTGCCTCCACGCATGTTTACACGTGAATGCATTTACAAACACGTAGACACTAGTTCGTCCCCAACGCCTTCTCGGCTCTACTGTCCTGAAGGGCTGAAATCACATTCCCACTGATGAGACCCCCACCCCACCCCCAAAATCAGGTGTACTGTTTACGGATGCACGTTTTGTGTATCATGTGGGTGTTCGTAGGTAATTAGGCATATTTGATAACCTATGACCAGAGGTAACCCAACAAAAAGATCCAGCAGCAGTCAGAACGAACTGATTAATGTCCGTTTAGTTTCCCAAGCCGTTTCGGGCTACAAGCGTTTGCTGACTATTCATTGTTTTTGCTTTTTTGTTTCTCAATGAATGTGATATTGAAGAGACAGTTCACCCAAAACTGAAATTCTGTCATGAATTACTCACCCTCATATTGTTCTAAAGCTGTATGTCTGTGGAACATGGATATTTTGAGAAGTGGGTTCATTTTATCCATGCAATGGTAACCAAAATGTCTTAAGTGTTTCATGCTCCATCTGCAGAAAAAAACAAGTCATGCATGTTTGAAACAACATGAGGGTGAGTAAAAAAAAAAAAGACAGAATTTTCACTTTTGGATGAACTATTCCTTTAACATGGTCGTAGAGCCCCGTTCACAAGCATATCCCGCTGTGTTTTTATTTCCAGATCTAGCAGTGACATTCCGGTTCTGGAATTGATCTCGGCTGCTTGACATCACAGCGGCTGTTGATTCGGTTTCGTCCCTGATTCTGTCTGCGTTGGCTAAGGTTAAGCGTCACTGGGTCCGTTCAGAGCACACACCCAACAACAATGACATCTGGGCTGGGAATGCTCACTTTAAATCTCTCAAGGTTAGACATTATTATGGCATGATGGTTTGCAGAATTCTTCCTCTTCCTTTTTCTTGGAGCACGCACAGCTCCACAATGAGCTCAGCTGCAGGTGTGAGTGTCTCTCGTGGATATGGAATTGTGCGACTGGGAGCCAGAGAGAGGCTCGGATCGACCCAAGCTGCTTCCTTCCTCAGTCTCTCAATCCAATAGTTTTCCCAGAACAGGAAACACCCCTCAGGTTTGCAGAGTGCAGAATTCCTGCTACAAATGCAGCCTTAACCAGCGCTGAGTCCGATCACGTCTAGACGTTATTTATACAATATTAGATATACAAATGTAGTGCAATTTCAGTGTGCCTACAGTGAAATGTATTCATTAATTTATGCATTTATAAGATCACTAATGAAATGAAGCTTTGAAACGCTTTTAGGTCTAAATTTATATAGCAGATGTATTTGCCTTCTCTTTGTCTGGCACATACGAGAAACAGTGAGTCATTGTGGACTGTTTCCCACACATGCTCAGCGTAACAGAGCTATCTTTGTCTCGCAAATGTACGCTGCACACATCACAATGTCTTGATGCACTTTTTATGTATGTTTGGATGCATATTTGCGCAAACAAAGTGTCATGGTGACTTTGGATACTTTTCGGAAAGATCTCGAGTTACGAAAGCATTTGCACTCTGTAAATTACAGTTCCAACTTTCCTGCTTGGCCTTTCGACTGAAGAGCCAATCAGAGGCACCAGCTTGCATTCCTGTACGCTGATTGGTTCTAAATTCAAACCCTGCCCCTAACGTCAGCATTAAGGCTCCTCCCCTCCACACACGTCAGAAAAGCACCACGGGTTGTTTGTTGTTTGTTTCTTGAATCCTTCCATCAGAACCTTCATTTAATTTTGAGAATCTGAAGTGCTGCTGTTTCTGTGCTCGACTCTGGGTTGGTTGGACTGCGTGTGGTCATGAGGACCGTAGAGTTCATAACGCTTCTGTGTGTGATGTGACCATTTTGCCTTACATGTTTTCCAGGACTAATTAAAGAGCATAACTAAAAGAAGTGTTTACTGAGTCATTATTGAACATGCTGCAGCCATAAATACATGCATATAGAGCAATACACATTATTTAGGCTCATCAAAGGGGATTTTATTTCAATCTGATCAGAGATGTAGAAAGATTTTATCGTGATCTGTTTTCCAAATGCTTTTTACAACCTGCAGTGTTGTCATTCACAAAACAACATCCTCTCACTGGTTGGTTTAACACTTGGGCTACGTTTAAGTTTTACAGCGTAAATGAGTAACTTTCTTTTCACTATAAATATCTAAACATTCTTAAAACAAGACTCATTTACTTTGAGATAGAACTAAAACTGCTGAGGTTTTTGTTTAAAGCTAAAAATAAACTCTTTGACGATTAAAAACGTAATTCAAATGGAAAAGGTTTTTTTTTTTCTCAACTCATTTGGAAGATTTGGTTACTTTAAGGTGTAATTATACATTTAAGAACCGATTAATATTACAGCGTAAAAGTAACTAACTTACTACAGAGTTGGGATTAGATTTAAGGAGTGGTTTAAGGTTAATTACATGTAATTACACATTACTACAGAAATAACTAAATGTATAACGAGGACACAAGTTTGGTAACACTATTTTACAGTGTCATTGTTACACGTGTATTTACTGTAGTAATAACTAGAAATTATGAATAATTACATGCAATTAACCCTAAACCTAGCCCTATAGTAAGTACATGCAGTTAATTATTACTCGGTACTTAAATGTATAATTACACTGTAATACTTATACCTTAAAATAAAGTGTAACCAAAAGTTTTTACCACCATACATTGTTGGATTTCTCAGTAACACTTTACAATAAGGTTCATTAGTTAACATGAACTATTAATGAACTGCACTTATAAAGCATTTATTAATATTTTCAGGTTAATTTCAACATTTACAAATATTTAAATCTTAACATTATCCGCTGAGCTAACATGAGCAACTTTATTTTCATTAAGGAACATTTGTAAATACTGTAACAAATGTATTGCTCATGATTAGTTCATGTTAGTTAATACATTACAGTAATATTCATTAGTTAAACATTAGTTGGGGTTGCTGATTTCTCCTAAAACAAGAATAAATGTTTTCCTTCTCATGTTGAATGATTTTAAAGGATGTTGAGTGTCTTGTTTTACAGTAAGAACGTCACATTCAAAAACCATGATTAACAATTTTTTTTGAGTTTTAAGTTTCCACAAACATGGACAACCTGGGAAAAATAAAGAAATATTTTAAAGTGTTTCAGGCTAAGGAATGTAATTGGAGTTTTCTTACTACATATAAGTTGAAAATATTTGGCTAGAAATTGAGTAATGTTTAGAAACACTTTTTTTAATGAATCTGAAAACATTCAGGAAACTCCTTAACTAGTCAGGTGGTTTCAAAATTGAGATGTAATCTAAGTGTGCTAGTCAGGTTTTTCTTGCTGTTGAACATGTTATACACCCAACATTGAATTAAGAATATCAGCAAACAATCATGTTAATACTATTCAATTATACATTAGAATGAACATTAAATGTATCCAGAAATGGACTGTCGTCACTCAAAAGAAATTTTACACTTCAAATTCATTTGATGCCTCAATCAACATTCCTCTAGAAATCATGGCATCCGCAACACTGGTCAAACTGAAAGTTCAAAGCGCCCTGTTATCCGCAGTGGTTCTTCTAGTGCCCGCATCTGTAATGACCATAATTCCCAGTCTTTTCTTTCTGTGTCCAGCATCATGACTGTGCCCATGTGAGTTACTTCTGTGTCCACCACTTCTATGTCTGTGTGTTTCATGCCCTCTCTTAGCATGTGAGCCCCGGGTGTGTCCACTCCGATGTCTGTGTTCAGTGCCATGAACTCTCTTATTAGATGGTCTCATACCATGTCCTGTAGTTTTGTCTTTACTCCTGAGCTCGCGTGTCACCAGAGTCGTCCTGCGCTCCAGCGTTTTTGTCTTCTCAGGTGCCGTTAAAAACACTTTATGTCCTTGATGGACTTCATCACGACACAGGGGACAGATGAACTGTTGGTCTCCCAGTGGTCTGTTGTGCTGTGAGCAAATTTTTCCTTTAGGTTCACCATTTATAACAATCACAGTGTGCTTTTCTCTGGGATAGTCATTATGATATCTCAGGTGCATCTTACAGCAGGAATCCTCACTTTCTGGATATATCTTCAAAGTTTTGGGGTTTTTTGCAGTGCAGATTTCTCTCTCCGTGTGTCCAAGTCCATCATAACGTGTGGGTGGAGAATCCTGAAGGCCTGTGTTTTTAAACCGCTCCACCACTTCTGCAAACATGGTGTTTTTGTTGAGAACAGGCCGAGGTGAGAAGGTCTTCCTGCACTGAGGGCAACTGTAACCAACGTCTTTGCCACCATTTTTATCCCAGTAGTCTTGAATGCAGCCCATGCAGTGGTTGTGTCCACAGGGAATTGTCACTGGATCCTGGAATGCATCCAGACAGATAGGACAGTTGAATGGATCAAGGTCTTCGAAACGCTTTTCTGCCATTTCACACGCTTATCTAATTCGGTGTTGGCTCGCTCTACATGTCACGAGCTATGTTCCCAACTGAGTATGTGAGAGCAAAAGAGAGAAAAGGGAACTGGTGTACTTGAGTACAGTAACCTGTTTGACAGGTACAAGCATGTCAACAGTATTTTTTTCATTGCTTTTCCTTGAGAAAATACACTACCAGCCAAAAGTTTGGACACGCCTACTATTTTTTCCAAATTTTAAAATAATAGAGAGATTAAAACTAAAATAATCCAAGTGTATGAAGAAAATATAATCCATTAACGTTTTTTTTTTTTAAATCGTAAAGAAAAAACCCAACAATCTTAGATAAAGTTGTCAGTCTTTGTCTAGATTACAGCTCTGCACCTCAACCAACTTTTTAAAGAGCATTTTAAGAATCCAAAGAAAACCACAAAAATGTTCGGTGTAGGCCTGTAGATATTATTGTGAAAATTCCAGTAAGATTGTAATGTTTTTGAAAGAAGTCTCTGATGCCCATCAAGGCTGCATTTACTGGTATTTGATCAAACATTTAGTAAACAGCAAAATTATGGAAATAACTTGTATTGATGCTTAAAAGTATTGATTTTTTTTCTCACTGATCCCAAACTTTTGAATGGTAGTGTACATTGAGTTTGGTGTTCAAAATATTGACATAGTGTGTTTTTAAATGATTCAAACTTGAGGTTTGGGATAATCTGTGATAATTTAGAAATAAACTTACTTAACCCTTGTGTGTCAGTTGTAAAAAATGTGAAGCTTGTGAAATGAAACAAAGTTATAGAGGTTGTGGTTTATGAAAATAATTTAAGAACAATTATTTACAGTGCTTAACATTTTTTAGACCACACAAATATTTTAGGAGTCTGTCAAAAACTTGTTTAAGCCTAAACATTTTTTTCATTTACCAGGCAAATAACAAACTGAAACGACTAAATAGTCTATTAAAAAAGAAAAGTATGGCATTGTTTTTATACTTTTCCCACAGTCTTTGTTGTTATTGACTTCCAAATAGTTTCTAGTTGTTCCAAAAGGCTTGCTTTTGATTAAACTTAAGTGCCATCTATCTTTTAATCCATTAAATCCCAACAATAATTATATTTTAGCATTAGAAACACTACTGTGATTTACACATGGTGTGGATTAACCATTACAGAAACATAAAAAAATGATTTTGGTAATCAACAATGCATCTTTGGCACAAACCTTATTGGCTGTATAATGGCTCTATAATTTCTCGCTCTCAAACATTACATCATACAAACCACACTAACATCCATACCAACACACCCCACTATAGCTTCATAATATATACAGTTTGCTCTATAATTAGCAGAAACAGGAAAAAGGTGAGAATTTGCTTTAGGCCTATAGGCCAAATCTAAAAGATTATGCCATCTGGTAAAAAAAAAAATAAGTAAAAATCTAGGTTTTGAAGCCTTGCTAACAGAATGAATGAAAATTACAAAGACTGCTTCATTTTAGTTAAATGGCTCTGGGGTTAAAACTGGCAGCTTTAATGGGTTTTGTCCTGAAGGTCCTTAACTGTAACTGCTTTGTGTACCCAGTGTAAAACAGATTTATTAAAGGAAATAAGGGTGAAATTTTAAAAAAATTCTAATAAAAACACACACTTCTGCCAAAATGAGTGCAGTTGGGTTAAATTGCCCCCTATCGCACAAAAAGTACAATCACACGCTAATCCAACAATACCTACAATTGGTATTACACATATTTTATGTTACAAACATAATTCTGTTTTTAAAAATGCTTGCATTAGCTGAAACCGTTCATATTGAAGGCAGGTTTTCAAAACAATGAATTGTCAAAAGGCATCTTAAAATTTACCATCAGCTTCTTTATCCTCGAAGTTAACCATATGAAACTACAGGCCTTGGAGAAAGTTCTTGCTTTGTAATCCCAGCAGCTGCTGATGCAGTCCGTGCAGAAACTCTGTCCGCAGGGAATCGGTGCAGGACCGCTGAGTTGCTCTTGGAGCAGCAGATCTCTCTGCTCAGCCATTTTAATGAAGACAATGCAGTGGAGAGACTACTGCCAAAGGCAGGTTTTCTGCTCTGAAAGCAGAGGACTGTGGGGGTTGACTCTGGGTGTCTGTACAGATGCAGGGAAAATAACATCCCAGAGGATACAAACTCATAATGTTCGATATGTTGTGACACGATATTGATGGCTTGTTTTAAACAAATGCTGAATGTTTTCTGTACTCTATTTGAAAAGTTACTCATGTGCTTCAATTAAAACATGTAACATGAAATCATATTCTGATTTGTTTAATTATATTTCTGATTTGTGTTTTTAACATGCTTGTTAAATTTAGAAAACCAGTTAATTAAGTCTGTGTTAAATTATGTATGTTTAATCTGCTAAATCAAACATGCTAAATGACTTTATGATTGGATTAATGAAACTGCTGCATGTTCAATTCCCAGTGGGATGCTCATCTCCTAGTAAAATCTTCCCCTTCACCATTTCACAGATATGGACGCTCAATTTGAGCCTGAAAAATGTCATTTTGACTTTTTTTGGTTGTAAATTTGACTTCATATCAAATCCATAACCCACATTTGCTTTTTGTGACATTATATTTTGTCAGTTGTTTTTGTTTTATCATAATTCCAGCGTTATATTTCTCACTTATCTCACAATTACCTGTTTTATCTTTTACTTCGTGGCAGAAACAGACTTGCACAGAAATATCTGCCCAAAGCTATGGTGCAAAGGGCGATGCATGCAAATGACAATTCCATCCAAATTCCAGAAGGCGAGATGAGAGCTCAACACTGGTTTCAAATGCCCTGTGGGACTTTGTTCTGTTGAAGATGCTACATTCAACATTACTGGCGACGGTGAAATTAGTAAGCTGTCTCTTTAAATTTCCTGATCACTGTAGCAGTCAGGGTTTTGTTTGAGAACAGGTCTCTCTGTACCCTGTCGCTTCTTATTGATCCCAGTACGGCTTGATGCAGCCTGTGTAGTAGCTGTGTTCAAGCTGGAGAAGCTCCAGACGGTCTGCAGAGCTGAGCTGCTACTCGATCTCCAGCCTCTGTTATAAAAGGAATATGACCCTGTTGCTTAGATTCCTTTGACGTATTAGGGAAACGCACAGGAATGTTGCAGTGTTTTTGTGCAGTGGAAAGAAGCAACAAGGGAAATATTTATAAGATTTCATGTGTATGTAGTTTTTAATGCACAGTAAAAGTTCATGTTACTGGAATAAATTGTATTCAGCCAACAGACATATGGGCCATATATGCATTAAAAATACAATATTAAGTACTTTAATCAAAGCTAAATAAGTTCATATTAGATTTTAGAGTAGGCCATATAATTAACCACCAATTATTCAGAACATCCCAAAACCTAAGGAATGCTGTAGCATTACCCGTAATGCCCTAACATTGAGGCAGCAAAAAAAAAAAAAAAAAAATCTAGATAGCCTCCAACTGCTTATTCAAAATCAATTATACATTATTATGCACCTTCTTTATGGTTTTACAACAAAATCATACACAGATTCAACAATGCACAGATTTAGTATTTATACCAGAGATAAAAGTAGATTAGCTGAAGGATGAATTACAATGAACACAATCTCTAAAACATGATCATTGTTTTATTAAAAAGCATGCTCAACTGATTCAGAATATACAGAGCACTGTGTTGAGCATTACTGATACGGTACAATGATTATAAAATGACAATGACACTGTAAAATGATTACAAAAAGTACAAAAAAACTAATTCTCAGCACAAATACTTAGAAATGATTATGCAATCTTTCACAATCACATAGCACAATATTTACATTTACATTTCTAGGAAAGAAACATGAAAATAAGTAATACACAATTTAGTAATCATTGGTGGTCTTCTGATTTGTGTTATTCTCGAGGTCAGGATTTGGCTTGATCTTGACTGATTGCAGCTGCTCCTTTAATTCCATGAGCCACCAGTGCCTCAGTCAAGAGAAGAAGGTATGTAGAGTCTGGATATCCATTGCTGCACACACAAAGAAAAGCTGGATTGGAAATTTGGAATACCAAAGTAATGCATACTGGGAAATACAGTATTCTTCCTCTCTGATTCACAAAAGTGAATCTATTAGATGACTAGTGACAAATAAATAAACCAAATTTCAATACGCTGTATTTTACAAAATGTTCCTAAAGTCTTTGAATAACTACATTTGGCTTGAATGAAATAAAATTACAGTTAAAGGTGGATTAAAATTATAGTTCTATAAATATCTTTGAATTCAATTAATTTTAATTCAACTTCATATTCAAGTTCAAATTAGAATTCCTTAAATTCAGGAATTTAACTGGATTTTGGATGATGCGTAACCTGGATGATGTGATCAATCTTTAATCAAACATGATCTCAGAAAATAAAGCACTCTGAAAATGAATCTTACTGACCCTGATCAGCTTGACTAGCAATGTCTGATTGATAGCATACGTTTTAACAATGCCACAGTGGATATCCTGTGACAGTCATGTACTTGATTTGTGTTCAGTTCTTACAGATTATTACCCATTAATCAAAAATATCTGCTCTCTACTACAAAGGAGATGCTTGTTTGTTGGCACAGAGAGGCCTATAGTAGTTGTGGCAAACATACCTTTGTCAAAGATTATTACTGGTACTAACACATTATTGCTAAAATGGTATTAGAAAAACAGAAGTAATTAGAGCATAAGTGCTCTGTAAAATCACAGAAGTCACACATTAATATGTCCATGCCACCAGCCATGGCAAAATTATCTTTACAAGTTTAGTGTTTGTTTAGCTTAGCATCTGGACTCACCAACTCTTCCCTCCCTCCATCTTGGTCTTGTGGGGGATCTTGCCCCAGTTCACTTTTGCATCTCCGCCACAGGCCTTCTTGCTTGAACTAATAGTAAAAGTTAGCCCTTGATTAAATGCCTTTTTCAGGCAGGGCAATAAACTCCGTCCCTTTGGGTCGAGCGGTAGATAAGCCTCAAATATACCACCTTTGAATGGTGAACCTGGACAGGGATCCTTATCCTAAAGAGATGCGTAAAACACAGAAATAACAAGGTGATAAATTCTATTATATTAAAATAATATTTTGTATTCTTCACATTTACAAGCTACAGTGGCTATGGAATGTATTCAGACCCACTTGAATTTCTCACTCTTTGTTATATTGCAGCCATTTGCTAAAATCATTTCAAGTTCATTTTTTTCCTCATTAATATACACACAGCACCCCATATTGACAAAAAAACACAGAATTCTTGACATTTTTGCAGATTTATTAAAAAAGAAAAACTGAAATATCATATGGTCCTAAGTATTCAGACCCTTTGCTGTGACACTCATATATTTGACTCAGGTGCTGCCCATTTCTTCTGATCATCCTTGAGATAGTTCTTCACCTTCATTTGAGTCCAGCTGTGTTTGATTATACTGATTGGACTTGATTAGGAAAGCCACACACCTGCCTCTATAAGTCCTTACAGCTCACAGTGCATGTCAGAGCAAATGAGAATCATGAGGTCAAAGGAACTGCCTGAAGAGCTCAGAGACAGAATTGTGGCAAGGCACAGATCTGGCAAAGATTACAAAAAAAATTCTGCTGCACTTAAGGTTCCTAAGAGCACAGTGGCCTCCATAATCCTTAAATGGAAGATGTTTGGGACGACCAGAACCCTTCCTAGAGCTGGCCATCCGGCCAAACTGAGCTATCGGGGGGAGAAGAGCCTTGGTGAGAGAGGTAAAGAAGAACCCAAAGATCACTGTGGCTGAGCTCCAGAGATGCAGTCGGGAGATGGGAGAAAGTTGTAGAAAGTCAACCATCAAGTTCAAGGCGCTGATGCTTGCTTACAGATCCACCACAGGCTCTGCACCCTCCTACCTCCACACACTGCTACAACGCTACGTCCCCACCAGAAGCCTGCGATCACTAAAGGAACGAAGGCTTGTGGTACCGTCACAGAGAGGCACAAAATCACTCTCCAGAACATTCTCGTTCACTGCTCCCTGCTGGTGGAATGATCTCCCTACTTTCATCATGAACACAGAATCCCTGGCAACATTCAAGAGACAGCTGAAAACTCATCTCTTCCGTGAACACTTAATCCCTTCATAAAAAAAAAAAAAATTCTATCCTTCCCTTTTCCCTTCCTACTCTAGCTTATGGTACTGAGCAATGTATGAAACTTGTATTGTGAGCACTTCCTGTGTCTATTTGCCAATTCATGAAGAATCGCTTGTTTGTATTCCTCACTTGTAAGTCGCTTTGGATAAAAACGTCTGCTAAATGACTAAATGTAAATGTAAATGTCAACCATCACTGCAGCCCTCCACCAGCAGCGTGGCAGCGTGGCCCGACGGAAGCCTCTCCTCAGTGCAAGACACATGAAAGCCTGCATGGAGTTTGCTAAAAAAAACACCTGAAGGACTCCAAGATGGTGAGAAATAAGATTCCCTGGTCTGATGAGACCAAGATAGAATTAAGGCCAAAAAGTTCCAAAGTGGTATGTGTGGAAAAAACCAGGCACTGCTCATCACCTGTCCAATACAGTCCCAACAGTGAAGCATGGTGCTGGCAGCATCATGCTGTGGGGTTGTTTTTTAGCTGGTTGCAATCGAGGGAAAGATGAATGCGGCCAAGTAGAGGGATTTCCTGGAAGAAAACCTTCTCCAGAGTGCTCAGGACCTCAGACTGGGCCGAAGATTTACCTTCCAATAAGACAATGACCCTAAGCACACAGCTTAAATAACGAAGTAGTGAATGGCCCAGCCAGAGCCCTGACTTAAACCCAATTGAGCATCTCTGGAGAGACCTAAAAATGGCTGTCCACCAACGTTTACCATCCAACCTGACAGAAGTGGAGAGGATCTGCAAAGAGGAATGGCAGAGGATCCCCAAATCCAGGTATGAAAAACTTGTTGCATCTTTCCCAAAAAGACTCATGGCTGTATTAGATCAAAAGGTTGCTTCTACTAAATACTGAGCAAAGGGTCTGAATACTTAGGACCATGTGATATTTCAGTTTTTCTTTTTTAATAAATCTGCAAAAATGTCAAGAATTCTGTGTTGTTGTTTTTTTGTCAATATGGGGTGCTGTGTGTACATTAATGAGGAAAAAAAATTAACTTAAATGATTTTAGCAAATGGCTGCAATATAACAAAGAGTGAAACATTTAAGGGGGTCTGAATACTTTCTGTACCCACTGTATATAGGATGCTTTACTTAATAAATTGCATATAAGTTAATACCCCTTGTATGCCATCAGGTATGTAGTATGTGATCTTGGCCGTTGTGTATTTTGTGTAGCCTGAAAGACCTAAAGGCATCTCCGCACATGTTATAGTTCCTTGGATGCCCTTGTGTTCTTTGCTGTCCTCTTGCTCTGATTGCTGCTCTAGAACCTGATCTTCCTGTCGTATATCCTTTAAGCCATAACTTTGCACTGGATCCCCCAGCACCTTCTTCTGAGAGCACACCTCCTCTTTTACACACACTTGGCAGTATGAATGAAAAGGTAGGCAGTCACAGCAAAGGATGACACCACAAGTGGTCCGTTTCACCGTTGTACTAATTGCTCCGCACACGCATTGCTCTGAAGAAATATGGGACAGCAGGTTGGTCTGTTTCAAAGTCATTGCGTTATCTTGTTTCTTATGTGCTTCAAGTTGTAAAGAAGTTGGCCCATCAATTTTTGGTCCTCTTGTGTTTTCTCTGGCATAAGCTAGGTGGCTTAGTGAGTTTGTCTTGCTTAATTCATCCATCATAGAACTAGGGCTCTCCAACTTTTCCAACATAGACGAGTTCTGTTTGGTTGATTTACCTCTGCTCTTGAGACTGCTGTTAGACTGAACCGCTTGACTTGTATCCTGAAAAGAGAACACCTTTACACTTTGATCAGATTTGGCATGATCAGCTTTTGTTGATTGTATGCTAAAAGATGCCTTGGTTGCTCCTTGATGTACACCCTCCTGGAAGGTCCTCATTTGTGATAAGGAATGAGCCTTTTGCCCAGTAAATACATCCTTAAAAAGATCACTGACTTGAGAGCAAAGCAGTTTTGGGCCAAGAAAGAAAATGCTGCTCTTTGTGGTGTGCAAGATAACCTTGGGAAAACGTGACCGTACATTCAAGCAGCAGGTTTCAAATAGTTTATCTTGTTCAACCACACCAAGCTCTGCAAAACGTACCTCCTGAGAGCAAAAGTCACTGGCCACCACAGCCACTAGATTCTGAAGCTGCCGATGACTTTCTTCAACCTTTGATGAATCTGTGCCCTTCAGTGTCACGTTCATCTCACTTTTGCTTGCTTGTTTCTCAGACATTTGCAAGTCAGATTTCATGCTGTCCAGTAGGTTGTGGTAGGCCTCCTTCATATAGGCCCACATAAGAGAAGACACAGTAAGTTCTGCTTCCACTGTAGTAATCGGACAATCTTTACTAGGTCTTCCACTACTGATGCTACTGGATCTTGCTCTTTGATAAGCATGTGTTTTAATCATTGGCTCAACTGTAATCTGGTTATTTTGCACTTGCTCTCTTAGGTACGGCCGACCAGAGAAACTATTTGACCTCCTTAAAGGGGATTTGGAAGTGGGTACTGATGAGGATGGAGCAGCTGTCTTCACTTCAGTATTACTGGCTGATGGGGCATTCACATTTGTATTCACTGAAGCATTGACTCCTGTGGTAAATGTTGAAGTGAGTCCAGCGGGAGTAGTTAGTTTGGACTTGGATGTGCTGAAGGTGGTTGCACCAAATGTATTCATAGATAGCGGCTCTTGGTTTTTAAACAAGACATCCTCTCCTGTAAAACTTGGACTTGTCATCCTGAATGTTTCAGTTCCTTCCCCCGTCAGTTCATTACTGAGTATGCCTGCGGTGCCAAGTGAAGACTTAGTGGGTGGGGCTGACTTAGAGTTTAGGTCCATTTTAGAAGTGAGACTCCTTAAGTCTCCTCCAATCTCCTCTCTACCAAGTGCTAGCCCAGAGCTCTTAAACCGAGCTGCCAGTTTGTATTCTTTTCCCATTGTATTCCCAGCCTCCCCTTTTCGTTCAGTGCTAGAGCCGAACAGTTTAGGGGGCACTGGAGTATGTGCTTCACTTTTTCTCTTAACCTGTTGCTCTTTCTCTAAGGATACAGGGGATGCTGAAGCAGAACTGGAAGAGGATGGTGGCATTTCTGTCAAGCTTGCCATTACGGTTCTCTCCACCCCAAGCAGTAGCATTTGTTTGGCCTGAGATACCTCACTTTTTTCTCCAACGATATAAATATTGTCATGGTCATAGCTTAACAGAACATTTGGCAGAACTAACTGCACATTTTTTAATGCTACAGTCAGTCCGTCTGGCATGTAAAGGGTACTCTTTTGAACCTGGTCTTTCCTCAGACAACCCTCTTGCTGTTGATAAAGCTGCCTCAGCTCCTTATGGGCTTGCCTCATATTCGGTTTAACCTCTGACCCAGTTGGGACATCCGATTGCAGGTACAGGGTGGTGACTCCCTCGGATGTAACATGAACCACTTGCACTCCATGATGACGCAGTATATGCTTGTACTCTTTAATGCTCTGCAGGTATGCAAACACATCAGCTTCCATGATAATCGAAAGATCTTCCAAATCATCTATCCTGCACTCTGCTCCCTCCTCCATTTTGCTTTTCTTAGTCCGAGTACTGCGTTCAATGAGAGCTTCATTGTTTTCTTGCAGTCCGTAGTGCTCTTGTCTGGATGGCACCGTGGATCCGAAGCTGAGGTCTCCTGCATGAAGGCCTGGTGAATGGGATGCAAAGCTGGCCCATTTCTTTACACTCGCAAGGTCTTCCCTCTTCTCTGGACCTTGAGCGCTGTCTCCACTATAATTAGGATATTCGGCTCTTGAAAGGTGATGATAAAATAACATTTGCATATGTGGAAAAGCACCTTGAAAATCGGAATAGTTGCCTTGCAAGGTGCACATATGCTGTAATAAACCACGTTGCATACGTAGACCTGGAAACTCACTAAGCAGTACATTCAGAGTGTCTGCACCCCGAGGAAGCTGACTGCAGTCTATAGTCACAGTCATATCAAGGATCACCTAAAGGAGTACAAGAACATCAGCTAAACATCAGTTTTGGAAATGGAACTTTTATTTGAAAAAAGTGCTGTCTAATCTTGCCTATTCGGTCAGCAAACCTTATTCAGACTCAGGGGCTCTTGGCATGGGAGACTCAGGGAGAGTTCATATTTTATGCCGTCCAGCTGTAAAATGTGAGGATGATGACGAAGTACGCTCTGGGCCACTAAATAAAACCAGAAAGAAAGGATCAATCTCATTTATCAGGCAAAAACTGGCTCACACTAATAAGGGGTTTACACACAGATGGAAGTTAATTTTTCATAATGTCTGATTTATAAAAGCATCGGTTCTCATTTTTTCACCAAAGACAATGATACTCACTTTTCTGACTCTGCTGCAAGACGCACACACAAGCACATTGAAAACTCACTGCCTTTAATCAGGCTTGACAGGACATAAAGAATACCCCCTTCACAACTTGCCTACCCCTACACATACACTTTATCAGAAAACTGACTACACAACTAAATGTTGCCTAGGTCTTGGCAGACCCATCAGCTAGCGAGAGCCAGAGACTTCATTAGCTATATGCCAGTCGTCTGGCTGCCAATCAGAGCATTTTGGATTTTTTCCAATGACCAACTACTCTGGCAATAAAATTTAAATGCACTGAAATGCAATGTATACACTAGAAATATAAAGAGTGGGGTAAGATGTGCCAGAATTCTATGCTAAAAACTAAATCATCAAAGTACATTTTCTACCTTGCAGGTAAAATGAGTATAGCATGACAATGCACACATTTTCAGATACTAAAATATAAATCATATATTGTAAATATCCAGTCTATAAAAAAAAACAAATTATTTTTTCTTGAGAATAGCCATGAACTATTAACTTAATCATTTTCCCAAAATGGTAGCTGTGGGGTAAATTATGCCAGATACAACCCTTAATATTTGTTATTGTGTAGTAGCACTGCATGTTGTGGATTATATTCACTTTGTTTCTTAAATAAATGAGTTGTTCTGTCCAATAATTCAAGGATTCTTTTATTTTTTTGTGCAATTTCAAGCAAAACCCCCAGTGTTAAATCAACACAACCAGTGTTTAAATATAATAAACATTATATTTAACATTATATAAAATAATATTTGTGGATTTTAAACACAACCAGTTTTAATTTAACACTAGGGGTTTTGTTGCAAAAAATAAAAAATGTTGAAAAATTGTTTCACTACAATAAAATATTCAGAATATTTATTTATTTTTTTGGACTTTTGACATAAATAGTAAAAACAAATGTAAAAGTGGAAATTATTAACCATTTTTTCATATTTCTATGGCCATATGGTACAGATTCTTGCCCCCCACCTGAAACATAATTAGTCCTTTGTCTCATTTATTTTAGAGGAAATTGTATGTTATAAAGTGCCACCCCATTCTCTCCTAGCTGTTTTATCAATATCTGTCACTTCATCTATTTACAGTGATATTTACCAGCCTAATAACCATACAAAACATTCTCTCTGACCTCGACTCTCCTCAAATGTGATGAGGGCACGCTGAGGTGTCCGACCGATGATAGTGACAGACGCGACCTCTCCTCCTCCGTTCCTCTCGCGGAGGAAGTGAATCAGTAGTTTGTCCCGTAGACGTTCATGATCCACGTTGGCTGGCAAACCGTAAACGGACACCGCACGGCCTTCTTCTGCCATCTTTCAGGGTTGACACCTATAAACACTGATTTTAAGTAAACACAAGTGGTTAAGGGCGGTATGATTATTAATGCGTCACGATACAAGCTATTTGTATAGGCTAGCTGTATTTTATATTCGTATAGCACTATATAGCTATTTCTGTATATGTATAGCCCTACCGAAATATATTTTCCAGCTAAGTCAGTTACTATACCTTCCTCATTATAATAAGCACATCGAAAGAAGTCGTTGTCCTGTCCAGCGTTTGTGTACGTCGGAGCTCGCGCACACAGGAAGTGTAACTAACAACAGAGTTGGTGACAAATGTCGCGATTACACTGGTAGTTTTTACAAACGATGAATGCAAAGGTAATGTAGCTTTTCACGTGTCTCCACATTAATACTTTGCACTTCTATTCATCTTCTGTATGAAAGATGGATTTCCCCTTTTTCTAATGTCATGCGCGGCGAAAAATAAAAGTGAAAGTAAGGAGGAAGAAGACCAGGAATTGTTTTGTTTTTTTCTTTTTTCTTCCAAAGTATTTATGACTTGAGCCGCATGGAAACTGGAATGTCATGAGTAAAAGTTGAGCGCATAATTTTATGTATTTGTTATTTATTATAGATTTTTTTTTTAATTTAATATATTTGTTATAAATATTTTTGTCCCATTTATGTCTTTAAAGAACTCAGAAAAATCAGCTGAAGTTATTAAAGCTTATTAAAGTTTTATGGTTAAATAAAATGTGAAAGGCTAGATTAAATTGGTAAGAACTGCAAATTCTTTTTTTCTTTATTTATCATTTTATAATAAAATTAGGGTATTTTGGACATCCCAGGATCAAGATGTCATTCTTTCCTACTTTAGATGTTTAATAGTTTCTTATAAACGAAAGGTTGCGATTAAGCATGTCAGACCCACTCATCTTTCCCCCATCTAGAGCCTATAAAAAACAAACTCCAAAAGAGCAATCTAATGTTATACAGTTACAGAAGTAGGCTATTATGATGGTAAATGCATAAAATATTTTGCAGTGATTAAGTATTGCATTTTCAAGAACCATCATGGCACCTCAAATTGATCTGGCCCAGTAATCAATGTTTTGTTTTGAATTTTACAAAGGACAAGTGTTCTCATTTGATGCTCCATCTACAGGCGATATCGTGCTAGTGCAGGAACATATTTGCTCACATTCTAGTCTATTAATACCCAGAGCTCCACCGTGTGTCAGGTCAACAATATCTTGTGACGGGCAACTTCGTTCTTGAAGGGACATGCGATCGTTTTATCAACAGAAATAGCAAATATCATAAGCATAGTATGTTCCATATCAAACAGATGTTTTAGGCAAGATTATCATAGTTTATTAAAGTGCACACTGAAAAGGAGGAACTTGGAGTGCGTGCAAGGTAGGAAGCCCAATGTTCTCAACTGTTGTGGAGTGTCTGTGTTGTTATAGTCTATAATTGGATGTTATTAATGTAATATCTAAGTCTAAATACAGAAATAAAATCACTTTTGCAATTTGCTGAGTTCTGTACATAAGAGTTTCACATGCTAAACGTGTAGTTACTAAACACTAACAGCACAAGGCTACATTCTCTATGCCTATACTTTTTTGTTCCAGGCGAACTACTCTGGGTATGGAAACCCGTTTCCGCAACTGAAAAAAAAGATTATTGCGACTTTTTATCTCAGAATTCTGACTTTATAACTCAGAATTGTGAGTTATAAAGTCAGAATTGTGAGTTATAAAGTTGAATTCTGAGTTATAAAGTTGAATTGTGAGATAAAAAGTCGCAATAATATTTTTTTAATCTTTCCACCACTGAAAAAATAGATTATTGTGACTTTATAACTTTTTATCTCAGAATTCTGACTTTTTATCTCAGAATTCTGACTTTACAACTCAGAATTCTGACTTTTTATCTCAGAAGTCTGACTTTTTATATCAGAATTCTGACTTTTTATCTCACAATTCAACTTTATAACTCAGAATTCTGACTTTTTATCTCACAATTCAACTTTATAACTCAGAATTATGACTTTTTATCTCAAAATTCTGAAAAAAAAGTCGCAATAATCTTCTTTTTTTTCAGTGGCGGAAACGGGCTTCCACCTTTTCTTGGGATGTCCCGGGACACCTTTGCCTTCAGTTCTGCCTCTCTGCGCTCCTTTAGGCTGGAGCAGGAGCTTCAGGACTGGGAGGATGCCAGGCGGGCACTGGCACACAGAAGGGCTATGACGAGGCGTCCACTGCCCGCCGCCCCCAGACTCCGACACGGAAACGAGAGGATCCAGACGGTCCGTGCTCCCCCTCCCCAAATACGGTGCCGAGACCCAGCCATCCACAATACCTTCATGTGTGGAGATATGAAGGGAGTGTATGCCGTCCTCAAAGAGCCAGGCATGGTGAACGCACTGATGGAGACCGTACATGAGGAGATGGTGTGGACCCCGGAGATGGGTATGTCACTTCTTCAGCCACAACACACACAAGAACATACGGCATTTGTGTAAATTCACTCCTCTCATTCTGTTGCAGGAATGTGGACTCTCATCTCAAAAATAAAGCAGACGTCTGCACTGCGTCTGGCTGCCGGCAGGGGGCACTCTGGCTGTGTCGAGGAGCTGCTGTTTAGGGGAGCAGAGGTGGATGCAGATCCAGGCGGTCGAACAGCTTTACACGATGCCTGTTCAGGAGGCCATCACGTCTGTGTGCGCCTGCTCTTAGACCATGGGGCTGACCCAGACCTGCTCGCTGTCGATGGCAATGCCCCGCTGCACTTCTGCAATGCAGCGGAAACATATCAGTGAGTAGACCTGGACATGGTCAGAGGATTCAGTTGTAGATGCTGAAAAGTAATAAATAAATAATAATAATAGTAATAAAAAATAGAAACAATATGGTGCTAAAGTCTCAGAAGCAAAGTCAAAATCTTTTGAGGTACACTATCATTCAAAGGTCTGGGGTAAGTAAAAAAATAATAATTATTGATTAAAAACATTTATAATGTTACAAAAAAACTTCTATTTCAGGTATCACGTATCTATTTCTATTTATCAAGGTTAGAAAACACATAACTGGTCAAGTTTATATATATATATATATATATATATATATAAATTATTATTTTTTCACCAAGTTCACCAAGATGTGTTAAATTGATCAAAAGTGACAGTAAAAACAATTATAATGCAACAAAAGATTTTTTCTCAAATAAAATGATGTTATTTTGAACTTTCTTTTTTTTCCATTAAAGAATCCTGAAAAAATGCTTCACTTTTTACACACAAATATTAAGCAGCACAACATTGATAATAATAAGAAATGTTTCTTGAGGACCAAATCATCATATTAGAATATTTTCTGAAAAATCATGTGACGCTGAAGACTCGAGTAATATTGCTGAAAATTCAACTTTGGCATCACAGAAATAATTTACTTTTAAAATATATTAAAATACAAAATTACATTTATTTTAAAATGTAATAATATTTCACAATATTTAACTTTTCTACTTTATTTTTGATCAAATAAATGCAGCCTTGGTGAGTGTAAAAGCCTTTTCAAAAGCATTAAAAAATCTCTCATACCCCAAACTATTGAACAGTACTGTATACTTTTAACCAACAATGAAAATGTCATCGTTTACTCACCCTCATGTTATTCTGACCTGTATTATTGTCTTTCTTTTGTAAAAAACAAAAACAAAACAAAAGGAGATCTTAGGCAGGATGTCAGAGCTTTTGTTTTCCATACAACAAAAGGTGATTTATACTGCGTACCCTCATACTGTCCTGGAGTGAAATTGACATTTACTTATTTAACCTCTGCCGCACCATAATACAGCCAACAATCTCACTGTTATCTTCCCCCGCAGGTGTGCTGAGCACTTGGTGACCAGTGGTGCGTTGGTGAACGTGGCCCAGCGTGACTCATGCCTCACCCCCCTTCACGTGGCCTGCAGGAGAGGTCTGGAGGACCACGTGGAGCTCTTCCTGTCCTATGGAGGGGACGTGACGGCTCAGACCCAAGAGGGTGAGACGCCCTTGAATGCAGCCTGCGCTGGGGCAGAGAGGCCCAAAGATGCAGGACGGTTTCTGCGTATTGTCCAGAAGCTTCTAGCAGCCGGGGCCAATGCGCAGACTGCTGGAAGGAAAAAGCATACGGCCCTGCATAATGCCTGTGGAAACTGTTGTCCCCGCATCGTTAAACTGCTGCTGGAACATGGAGCTCGCGCGGACATAGCTAACTGTGCCGGATACACTCCCATGGACTGCCTGCTGCAGGTGGGATAATGATGGGATAGAAGGTTTAGACCTCTGCAAGATCCTGTTTTTATTTTCAGATGTTGATTTTCAGAGCAACAGCATAAAAATACAAAGAGCACTTTACCCCCAAACTGAAATTTGTAAAGGAAGGGGAATTTTGATGTATGTAAATGTAATGTAAAGTTGGTGGTTTAATACTTCTCCTGTTTTGCCAGGTAGTAGAGGATTACCCAGACCAGCAGCCTGAGGTTGTGGCCCAGTCTCTTCTTAACTATGGAGCACAGCCGCCCTCCCCTAGAGTAAGTGCAGATTGTTGTATCCTATTACCTATACCTTTGGTATGAATCCTAATTTTATATATCTGTGTTTGTAAATCTCAGATGCTGAAACTCTGCCTCCTCTCTCCTGCTACTCTGGAGGTAATGCTGAATTGTTATACGGTCATCCCAGCATGTGAGGAGTGGTTAGAGGACATCCCAGAGGAACTACTGAAGGTCTCTCTGAATACAGAGAAAATAAATCACATTCCAAAAATGTTACGCTACATAGATCAGAAGAAATAATATGTTCTCAGTTAGGTTTCAAAGAAGGATCAATATTTAATATGAATTAAAAGCAGACACAAATGTGTTGGGCATTTTTGAGAAAACCAAGTTTATTTTCATGATTCTTTGATGAATAGTAAGTTCAAACGAACAACATTTGTTTGAATTAGAACTTTTGTAACAATGTCTTTACTGTCTTTATTGATCATATTAATGTCCAAAATCCATGTCCGTGTGGGGACATTTCTTTGGTCCCCATGAGAAAAACAGCTTATGAATTATACTAAATTATGTGTTTTGAAAATGTGAAAGGGCAGAAAGTTTTCTGTGATTGGTAGGTTTAGGGGTAGAGTTAAGAGACTGTATTGTTGGTACAGTTAAAAAAATCATTATATCTATGGAATGTCCCCCAAAAAATTGAAAACCAATGTGTGTTTGTGTGTAACTAACATTCAGAAACTAATATCTAATCCTAATGAAAAACCATGTTTTGTATTGTCAGGAGCATCAGACTTTCTTCGATGCGGTCAGACGGATGAGTGGTCAGCCTCGCTCCCTTCAGCACCTCTGTCGCTGTGCGCTCCGTCGCCACCTGGGGTCACTGTGTCACTTCGCAGTAGTCCAGATCAACATCCCCACCACTTTAAAAGATTATCTGCTGCTGCAAAGCGATGGACAGCTCCGTTGAGCTCCACTTTTAGAGAAGCAAATAATAGCTGATCGGAAACAGTTGACTGAACCTTTTTTCTTCTTTCTTTCCCTTTTCTAATCTGTGATAAATAAATACACTGTTATAAATTGATGTCTGTCTGATGGTTTCAGATCTCTCTAGACACCCCTCTTGAAAATAGAAGCACAGTTAAGGATGGATTTTGGCCCTGGCTAAATTGACCAGTGCCCTGGGGTCTTTGGCTTTTAGAGCAGAGGCCTCAAACTGAGAGGCCCACAGTGACCTGAAAGACATAAGTAAGGCACTGCAAATGTAATATTGATTGATGGATAGTACTTGAATATGTGCCAGTGTCTGCCCTCACAATGTGAAATAAACAGAAGTGAGAGTAAGATTAGCACTAACTGAAGGTATTGTTGCAGCTTTGATGATGTGTCCAAATCTGTTGCAATTTTATTTCTTTATTACTCACAGTTGCTATTATATTTCTTGTATTTCTGAGCTATTTGCAAATATATACAATATCGAATATTGTAATTTGAAAATTACATCCTGCGATTAAGATGCAAAATTGCAAAATGATATTGCAGACATACATTGCTTCTTTTTTGTAAACCACCACATCTGCAATATATATTACAGTCATCTTTGATCATATTTACCAAGCGTACCTATATTTTTGGCCATGACTGTATATATATATATATATATATATATATATATATATATTTATATATAAAAAATATAAAAGGTTGAGATTGTCTGATGTGTTATATAGATATAATGTTAAAAATTCAGGGGCCTTGTACAATATATATATATATATATATATATATATATATATATATATAACTACAATATATTTTACAAATAACTGCTACATAACATTTTTTCAAGAATAGTACAAAAATATTTCAAATACCAAAAACATAAAATGTATGTATATCCAACAATTTGCATGCAACCCTAAAACCTCGTGATTTCTCCCATTTTATAATTTGTTTATTTATTTAATTAAGGCCGAAGTGAGATATTGAGCATTACGTTGTTTTCATCAAAGACTTTTACTTTTGTTTCACACAAGCGCTGAATGTTTTGCCAACCACGTGACCTCCCCAATCTGACTGAGCGTCAGCTGTGCGCGTGCGCGTGCGCGTGATATTGTACGTGTGTTTATTTATTTCTATCCGAAGTGTTGTGTCTTTCAAGTGGCGTAGGGATTAAACCAGCGTCGATCCAGAATGATATGAAGTAAGAGAAGGTAAATGTGCTGTAATATATGGTTAGAGGACATGTGTTGTGTTAAAACTCGCGAATCAAGGTCGTCCTATATCACTGCTACGTGATTAGCTGCCTTCCCTTCCATACAGACAAAACATAGCAGAACATTTTTATTAAATGTCTTTTCTGCTCGTTTTTCGTCTCGCTTGTGTTTATAATCGACTGTAACTCTGTTGTATGTACTGTGGACGACGTTAAATGTGTAACATTGAAGGTTTGTTAAAGGATTCGTGGCTTTAGCGGAAACCGCTAGCGAACCTTTAAACAAAGGTGCAAACTGTCTAAAAACAGTGTATTACGAACTAATGAGCTTAATATATAACATTACAAAGGGGAATTGTAGTTTTAATGCAGTTCCTCATTTGTGTTTGCTTTCAAAGAAAAGTGTACGACACTCAGTACTTTGTGTCTTCGGGCTTATTGTCTAATGCAGCTTAAGTGTGTCACTTAATGTTAGATAACAGAGTTAAGAATCTTTACGATCCATACAACACACTGCTGTAAGTTAGATGTTTCTGTCAGTTTAAAAATTACACAATTAAAGTCGAACGACACTTAATGCATAATTAATGACAAGAAAACATAAATGCCAGATTCAGGTTGTTCACCAAGACTAAGCCTGTCTTATTTAAAGTCAACATGAAATTCTGTTTGACTGTATTTACTTTAATACACCTTCCTGGTATTAATGAATGTATTTCATGCTGATTTGATCTTTCTTTTTATCTGTCTGTGCAGGTAGAAAGGGGCTGGGATGGCGGTGTGTGCTCTAACTGTGCTTGACGGGCTCGGGGATGAGGCTACGGCTTTGGGTGGCGTGGTGGTCTTGTTCCTGGCCGTAGTTCTTGCCTGGCTGTCTACCCACGTGGCTGACCGTGGAGATCACATTCTGGGGACCATTCTTACCGTAGGCGCCCACGCCTCCCTCATTGGCCTCGGGGGTCACGACAGCTATGCAAGCTCCCCGCCCAGCTCAGAGCCCAGCGAGCAGCCGGATGAGGAGCCCGCGGAGGAGGAGAAACAAGAAGAGGGTGAGGGCCGGCCAGATGGGGGAGACGACTTGCCTGGAGAAGAGCTGCTGGATATTCAGGGTGGGAGGAAGAAAGTGAGCTTAGTTCATGGTGAGGAAAATGAAGAAGGGATGGAAGAGGAGTCAGAAGATGAGGCCACCAGCATCACGGTGAGACTGAAGTTTCTGAACGACACAGAGGAGCTGGCAGTGCTCAGACCGCAGGACACTGTTGGAGTGCTAAAGAGGTGAGTCAAACGGATAGAGGAAGTGATCTTATTTATGAATGGGAGAAATCAAAATACTCAGGCTGTAGGGAAAGGAAGTCCCACATTTCTGAACAAAAAAGGGCAAAGACATCATCAGCTGTCCCGGCATGAAAAATACTTAATTTTAATAATAATGTTCAAAAAGTAAGTACTTTGAAGGGTTAGTACCGTCTCTCACACATGAAGATGTGTGTCATTGTAGAACTAGGGCTGTAAAAAAAAAAAACAAACAAACAAAAAAAACCTTTAAGCTATTCTTCATTGCAGAATTACTTTTATGATATTCAATATATACTTTTATATATTTCCTCTGAAATAACAGAAAAAGGGCCATCATTTCAACCAAACAGTCATGATCCAGTTTAACGAACATTATTAAATGATGATCCAAATGAATAGTTAAATCAGAGTTTGGAATTGATTCATTGAAATGGATTGTATTAACTGATTAATCGGAGAAAAAAACCTTTTTAGTAAAGGTTTTTCTTTAAGTATAAGTTGATCTTTAACTAAAAACCAACATTTGGTCCCTAACTATTTAGCTCTTACCGAGTAATAAAAAAAAAGAGAAAGATGTTTCTTATCCCCAACAAGGCTACATGTATTTCCTCAAAGTTGCAGTAAAAACAGTGAAATATTATTGCAATTTAAAAGAAACTATTTCTGTGTAATTGTAATTTATTCCTGTGATGTCAAAGCTGAATTATTAGCATTATTACTCCAGTCTTCAGTGTCACATGATCCTTCAGAAATCATTCTAATATGATGATTTGATGCTCAAGCAACATTATTATCAAAGTTGAACAGTTGTGCTGCTTAATCATTTTGTGGAAACCATAATACTTAATTTCATTTATTTATTTATATATATAAGAAATACATGATAAATAGAAAGTTCAAAAGAACAGCATTTATTTAAAATATTTTTTTGTAACATTATTAAAGTCTTTTGATCGCACTGACCCAAACCCTTTTAACATTAGTGTAATTTTAAATGTTTACATATTGTTTGTTTTACATTTACTGCCAAAAAAGATGATTTATTCAATACATTTGTTATGCATTATGTTTCACAAATGAGTAGTCCACATGACCATCTCATCCCAGACAGCAACATGGCATCGGCCCAATGGATCCAGCCCACATCACGTGTACCAGATGTGGGCCGGATATGGGCCGACACCATGTTGCTGTCTGGGACTCAGCTGTATTAAAGTTTTTGCTACTTCAAAATGTCTGTTTTAATGTTATAACACTTGCAAGTCATAAGCCGGCATGTGACTGCAAAATTAATAAACATAATGGCCAAAAAGAAATGCATTAAAATCATAGCTTTATTCTGTGTTGCTCAAATGCACAAGAATGCATTTTCCTTGTTCTTGATTCTCAGTCTTGTTTGCTAATGATCCCTCCCCTCTCTTTCTCTTAGTAAGTACTTCTCTGGCCGTGAACATCAGATTAAGCTCATCTACCAAGGTCAGCTGTTGCAGGACCCCCAGCGCTCTCTCCTGTCCCTCAACATCACCCATAACAGCGTGCTGCACTGTCACATCTCTCAAGCCCAGGCGCTGCGCGAGGCGGCCGCAGAGGAGAACCCTCGAGCCGGGAGAGGCTCCATGCTCAGTGGGGGGCTGCGGTCGGCCGGTCTGGCTCTCAGTACAGGAAGCCTGGTGATCCCCGTGTTCGTGGTGCTGCTTGCCGTGGTCTGGTACTTCCGAATCAACTACCGCCAGCTGTTCACTGCCCCGGCCACCATCTCTTTGGTTGGGGTCACGGTCTTCTTCAGCTTCCTCATCTTCGGCATGCACAGTCGATGAGAATTAAGAATTAAGATGCCAATATTAGGGAGAACGAAACAATTGGACATGAAAATAAGCAGTCAGTGGTAGCCGAGAAAGTTCTCAGGGAGCCCTCGTGGGTTCTGGTGCCATTTAGACGACTGATGTCGTGCGTGGGGTGAGAGTGTGTGCTAGTGCTTTCAGCTTTGTGAGCAGCACAAAGTAACACTGCTGTATAATTTAGCTTCTTTGGAAAAAATAGCTTTATAATTATTTAATCTCAGCCTAAAGTGTAGTTCTCTGTGTAAAGAGAATTCAGGATCCCATGTCTGACTGGTCTTTTATTTTAGAGGAATTGCAGTTTGTGTCATCTGATGGTTTTTATCACTTAATGTGTCTCATCTTCACCGGTATTAGCACCACTATCATCTGTAGTAGAAGAAAAGCTCTTACTGCACAAAAAATAACAAGAAACAGATGTGATGTACCAGTTAGCAGATGTTGTGAGACAATTTCCTTTTTAATTTACTCATCTCAGTTTTGATGTTTGTGATTGAAGGATTTTTTTCCCCTTTTGCCAGTTACACTGAAATCAGTATTTATTTCAAACTTGTTTCTTCATGACAGTATGGTTCAGCATGTCTGCTGCTAGTTACAGCTCATAATAATCAATTAGGAGTTTCATACTTGAAGATTTTACATGCAACCAACACAGAAGCAGCGCTATAGTCTAAAGAGTCTTTAGAAAACTCACTGCATTAATAGGCAATTCATATGTGACACTGATAACAAAGCAAATAATTTCTTGTCCTGTGTAAAATCTGTATATAAGCAATATATTTACTGTAGATAAATCAAGAGAGCTGTGGAGGAACCTCAAAACTCTTTGACAAAATGATGGTTCTCATAAATGGGTCACATGTTTTCTCAGTATTGTCAGAAATAGGGGAAACCCCAAAATGGTTTACGGGGAAAACCGGTCTACCTGTTATTCTCATCCTTGCTTTAACGGACAACCAGCGCCTCTTTAATTAAAATGCTTTTTGTTTTAGCTTTGATGCAGTAATTCAGAATAAAATAGCTCATGTTTGAAAATAAGTTGTTGTGCTTATCTACTCACTCGCACACTATTAACACCATCCATAAATCCATAATAGAGGTTTTCCCTCAGTTATTGTTGTTCTAAACACCGCTCTTAACCCCAGGTAAAAGAACGTTTCATACTTGTAATTTAGAAGCGGGGTTAACAACGCTTTTTACCCTGGGTTACCAATCGCATGCCTCATAATAGGGTATGTGTAGAACATGACATGAGAACTGAACTCATTGCATCCGCTTGTCAGAGAAAGTCTTAACAGCAGTATGAACTGATGGCATATCTGTGGACTTTTAAGCAGGGCCGGTTCTAGACATTTGGAGGTCCCCACTCCACACCCCTCCTAGTAATAAGCACTGAAAACAAATATTATTTCTTACCTTTTTATTTAACATATTTTATTAAAATTTGTATATTTTATTTTTATATGTCCATATTCATACCTTAATCATTTTTTGTGCAGGATTTCCCCCTCCTATTGATTTATTGCAGTGCAATAAATACCTAAAATATGTATTATACACTCTTAAAAATAAAGGTTCCAAAAGGGTGTTTTTACAGTGATGCCATAAAAGAACCATTTTTGGTTCTCCACAGAATCTTTCAGTGAACAGTTCTTAGTTCTTCATGGAACCCATTGTTTTTCTTAGTGTGAAGAACATTTTAAAACAATCTAAAGAAGTAAAAAAAATCCACAGTAAAGAACCTGTTATGGAAAGGTTCCATGGATTTGAAAGGTTCTTCATGTAACCACAGATGCCAACAAAGACTTTATTTTTAAGAGTGTATCAATCCACACAAAATAACTGCTAGTGAAAGTGAGACAAACGACTAAGCAGAAATTCTTAATTTCTTCATAAAATTGTATGCCTATTATCATGAAATAAGCATACCATTTGAAAACTGAAATTAAGTATTATGTTAGAGCAGTAATGTAAACAGCAGAATTTAAAAAGGTACTTTTTTGAAGCATTAAAAAATACTCCAGTGCTGAAATATTCTAGCTCTTTGACTTTGAACTTTGCTCTTACTTCATTATCTTGGTAGTCAGTTCCCGAAGCGATGTCATTCATTGTAGGCTATGCATAAATTCAGAGCAGGCAGTGGCCTAGGGCCTCGGTCATGGAGGAGGGGCCTCCATTACCGTAACATAGGGGAGCAAAATACTAGACTCTTTTTCTATTGGATAGATGAATTCACAGTGACTCTCACCTGTAATGAAATCAACTATTGTCACTGTATCAAAGTGTGTCCCACCTTCTGAATATATGGAAAAATGTGCGAAAATGCAACTTTTCTGCAGCTCACTGACTTCAAGACACTGAATTATGATGGTGCTGAAACGAACATCCTTCGCAGGGTGCAAAGCGAAAACAGTGCAGTTCGTAACGTAGCTGTGCGAGTTGTCATCATCTCTTTTGGATTAACTGTAATGTATTCAAAAATATAAACGTCTTCTGTCGACCTCCATCATTTGGGGAGATCATTTGCCGGTTTATAAGTTTAAAAGAGCGTGAGCGCCGCCGACGCGTCCAGACTGTTAGACACTTTGAATTTGTGCAGACAATGAATGACACAGTGTCGGGAACCGACTAGCAAAATACTGAAGTAAAAGCAAAGTTCGTATTCAAAGTCAAAGTCAGTAAAAAAAGATACCTCTGTATCTTTTGAATTCTGTTGTTTACATTACTGATCTAACATAATACTTAATTTCAGTTTTCAAAACATGAATCTTTTTGTTGTATTTAATGAAAAATAAGCATACAATTTTATGAAGTAATTAAGTATTTCTGCTCAGTAGTTTGTCTCTCTCTCTCTTTCACTAGCACTTGATTTGTGTAGGCTGATGCATGAAAAACCTTCCCATAACAGGTTCTTTCCTGTGGGAAAAAAATTATTCTTTAGATTGCTTTAGAATGTGCTTCACACTAAGAAAAAAATGGTTTCATTAAGTACTGTTCACTGAAAGATTCTATGGATAAGGGGTTCCTTTATGGCATCACTGTAAAAACTCCCTTTTGGAACCTTTATTTTTAAGAGTGTATAATACATATTTAAGGTATTTATGCCACTGCAATAAGGGGGAAGTCAAAGTCCAAAAAATTTCTTTTTTTACTCATAAACCCCAAGTAATGATTAATTACTAAGTGGTTTGAGTACCACTTTTTCAAGCAAAAAAAAAAAAAAAGTTTTGAGGCGGGGCTATTCTTAATAGACTTTTCCCTCATTTCCTCCACTTCTGCAGCTATCTTTCTCTGTTTGCATTCACTCATTTGCCAAAGTCATCTTAAATGTTTAATTGCCAATTCAACTGAAACATTTGAGAGATCATCAAATAAGCTGACTTCATAAATTAACATAGATTTTCCTACAATGTTTTATTTTGAACTCACCATTGTGGTGGTTGGTGTTTCCTTTGCTTGGGCACTTCATTTATGTTATTGTAATTCTGATTTGATGCAGTGATGCAACAAGAAATCACAGTTCATATATTCATATATAACTGAACTTCACTATGTATATACACACATATATATATATATATATATATATATATAAATATAAAAAAATTACTTATATTTTTATTATATAAAAATTAATTATATAGACTCATATAAAAAATTATATATTCGTATATAAAATTATTATATTTGAATAACATGACCTCGAACCTCAATTCATGCCAAATAATGATCCTTTATAATGTTAAAGGTAGCACATATAAATAAACACAAACAGTTGGTGAAAGATAACAACATGTGACTTGACATGACATCAAGCTGGCTCTGCAGAACCAGGACATCAAATGTGGCCAGAAACTGCTGTCCCGGTTCTGCATTTTCCTAAAATGTTTGATCTCACCATTACGGTTGATGGTGAAAGATGTTAACATGTGATTTGACATGACATCAGCTAGTGGTCTGAAACTGCTCTCCCGGTTCTGCATTTTTCTTAAATGTTTTATTTTGAACTCACCATTATTGTGGATGGTGTTTCCTTTGCTTGGGTACTTCATTTATATTATTGTAGTTCTGATTTGATGCAGTGATGCAATAAGAAACTGGCACAGTCGTTTTAGGCTGTAAACTGGCTCTACAGAACCGGGATAGCAGTTTCAGGCCGTAAACTGACTGTGCAGAACCAGGTCAGCAGTTTTAGGCCGCTAGCTGGCTCTGTAGAACCGGGACAGCTGTTTTAGGCTGTAAACTGGCTCTGCAGAACAGGGACAGCAGTTTCAGACTGCAAGCTAACTTTGCAGAACCAGGACAGCAGTTTCAGGCCGTAAACTGGCTCTGCAAAACCGGGACAGCGGTTTTAGGCCGCCTGCAGTTTCAGGCTGTAAACTGGCTCTGCAGAACCGGGACAGCAATTTTAGGCCGCCTGCAGTTTCAGGCCGCTAGCTGGCTGAATGTCATGTCAGGTCACGTCTTGATGTCTTCCACCAACTGTTTGTATGTGTTTATATGTGCTACCATTAACTTTATCATTATTTGGCCTAAAACGAGATAGTCATGTTATTCAAACATATAATTATATTTATTAATTGTGAAGTTCAGTTGCATATAAATATATGAACTGTGATTTCTTGTTGCATCACTGCATCAAATCAGAATTACGACAACATAAATGAAGTGTCCAAGCAAAGGAAACACCAACCACCACAATGGTGGGTTCAAAATAAAACTGTGATGCCATAAAGGAACCGCTTTTCCATAGAATCTTTCAGTGAACAGTACTTAATGGAGCCATTTTTTTTCTTAGTGTGAAGCACATTCTAAAACAATCTAAAGAATATTTTTTTCCGACAGTAAAGAACCTGTTTTGGGAAGGTTCCATGGATTGTAAAGGTTCTTCATGTATCAGCCTACACAAATCAAGTGTTAGTGAAAGAGAGAGAGAGACAAACTTGATGGCTGTCCAGCCGACTCATAAGCAAGTGAAATAGCCTTGACCATCCACTTGCTCATCCTCTGCGTAGATGCTGGAGTCCCTTTCTTGGGAGACCCGAAGCACACAAACAGCTGTTCGGTCTAGCGAAGGGCAGCATCTAACGCCCGCACTGGGCAGAGCAGATTATTACGTTCCTGGTCTGGACCCCCGAAGGGAGGGTGACAGAAAGCCTGCAGCATGATGGAACTAGGAACCACTGCGTGATCTTTAGGGACGTACCCAGGTCTGGGGTGGAGAAAAGCCTTCACTATCCCGGGCGCAAATTTCAGACACGACGGGGCAACCGACAGGGCCTGTAAGTCTCCTACCCTATTCAGAGACGTAATAGTCAGGAGGAACACAGCCTTCAATGTTAAGAACTTGACCAGCACCTCCTCAAGCGGCTCAAAAGGCGCTAGGACGAGGCCTTGGAGGACCAAGGACAAGTCCCATGCCGGAACCCATGTGCGCACAGCAGGTATCAACCTCAGAGTGCCACAAAGGAAACGTGTTCCCAAAGAACATCCACCAAAAGGCTTCTGGTAAGCAGCTAGGGCCGCCACATAGACCTTCGATGTGGAAGGGGGTAACCCTGCACTGAACTGATCCTGCAAGAACTCCAGTACTGTACCAACTGGGCAGTTAACTGGGTCAAGTTGGCGGTCACTGCACCAAGAAGTGAACAGTCTCCACTTCAGTCCCCACCTCAGTCGAGAGACCAACACCTATGAGCTGGGCCCCCTCAGAGGCCAAGCCCACAGATTCCACAGTTCTGGGCGGGGATGGACTATCAAGCCCCCCGCCTGGAAGAACAGGTCTCTCCTGACCTGACCGGAATCTCCCTAAGAGAACAGTCTAGAAGAGCCATGATATCAACGAACCAAACGCTACCCGGCCAACGCGGGGTGATGAGTAGAAGCCGAACTCGGTTCCGGCGAACTCTCTCCAAAACTCCCAGGAGCAGAGCGATCGGGGGAAAGGCGCACAGACGTAGCCTCGGCCACGTCTGCACCATGGCATCCAGTCCAAAAGGAGCTGGATGTATGAGGGAAAACCAGAGTGGACAGTGAGACGTCTCTCGGGACGCAAACAAATCCACTTAAGTCTGGCCAAAAACCCTCAATATCTGCTCCACCAAACACCAAACACCAAACACTGCTCTGAGTGAGACCAGCTTCCCCTGGGCCAACAGGAGGATCTGGTGTGCCAGTCTGCATAGTGGACGCCATTGCAGACCTCCCTGGTGATTTATATAGGAAATCACCGGCATGTGATGTGATGGCCCCTGAGGTCTGGGAGGAAATTCTTGAGAGCAAGAAAGACAGCCAACATTTCCAAGCAGTTGATATGCCAGGAAAGATGATGTCCTCTCCACAGACCCTGAGCTGAGTGACCCTCTAGGATCGCTCCCCAACCTGTGAGGGAAGCATCCGTTGTTAGCATTTTGCGACGACACGGAGCTCCCAACACGGGCCCTTGGGACAAAAACCAAGGGTTCTTCCGCATAACCAGAGCACGTAGGCATCGCCACTTGACTTTGATCATGCGAAAAGGATTTCCCCTTGGGGAGAATCCCCTGGTCCTGAGCCACCACTGTAAGGGTCTCATGTATAGTAGGCCAAAAGGTGTCACGTTGGACGCTGCTGCCCTTAGACCCAACAGTCTCTGGAACTGTTTCACTGTGAGTGATTGGCCTAGCTTTATCCGGCTTACGGTAGTAAGGATTGACTCTATGCAAGCAGGAGCGAGTCGCGCCTGAATCGCAACAGAGTCCCAAACCACGCCTAGAAAAGTGGTGAGCTGGAGACAACACACTCTTCTTGCCGTTAAGCCATAGCCCCAACACCCTCATGTGAGCGAGAACGACATCTCGATGTCAAACCGCCAGCTGACGTGATTGAGCTTAAATCAAACAATCATCAATATAGTTCAGAGCGCGAATGCCCTGTAGACGCAGCGGTGCCAGCACATTTGGTGAAGGTGTAGGGTGATAGCGCTAGACTGAACAGAAGAACCCAATATTGGTATGCTTCTCCCCTGAAAGCAAACCTCAGGAACTTCCTGTGATGTGGAAGGATGGATATATGGAAGGGGTGGAAGGGTTGGCAGAACGGCCTCCCGAGGGCACCGAAGAGAACTGGGCACAGTAGGCAGAGGTGAGCACCAGTTCTCTCCGGAGGGGGCTGCCCTCGGGGACCTGATGCCAGTGACGTCAGGGCCTCTTCCCTGCAGCCTTCCTAGCAGTAATGACGGCCCTCAGATCTGTCTTACTTTTAGGGGGCTGGGGGTGAGAGCGCTTCCCTGAGTATCCCTCTCTCTGGGGAGGAGCTCGGGTAGCCACGCTCTGTTTCTGGGTGGCCCTGTGGGAGGAGCTGGACATTGCTGGTTGGGACTGCTGTGCAGCAGCCCCAGTGAAATGAGTCAGACGGGGGAGGAGTTCTTGGAACGCCACTGCTTGCTTGCTTGCTTCCTGGAACCTCTCGACAACAGTGTTAACAGCATCGCCGAAGAGGCCAGGTTGCGACAGCGGGGCGTCCAGGAGAAAGTGCTTGTCTTTTTCCTTTATGTTGCTGAGGTTGAGCCACAAATGCCTCTCCGTGGCCACCAGGGCTGCCATATCGCGGCTGATTGAACGGACCGTCTCCTTGGTGGTAAGATCGGTGGCTCACCTCAGCTCATTGACCATGTCAGGGCCAATTCCCCAGTCTTCATCAATCTCACCCAGCAAGATCAGCCTGGTAGGCTTGCAGCACGGCCATTGTGTGGAGGCATGCTGCAGCTTGACACGAGGCTGTATAGGCCTTGCCCACCAGCGACGATGTTGTGTGTATCGTCTTGGTGGGCAGTGTCGGAGCCTTCAGGGCCGGTGATTGTGGAGAGAGATAGCTCGCAAGTGTCTCTTCCACTTTCGGCATCGACCCAAAGCCATGCTCTTTACTGCCAACTATAGATGCATAGTGCGTGAGCTGAGCACTATGCACTCTATAGGAGGCAGGTTTTTTTCCATGATCTCGACACCTTGGTGTGGAGATCTGGAAAAAATGGCAAGCCCTGACGTGGAGGCTGCACCTGCGAAGGCAGGAAGCGCTTGTCCAACTTGCTTTTTGGATGAACTTCCTGCCTCTCTACTGGCTATTCCAGGTTTAGTTTGGCAGCCGTATGAGTTACAACCTTGACCAGCTCATGTGCAGGGGACTGGGATGACAAATCATCCCCTGCATCGATGCTTTCTACATTCAGTTCCTCAGAACTTGACATATAGAGCACAGGCACTCCACTCCACTCCACTGAAGACTGAGAAAGAGCGCTAGACCAAGCAGGTGAGGGCAGAGATAAGGCAGCGCTCGTCTCTAACCCCTCCGTCCGTTCCATTTGCGATCCCCATGATTTGGATCGCCACTGAGCTTCAACCGAAGCGGGACACGCATCGCGGGAAACACGAGTCTGAACACCCTCCTCAAAGAGTGTCAAGCGGGATCGGAGCTTTCACAGAGGGAGCTGCTCACAATGCAATGTGCTTGCTCTTCACCCAAACAAACAACACACAGACTATGTGTATCCCCACACACGGGCAGGGAGGAACACATAGTCTGAAATGCTGAGATGCCATCACTTGAAACAAGAGAGAGAGAAAATGCGGACAAACAACACCAAATAAGACAGACATTTGATCACACACAGCGCTACTGAAGATTCAGAAGCTAATGTGGTTCTGTTTGAGCGTGCCTTTAATTTCCTGGTCGTGACGTCACTGCCTCTGACGTCCCGTCACACCATTGGACTGATTTTACACCCGCTTCAGCACGCACTCACGCGAAGCCTCAAACTCTCTACGCAGCGCGAGCTTCCCTTGAAAGGGAATTCCAATTTCAACATTTGTTCAGTGACACTGACGCTGCAAAATATGCAAATAAAGAACGTCAACCCAGGGTTTAGGAATGAACAGTGTGAAACGTTTATAATTATCCAGGATTAATTGGATATTAATTGTTAACAATTATACTGCTTATAATTGTAAATATAAGGAATGTGGTGAAGCAAAAAAGCCCAGGGTTACAATAACTCAATGACTCAAGGCTTAAATATTTCAAGTGTGAAAAGCCCTTAATGAAGCTGAAAGGGAAAATCCTGATGTGGATCCAAACCTGCACTGCTTTCAGCGGAACACAAAAGATACTTTAAAAACACTGGGAACCAAACAAAATTGGAGGCCACAGTATGGAAAGAAAAACTTATTTTTCCAAATATTTTCATTTTCCATAGACAAAAGTCATACAAGGGTTAATTACATGATAAGAAGTGATAAGAGAATCGCTTTGAAAAAGAGTTAATTTGTGAGAACAAAGGCAAGGAAATTGTGAATCCTGAGACATTTATTTATACTATTACAGAGATACTACAGTCCATTGAGAGACAGAGCAATAACTCGGCGTCACAAAAGAAAAGTCCACCCATAGCAATGGTATAGTTGTACTATGTTTTGTTTTTCCTTCCATCATGCAGACATTTCCATTCATACTTGTAGAAAGCTCTCAGGTTATTTAAACTTAAAGCAACAAAATTCACAAACCGCTCAATGACAAAAATAAAACTTTACGAAAAAGACAATAAGGCGTCTATATGGGCTGGATTTGATCCATTTTAAGTGCATCTTCAATTACTATTTGCATTTCTGACATACATATTTTTTTTTGCCCAAACATATTTTGTACAAAACAAGCTGACATCTAACATAACATAGTAAGTGCTCTAAGGATCACCAAACTCTTCGGCCATTTACACCTTGTAATCCGAGAAAATGCATACGTTCTGCCAGAGATTAAAGATTAAGGAATCAAAAAGCCATGATTATAAAAAATTACAAACATACACAGGGCAAACTAAATAAATAGAGTATCAGACAAAACAAATTTAACTTCAAAAGAAACACAAAAGGCAAAAGATTGTGTATTCACAGATTTGGCAGAAAGCTGTCGTAGCACTACGCAAGTCCATTATTTAACAAGAGAGTATGAGTAGTAGCGTGGTTTTGCAGAAAGCAGCTGAGATCAAGACAATATGATGAAAAGACACCCTTTAAAACCAATAGAGGTCATTGCACAGATTCACCGACTCAATCCATTCACACATTTTCATGTGTCATTGTAAACCAAAATCTCATGTATACATACATACAAGAGTATGCAATAACACACTGACAGTGAACTGCATAGTTAAAAAAAAAATCTCACTCCAACTCACATCCACATACAAAAATCACATTTAGTCACAAAAACACTCACTTTTCACTGTGCAACACTTTGCCGTAACATGTTCTCATATGCCCAAGAAATGAATATTTGAAATGTCACCAACACCTTTCCTCTCTTACACACACGCTCAACGGTGAGTTTGTCTTGTCTCATTCATGTACCTTGAAATGGTGAAAACCAGAGATCATAAGGACTCAAGTCATGATCATAAAATGTGTGTAAGTGTGTGCAAGCTTCATTAGTTCAGGTCATCATAGATGCTTGGGGCTGGAGGAACTGGCAGTTTTGGTCGCTTTTTACGACTGGACAGGCCCAGCGCATTCTGGGAACTGCTGCTACCACTTCCGCTCCCGCCGCCTGTGACTCTCTCTCTGTCTCCTCTCTCTCGTTCCTGCCCTTTGTCCCTCTCTCCACCTCCAACAGCAGTCAGAGACAGTGTGCTGGGCTTCTTCTTTTTCTTAGGTCTCTTAGATTCAGAGTTATTGGTGCCTGAGAACGAGACAGCGAAAGTGAAAACGATAAAAGTACTAAAATCGTGTTAAAAAGTATTCTTGAAAAACTCACTGGCTTTTGACGATGCAGAATCTGATGGAGAGATATCAGAGGAGCCATCCCATTGGAGACGGGACATGATGAGCTGGCCATCAGGAGCATCATAGCCATCGTTTTCCAGCATTGTATCCGAGTCGGGTAGTGTCGACCTATCAAACAGGAAGCAGGATATAAATACATAGTGACAAATGCGGAATAAGGACATGGTTTACCAAGAACCCCAGTTTAATGAACAATCAACAAATCTGAAACTGAAGAGACATTTGCTGAAGATCTGAAAGTTTTCTTTGTCACCCATTATTCTTCATTCTGCACATTGAATAACTGTTAAAACTGTGAAGCTAAAGAACCTTTGCTAACTTGCTCTGGATGACAGCATCTATGAAATGCATTACATTTAAATGAGTCTACAAAAGCTTGAGAGATTATGGAAATATTATGCTGAGGTAATGAATGAAAAGGACTAGTAAAATTGGGCTTCTTCATGAAAAAGAAAACCAAAGCTTGAGCAGGTCATCATTTAAACTGAACAAGACTGACATAAATTCACTGCGGTGGTAACACTTTGAGATAAGGTCTCATTTGTTAACATTAGATAATGCTTTAGATAACATGAACTAACAAGAGCAATACTTTTTTTTTTTTTTTTTACATAATTTATTAACCTTTGTTAATATTAGTTATTAAAAATACTTGTTCTTCATTTTGTTCATGTTAAGGCTCTAATACACCACTCAATATCTGAACAGATTTTAAACAATCATGTCAACTGGCATCAAAATGGTTACAGAGAAAATCTGGACATCATACATGAAAGTCTATCAGAAACATATGCTTTGATGCTAGGAAACATCAATTGAAAACAATGCTTTCTAAAATCGGCTCAAAATATTAAACGTTAAATTATATTCTCCGACTACATGGCATCATAGTATTTAGCTAAAAAAAAAAAAAAAAAAATTGTGGCAATCATAGACTATGCCATTTTCTGTGAAAACTTTGGCTGCCCAAAATCTGCAGAGTCACTCTGACATAAACGCAACTAATGTTCACTCCTCCAGAATGCAAATCAGAGCAAAAATCTTGTAAAAAGTTGTGTAGTGTGGTCCAGACTTTAATTCACAATGCATTAACTAATGTTAACAGATACGACTTTTGATTTTAAAATAAGTATTAGTAAATGCTGAACTTAACAATAACTAAGGATAATGCATGCTTGTATTATTCATTGTTAGTTGGTTTAAACTAACGTAATTAACTAATGTTAACAAATAAAACCTCATTGTAAAATGTTACCCTTCACATCACATAAAAAAAATCACTAAGCTGGTATGCCTCAGGTCTCAATACTAGGACCTATTAGTTTTTCACTATTTTGTTTGGACAGCTGCAAAAAAATGATCACAAGCTTGATGAAAGAGAGGTATATCAAGAGAGGGAAGGAAAGGAAAGCGGGTGGGTACACTGATTCTTTTCTGTCAGGGTTGGGAAAGGGATGAAACTCACGCGGACGGCCCAAGGAGGAAGACCCTGACTGCCCTCCTCTGTTCGTCCGTGTGCTGGGGACACCGCTGGGACCTGCCAGGACACAACGTGGCATTACGCACTGCACCAGAGACAATGACGGGGCGAGAGACAAGGTGAACACCGCCAGCAGGATTTGAAAGGGGGCTCTAGAGTTAGATATTAGCAATTGGGGAATGGGGTTTCAGTGCTGGCTCATGTTCAAAAAGTCTCTTGCTTCGTAAAAACAGGCAGTGCTTTGAAACAACCTATGACCGTCCAATTGGGAAATGGTGTAATCTTATGTCCAATTGGAATGGAGACAGATTATTTCAATGATATATTTAAAAATAATAGAGGCCAAATCAAATAAAACAGGAAGGAAAACTGAAAAGTGGACACCAATCAAAAATTGAGGTTTATATGGAGTTGCCAGTTGTGTTCCTTAAAATCAGTCCCAACATAACATGATCATTTCCATTTATACAAATGAAAAAGATCATGTGATCACACATCACATGCACAATCAATCTTTGGCTCTAAAGCAGCACACTCACACACACACACACTAATACATACACATTCTCAAAACTCGAACAGTGAAAAACTATGCCCCCTAACACAGGCTTCATTAGAGAAATAGCTCACCTGAAAAGGATTTAATTTTACTCCTTTATGTACCTTCCTTCTGTCAAATCTAGCATTCTACGGATTTTATTTTAAACACTAATTAAATCAGTATATTCTTCTTTTTTGTTATCCAAATATGTTCATAACTACTCAAGAAAAAAAAAAACAGTTCTCCATCTACATATTGCTTAATACAAGGTTAAAAGCAGCCTTAAAACAGAGTTTAAAAACATGTTAGTCCAGGTTTAAACATGTGCAAAGCCCTTGAATCTCCTAGACTGCTTTCACAGATGTTTCGGCTTTCAGCTGCAAGTTTTTATTCCTCATAATATATGCCTGCTGTGGAAAAATACTTACTTTTTCTGCTGGCCAAGGAAAGAGAAACTTGATGACTGCTCTTTCATAGTCAATAAGGTAATGGAAAGAAGCTCTAAATGTCAGTAGACTGCGTGTAACAGTGTGCATTTGTAAGAATAAATCACAGATGTTTATTTTTATGGCTTCCTGTTAGTTCACAAACAGATTGAATTCTTACCGAGTACACATCTTCTTTGTGTGTTCAGATACAACCCCACATTGCTGAGGAAAAAGAAGAGAGCAACTAACAAGAGAGAAACTCCAGTGGTTGAACAATGTCGCTGATAGATGATATAATAAATACAATAAAAAACAATGCAATGACAGCAGGCAAACAAGCTGAACAGAAACTGAAAACTTATTTCACACAATATTTACAAAAATTTGTGAATGGTCAAACTATCAGTTGACTACCTTTTTGTTGTTTCTTATTGGTCTAATACACACACACACACACACATACATTATTTTACATACATATTCTTGAAACTAAGGATAATAAAGATTTGAATTTAACTGCATTTTAATATGAAACAGTTACAGGCTGGAAAAAATGTCAAGAGTTGAAACAGAAGATATGATATTACATAAATAAAACATAAATTAATATTTTATTAATTTTTGAAGATGAATCAAATTTAGATTTTATTTCCACTGTAATTAATTATTAAAGGATTTGTTAATTATAAGACTTTTATTTGTAAACCTAAAAAATGTGTAGGTAACTAATGAGCCTCTAGTCTGGAATATATTATTATTTAAATTTTTGTTAGTATTCATTTTTATTATGTAAGAAAAAATACTGTATGGTAAATTGTCTAAGAATGTATATACAATTAGAATAAGACTTCAGATGCAAAAGCCTCAGAGTTGTCTGACATTTTTCTTTAAAATTTTTATTTTTATCAGGCTCCCATGTACAGGTTTCTACCTAAGTACCAGTACTTCTGATTGGGCCGAGGGAGGGATTTATTGGGTTTGAAGTGAAAAAATTTGATGAAAATATACTATACGCGGAGAGCATTCACTCAGTATCATTATCTCATTTTTGACCAAGGTGGCTTTTGCAATGGTAGTCTTCATATACTGCTTACCGTAGTCAGTATGGATCGCAGCTCCTCAGGTCCCAAAGTCTCATAACTGATGCCAGAGCTGTAGTTATACTACATGTGTGAGAAAGCAAAACAATATTGCTGTAATACTATAGTTATTAATGCAACACTGAAAGCAATGACCAAAGTTACATGTTAAAATTCTTTAGCTAATCATCTCACCTTGTACATGTCTGGATTTACACTACTGCTGAGCTCGCCTGCAGTGAGACACAAAGAGAGACTCATAACATGTTCAAGCCAAGCCTGATGTCTTTTAAATAGTGCTCTAAGTGGATAAACAACTCCTAAAAGTTAAGATCCGAATAAGACCCACCATTCTTGTGCTTTATGGATTTGGATCTCCTGGGAGAGTTTGGATTCTAAGATACACAAATATTTATTTTAATCATTTTCAGTATTTAAAAATTCCAGTTTTTACTAAATTAATGTATTATAATTTAGAATATTTGGCTTGCATTTTTAACAAAGAAAGTTGTATACCTTTTCTGACTTTCTCTTCTTGGCTGTGAAAATAAGTGGTTAATAAACTGTTATTCATGAACATTGAAATCAAAGCTTCATTAAATAAAATAAAACAATGGGACAGTGGGGTAAACATTTGGAGGCAAACAGTGGTGTGAGAAGTGAGGGGGAAAAGAGGAGCAGACGGACTTGATGACCTCACCTTTTTTTTCTGAACCATAGGACCAGTCGTTGTCATTGATATCGTCATTGTCTTCCTGATCACTTTCTGACTTGCTTGTGTTGTTGCTGCTTGCTATTCTGTAATACGAGCAGAACAATGGGCTTCAATGCTTTGAAACTTGACTAGAATTTCCCTCAAGGATCAATAAAATCTCTCCCTCGGGCAGAAATTCCATGCGTTATCTTTGGAAAATAATGGTTTGAATTTCATATTTTCCCACCAGAACATGTCAATAGAAAAAAATCACACATCAACGGAAAAAACGTGGCATCTGTACAGCATACAGATTTGTAATGACATTAGAGTAAGTAAATAATTTTAGTCAAATATTCCTTTAAGCGTTCCCTCCACCGAATAATGTCTATGCATTTCATATGAGAAAAGGCTAAACTCGTTTTATAGGAATTCAGTAACACTTAGTGTTACAATAAGGTGTCATTTGTTACATGTACCTTTGTTAATGCTAGCTAATAATACAAATTATAAAAAGAGTGTATAAGTGAGATAAATATTGTGATTTCACAGTCCATTGACCTGCGGTTGGCTATTCGGCTGCTGTTGCGGCCCATGCCGAGACACTTCTCCAGATGAGGAGCAAAGCGAGAGGCCGCGATACTCCGGCTGCAGTTGGGACACACACACTCCTTATTCTTCCACTGGTTGTACACCTGCCCAAAGATGTCTACACCTGGCTGGTCCACTATTTCTAAATCAGAGAGAGCATGTAGTAGAGACAAATTTTGAAAGCGTGCATTCCAGGCTTTAGGAATAATGAATGTGTATTTTTGTGTTACACTGATTGACTCACCGAAATCCTTCATACTTTCTTGGTCCGTATCATCCAGGAAGAAATAGCCCTGTTTGACTGCCCTGTGCACCTCAAAGCACAGGCCTAAACAGGCATCTTCCACTAGGTCAGAGTAAACGTCATGAGCCAAGGCCTACCTCCCAAAAAAAACCAAAAAAAAACAAGAGAGGTTAAATCATACAAGTTAAACTTATCATATAATGCTACTTTGGGTGCTTGGGTAAAAGCGGGCACACAAATGAAACATTTTGTCTCTCTGACCATGTGAATTTTACTGGTGAGCCTGCATTCAGATGAACCTATTTAGTTTTTAGAACAACAACAACAAACATATATACTTATCTGCATGTGTTTTATAAATGAGAGCCACTGTCTGTAATCCTTTACCTCTAGCTTGGTGTTATCCAGGCCTGACAGAGACATATCCTCCATTTTCATTTGCAACAACTATTGTAGGGGATCTCTCATTGTCGACAATAGAAAATGGGGTGGAAAACACTGAAAAACACAAAGCCCGTTACGTCACAGTCAAACATGATATCTGTAGTATCGTTGTCCAACCCTTTGAAATAAGAGATTCAAAATAAGTGACCATTTGAAAACACTTGTTTACAGCTCGATAATTTGTGCATATTGTAAATTGTTTATTATCCATTAAATGTTTTTTTTTCTCCTAAAATGCAAATGCTATAACGTTTTCTAGGCTATAACGTCCATTTCGTAACATGTTCGTCATATTTATAAATTATTTGCCATGTTCAACAAGCTAACATTTAGTGGGAATACTGTGAACATGGGCGGGCACTGCAATTATCCAGCAAAACAGCCGTCAAGAATGATGAACGAGGGCCAGTAATTAATAACCAATGAGTATCGAAACATAATAAAGCCGTTGAACACAAATGAACAGTGTCATTGTGAACATAGCTGACAGAGACGACTGGCGCAGTGCCCTGCTTTCTCTATCATATGACTTGCCATATGGGCGGGTTTTGGCAACATCGTTTCAAAACCGCAGGAATATGTGGTTACAAAGTAGTAACTGACACCGCGCGCAGTAAAGCATATTTGTCGCGCTTCTTGTTTAAATTGTGTTTCTACTTACCAGGACTGAACGGGCCGGTTCTTGTGTCATTCACGGACCCGCTGTTCTCTTAGAGACGACATGGAACAAACATGCTCAAAACTAGCGTACATATGAAGATAATGGAAATGATATCTTGCTATAACCGATTAGATGCCTGGTTGATTAAGTTGCTCGAATAATATTACAGATAATGTTTGAAAATAAAACAACGCTGCCATTTTGGCTCCAGTTAGGCATAACTAATCTATTACCGATCCTAGGTGACGCATCGATTCTGCTGCCTTGAACTCGTTCCTCTCTCCCTCTCTGTGTGTGTATATAGTGTATGTAGGTATATGTATATATATATATGTATGTATATATATATATATATATATGTGTATATATATATATATGTATATATATATAATGATCAGTGTTCATTTGTGTTCATGGTTTTATTATGTTTAAATACTCTTTGGTTATTAATTACTGGTCCTCATTCATCATACTTGACTGTTTTGCTGGATCTCATCTCATATATATATATATATATATATATATATATATATATATATATATATATATATATATATATATACACACATACATATACACACACACACACTCACATAAAAAAAACGAAATAGAATAAGTGTTTAAGAGGTTTATTTGCTGAAATTGTAAATCGCAGGGATATAACATCTCTTGCTATAGAAAACGTCCAAATGTTTCAAATCTGTAGTACAAATTTAAGCTTTTTCTCTTTTTTGCCATTTCTACAAATAAACAAACATGGGGAGGGGTAAAAAAAACAAACAAACAAAAAAAACTAAAACTTATCAAATTAAAAACATGTCCCCAATTGACAAACTTGTTTTGGCTACAGCAGTATATTGCTCAGCCAACTGAAAATACAAACGTAATAATGTTCACTCATTACAAAGGAAGGGGGGGAAAAAAATGAAAGCTATATGTACAAATACCTTACAACAGCACTGAACCCAACCCGAGTCTATTTGCAAGTCTCAAAATCCTATAAAATATCAACAAATCTTGAAAGGTCCACTGGGTTTCATATCCCTGCCCACCGTTCAAATCATCTATCACCAAATTGTGTTTTTCAAACTGAGCCAAGAACTTTATGCAGGATTCAGGCCTTGGGCACTAGAATAGGTCTGATGCAGCAAACTTCTCACAGCAATCGCAACCAAATCAAAATTATTTGCTCGTCTTTTTATCCAAATCATCAGGGTTCAATGTTTTGATAAAGGAAACAATTCATTTACAGTGCCCTTATCAATTTGAGGGTTGCATAAAAAATACAGAGTAAAAGGTCGTAGCTCAGCACAGAAAACTGTGTTGTACGTTACAAATTCGTTTAGTTGACATTTTACACCAGGGCATTGGAATGAGAGGATATACCCTCACCCTCAAAACTGTTCATATATATACATAAACAACGAATAATGACACCCCTCTCTTAAATAAAACATCTCCATTACATTCCTTGAGCTGGTGCATGAAAGACCTGTGAAGTGGTTACCATTACGGGTGATGGGTGAAATGAAGGAAGAGAAATACTGAAAGAACACTAGGCTTATATCATAAGTGCACTGAATTTGGGGGCAACTCACATCCATCATATTTAAAACAATCACGTTTTAAAAAGACAAAAAAAAATCTTTGGAGCACCAAATAAAACAGTGGTTGGAAAGAGGAACAAAAAAAGTCAGCTTCAAACAATACGTAACCATTAACAAATGGCGATAAACATTGGTGCCCAATCTGCGAAAAACAAAAGCAATTTTCTGGAGAAAACTTTTGCTCGTACTGTAGAACAACTAACTGATAAACTAGTCCTCATTATGTAACATCAGTTGTTTTTATTATCTGAATGAACAGCGAACTCAAAGCCGTTTGCTGTGGCTTTGTCACATCCATATTGCAAAACCGCAACAGGCAGCATTCCTATAACAGGACAAAAATAAATAGTCCATTTTCACCTTTAACCCCACATCAGGTGCAGGTAAGGGCAGCGCACCAACGCCTCGTGAACAAGCATTCGAGTGCAAGAACAGCGGGGTCAAGTCGTCAACATTCAAAATGGCTTCATTGTTCCTGAAAATACCACATTTGTTTTGAACCGAAGAAGCAAAGACCAACGCAAATATGGAGGGAGCGGGAAAGGGAGCAGGACAACGCTACTAGGAAGAACAGGAGAGGTACAGACAGAGGAAAAGAAAGCAGACATTCTTCAGAGTGCAATTATTTGGTCCCCTGTACCTCCCGAAATAATCTGCGAAACTAAGAGACTCTTTGGCTCATTTACAGAAAAAAATGGCACCTGGTTCTCTCTATGTCTTAAATTTAAAATATAAACACGGGGCATCTTAATAACACCTCATGACAACTACAAGCCGATAGCAGAGCACTAAACCCATTTTTCTGCGATCAGATGTGTTGGGAGGAATTTAGACTATACATTGTTGTGGGCGTTGCCTAAAATGCCTTAAAACCTGCCAAGCAAAATCATAGAGGGATGAACAAATAAAACCAAAAGTGCAGGGGAGGACAGAACAGAGGCGGAGAAAAAGACTGTATGAGGTGGCGCAGATGTGTGACAGCGGGGTGAGCCCCCTCCTGTGGTGGGAAGAGCGCAGTGCAGAGCAGGCTCAGACCCCTGGCTCATGGCTCAGTTCACAGCGTTTCTGGCAGTCTGTGGGCTCAGCCTGACTCGGCTCTGGTTCAGTCCGTGTCCGAACCCGATGATTCAGAGCTGGAAGCATTGCTGCTGCTTTCTGATTTATTCTCCTTATCCTCCACCTCTTCTTCATCCTCTATGTCCTCATTCTGAAAGTGAATTAACAAATGTATCTGTATTACTAAGAGTTGCCAGGTCTGTGCAACAAAATTAGACCAATGGCCAGTCAAAAGTAGCCCAATGTAATTTCTTTTTTCCCCCCATCGAGCGACCGAATTCTGCACAGAATTTGTATTTCTGTGTTTTTTTGGGTGGATGTTTGAGTGCCACAATCACACGTATGGACCTGAGGAAAACATTTTTGCCTGTGGCAAGAACTTAAAAGGAGCCAATTTCATGGGAAAACCGCAGACTTGGCAACAATGGCTAATAGGGTTTGGCAGTACAACAAAATATTTGGTGGCATTATCATACTTTAAAAACTGAGATTTTCCTATATCATTGATATTGCAGTATGTAAATATATACATGTAGCACAGTACCAATTAAAGTTAAGACACTTTAGAGTGACCCAAAAAAACAAAACAAAAAAAACATGCATGAATGAGAAAATCAAGAGCACGATGTTAAAGAGTACTGTACCAAAAACAATGATTTATTTCTTTGAATAGAAATTGGTTGTAATATGCTTCCCCCTTCTTATTTTAAATTAAATAAAAACTGATCATATTAAACAAAATTTTGGTCATGTTGGATCCTAATTGCCAATCACGATCAAAAACCAATTTCAACATTCCCCATAAATAGGCATATCCTACATCAGCATGTCAACGAAAAACCTGTAACCAGCATGCTATAAATCTTACATCATCTTCGTCGTCGTCGTCATCGTCATCATCATCACTGTCATCATCAGAGGATGATCCGTCATCAGATTCCTTTTCTTCATCATCGTCGTCATCATCATCATCGTCATCTTCTTCATCCTCCTTTGGACGAGATCACCAATGATAACAGAACAATCAGTACATGCTGCTAAAAACGTACATAATGGCCAACAGAGCGATATAAGATTGTATGATCAAACTCACTGATGCTTTGGCCTTGGGTTTCACTTTAGCATTCGTGCCACCAGGTTGAGATGTGCTCTTCCGTTTCTGAAGAAGAAAAGTTTAAGAAATAAAAAATTAAAGAGACAGAACTGCAGGCAGAAGGTTTTATATTTAATTGAAATTAAACATAATTAAAAATTTAATTTTTAAATGTTAAATTGTGCGATTAATTAGATTCATTTATCACCACATTGTGTGGTTATTTACATTAAAAATTTTATTTTGGGCATATAGACTAAAATACCGAATACATGCACATTTATGACTCACTTGAGTGTTATATTCTTTATACACAGCTCTCTCTTCTGATGATAAACTCTGTGAGGGAGAAAATCATGTTATTCAGCATTAAAATTGCTTTAAAAATGAGTTCTAAATAAGTTAGACCTTCATATCAAGCTATTATCTCTAGTTGCTCTAATATTGAAACAATAATAAAGAAATGGGGGTACCGCAAGCCACTTCTCGAGAAGCACTTTGTACTGCCTCTGTTTCTCCTCCGCCATTTTTTTGTAACGGTCCTTCTCTTTCTGAGGGAGTCGCTGCCAGCGGCCTCCGATTTCACACATGCGCTCTTTCATGGCCAGATGGTTCAGCTCACCGTTTGACAGCATCTCTTGAGAGAACTTCTGATAACCGTTCCTATAGCCACAGTTGAAGACAATACGATTAGAACGAGTGGGAAGCTGAAACAAGTAAACTGCCTCAAACACACCAACACTCACAAACACAGAATGAACTTACGAGGGCGGTTTCTTAGGTTCCCCATCAAATTTCATTTTCTTCCCAAGAACGAAGACTGGGGCAGGTGATCGCATCTCACTCAGCTCTCTCTGCATAAAACAGAATTTAAAAAAGGTATGAAATCTTACCAGAAGCCCTCATTTAAAAAAAAAACAAGCAAACAACCAACAACAAAAAAAACATGTAGGCAGTAGACACGTGTTCAATTACTCTACTATTTTGACGATCACAAAATGTTGTTTGAAAACATGGTCTGTACTCACTTCATATCTCTTCTGGTCCTCTGCAGCCTTCTTGATCCACATGATCTTCTCTTTTTTCTCCATGGTGTTCCAGGTGGCCTCCATGGCTTTCTGAGCTTTCGCCCGATCATTCTGACAATAAAAGAAGAGGGAGGGATCAGTGAAGAAACTACAGCAAACAGAATTAGGCAGAGAATTTTCTATGGTAACATATATTTACTCAACTATTAGTGGGCAGGACTGTTCAAGAAAAAAAATGAAGAGTTATGATTAAGAGTAATATATATATATATATATATATATATATATATATATATATATATATAAAAGATATTACTGCTTTTATTCAGCAAGGACACGTTAACTTGATCAAACATGACAAAGACTCTTATGTTACAAAAGATCTCCATTTCAAATAGACGCAGTTCTTTTTAACTTTCTATAAATCAAAAATTTCTGGAATATAGAAATGCATCATGGTTTCCATAAAAATATTAAGCACAGTGGTATAATTAACAGTATTTATTGATAATTGGAAATGTTACTTGAGCATCAAATCATCATATTAGAATGATTTCTGAAAGATCATGTGACACTGAAGACTGGAGTAATGATGCTGAAAATGAGTTTTTAAAAACTATATACAATGAAAACTGTATTTGAAATTCTAATTTTATTTAATAACATTACTATTTTTACTGTATTTTGATCTTATACATGCAGCCTTTGTGAGAATATGAGACTTTTGTAAAAAATTTAAAAAAAAATGCATGCATGATTCCATACCTTGAATCGAGCGAGATAGTCTCCAATGACGCTCTGTTGCCAGATGTCCTGAGCTGTTTTGGGTGTTTCTGGTAGTTTCCCTTTGTCCTCTTTGCTCTGCTTTTCAGACTCTGCCTTCAGCGTCATCTCCAGAGTTTTATATTTCTCCTATTAATAATGATTGCACAATTTAGTAGGCCAATACAGTGATGGAATGATCATAACATCTCTGGATCAATAATGTGTTTTGATTACCTTCTTCTTGTCAGAAAGCTCGCTCCACATGCGGGCTAGTAGTCTTGTAAGCTCCATGTCAGAAAGTTCAGGCCTTTCCTGTTGAAGTTTTGGGCGCTTCTCTTCAGAGAAAATGAACATTGCAGACACAGGGGGCTTGGGCTTCTCTGCAGACTGTTATGATTAACAAAGAGGAAAAAAGGCATTAAGGAAGTGAAGTTCTACTTTACAGTAAGTTCATATAAGTACCAATTCCTCGATAATCCTAAGATGAATGACAGGGGAACTGACCTTTGCTTTGGGGCTCTTCTTTTTGGAAGCGGGGCTGCTGCCACCACCTCCCCTTTTAAAGCTGCCCATTTTCTGTTCTGACATTATTCTCTGCTGTTCCTCCTCTGGGATAGTCTGGGATACACAGACAGCATGTTTAAAACGCAAATCATGTAGCAAATCGGTGCAAACAATACACAGACAGGGCATAAACATACTTACTGATAAGTAGCGATTCATCTCAACTTCAAATTCTTTCTTTCTCTGTGTAGAGAAAAACTTTATTATTAAAGTGACTGAAAATCTTATGCATCCTTGTTGGCTTGTTTATTAATAGATGGTTGTTCAACAGATGCAAATGTGCAAAATAAAAGCACTGTTTTCACGAGTGCATTACAAACCTGTTCACAGCGCTTTTGGTAAGCATCTTTCTCGTTCTGTTTGAGGAGTTTCCAGCGCTGGCTGCACATGACCATACGCTCCGTACTGGGAACGTCTTTCATACTGGACATCAGCTCAGCACAGAACATTGAGTAACCATTACTGAGGAAAAAAAAACAACAAAAACAAGAATGAGACAAAACTACAACAAATAAAAAACACTTCTCTTCAAACCTATTGTACCAAAACTCATTCAAGAAACAGTGCTGTTATCATTAAATACAACTATTAAAAAACACTTTTTGTACCTGAAATAAATCTTTAAGTAGTAAAAATAGTAAAACAAATAAATTAAAAATAAATAGAAAAAAAAATGACAAAAGGAAATAACAAAACTACTAAAACTTAAAATAAAATACAAGTATTAATTAATTCCATAATAGATAAATAATACAAAAATAATACAGACAAGAAAGGAAGGGAGAACACAAACATGACATGTCCAGGTCACATTTCACCACCCAAAAAATGAGAAATTATATTTTGCTATTATTAGGTAAACTTACGAAGGCGGTTTATCAGGCCGCCCATCAAACTTGTCCTTGAGCTGTCTCTCTGCTTTGGTCAGAGTGGATTTGACGATGACCTCCTCCGTGATGTTCAACTCTGGGTGCTGCTGGATAAACTCACGCATCGTCTCCTAAACAAAGGCGGCGAAAGATCAAACATTACAGAGAAGCATGCTACTTTCCGGCAAAGAGGGTGTGAGAAATGCGAGCATCTTTACCTCATACAGTTTATGCTGCTCCAGAGACTTCGTGATCCACTTCATCCTCTTCTTGTCTGACAGCTGTGGCCACTGCTTTCCAACACCATCCTTGATTTCTTTGGTGGTCGCCTGGAGAGGTACAAACAAAAGTGTTTTACAGCATTCATGTGTATGAAGAAGTCAGCAGAAAACTGTAGTGTGAGTGTGTAGAGCTTACCTCTGGGTGTGCTTTGAGATAAGCCTTCTTCTCATGGTTATACCACAGTTGCTGGGGTGTCTTGGGCTTCTCTGGAACATTGGACTTCTTTCTAATGTTCTCCAGAAGGTCGGGATGATCCTGCCTGATAAAACACACAAACACTTTTATACAGAAAAGCAATGATTTAGAAATGTCAATAAGATGGTAAAGTGTCAATTAGGTCAATTTACCTGAACTTCATCATGCTGAGCATGAAAGACTCCTTTTCTCTGTGAAAGTCTTTCACATATTTCTCCTGTTGACGAAAGGTTCAGTCAGAACAAACAGGTCAGACAAAACAATGCATGCTTTGTTGACTGATCTAGAAAGGTACTACTCAAAACAATAGTTGATCCAGACCAAACAGAAAATATTTTCTTCTTTTCAAAAGGGACTAAAGAGCAGCAACAGATTTGAAATCCACTGAACTCCAGATTCATCCCTGACCTTTAAATGTACCATTACAATATCCCCATAATTTTAAAAATCCATATAAATTTAACTTTTATAGTAGTTCTTGAAAATGTTTACAGACAATGGGTCTCATTCACCAAGCATGTGCTCGCACAAATTTGTCCGTGAAATCTGTGTACGAACAAATCATGATTCATCCATAACTTTCATTCTAAAATGTATTCTAAATTTACTGAAACGTCTCGCATGCAAAAATCACATACTTTTGGTGGCCTTATGAACATGTTAAGATCAAATTTTAATCTAATGACATGGTTTGAAACATTTTATCAAATTACATTCCTCGGGCACACAGCCGCTCATTTAGAATACTCAGAATTCATCAACATTAGAACGAGGTTGAGAACAAACTCATATGTGCATTTACGAGTTGTGAATTAGGCAGAAAGTTTTCAGGAGAAGTTTAGACGTGTATAAATACGAATAAATGTACGTAATTATTAGTGAATGACACCCAATGCTTTTTCAATTTTTGTTGCACTCACTTTTTTACGGTCTGTGAGCTCCTTGTATTTTTTGGACAGGATCTTTGTGAGATCTAGGTTGCTCATCTCTGGATGTAGTTTAGCATACTTGGCACGCTTCTCCATAAAGAAACGGAAATACGGTGTCAACGGCTTTTTGGGGAAATCTGGGTGTTTCTGCAGAGGACAAAGACACAAAAAGTCAGCATTTGCTGATGCTCCAAATAACACACTGGACAAACTGTTTAACTATTAATCCAAGCTTTCAGGACTGAGCCACAAGACTGTCTACCTTCAGCTTCTTTCCTTTGTATGGATTTTTGACGTAGTCCTGGGCATCCACGATCAGCTCAGAGAGGGTGCGGAATTTACGTATCTGAGTGAGGAACGGCAATCTTAATGTGACATCTGCATTTACCTTCTTCTATAGCTTGTCACAAATATATATATATATATATATATATGTATACACACTTGTGATGCATGTTGTCAAATCATTACAATATAAAAGTGAAATCCATTGGTCACGTACCTCACGTGAAACTTCCAGCCATTTCTGTTTGCACATCTCCGCAGAGAACGAGTTGAAAGCAATTTTCTCCCAGTCCAAATGGGACTCGGACGTCTTGTACTTGGACAGATCTTTATCTGGGAGGTTCGTCTTCATTGCATCCAACAGCTTCAAAAGGTCATCCTGCTCCCAAACTATAACAATAAACATAAGATGGTAAAAATGATCACGGAATACAAGTACACACATCACTTCATGTAGACTAAGAACATTTAAACTTTAAATTCAGGTTCACCTGCAGCGGGAATAAATATGGTTTACGCCGAAAATTATTTCGGCGGGCATAAACGTTCATGCATATTATGCCTAACCATAAATAATTCAAGAAAAACTAAATTTTCCTTTACTACTGAGTTACATTTATTACCGTTCACTGTAATAAACATAAATGTATAATAATATTCATAAACAGTTAAGAACCACTGATCTAAATGATTTATGTTTCTCACCGATCTCTTTAGCAGAGGAGTCCATTTCTCCATTCATTGTCTTGAATCACTCTAGAGAAAAACAAATTATGTTAAGGATTACAAATGTTGAAACGTATATACATTACTTTCACACTCTACAGCCATTTTTTCAACTATTAATTTTGCATCAAATTATTCAAAACAAAAACAATGCATCATATTCACATGGGATTTTTTTTCCCTGGCTTAAGATTCACCTTTTAAACACCTAGAAGCTACAGGAACTGTTGTCTGAAGTGTGGAATTAAAATCCAGTCCTACACATAATGGTTGATGTTCATTACACCGCCCCTAAGCGTTTACGCTCCATCGTGAGACAGAGCCCATTGCTTGTGACGGTTTCAAATCTCAAATAACTGCAGTCGACACCAGCAAGAGCAGCCAATCCGTCTAATCTTCCATTTTGTCTACTGAACTAACACTTGAAACGGCTTCTCCTGCACTCTGCGCGCTTTTCGACGCGAGCGTTTCGTGTAGTAGCTCGAAATTGGAGTATTTTTTCGGCGGACGAGTGGATACTGGGAGGTACTACAGGAGGAGGAAGGAGCGTTTTGGGCGATAGGCAGGCAGCTGCCTGTAGACGGACCAGCTGACCACGGATCGGGATCTGCTTTCGGTCTCCGTCGAGAGGGGGAAACACAGCCAGGGATCGTCATGAGTGCAGCACCAGAGTCTGCCTCCAGACCAACAGGGTCTCCGCTTCCGCCACGGACAGATTCTGGCTCGCCCCATTTTTATTCACATCGACTATTAAAATGGTCGAACGTGGGGAACTAGTCATCATCTGATGTAGTTTAGCAAAATGCGTGAGCCGACTGAATTAGTCACAAAATGGCAGGAGCCTTTTTCCAGGGCGAGGCGTCGCCGCTGCGCTGAATGTGTAATGGCGGCGCGTGAGCCAGCAAAGTCCAGCTTTAAAATAGACCCTGGATGAAGGGCGTTTTTACCACCCTGAAATGTTCCGAAACAGTGGATAATCAGACCTTGCCTGAAAAGAATCGAGCTTTACTGCCATTTAAATGCTCAGGGGGAAAAACCTGTGGATTTGAATCGCTTTTAAGAACAAAAGCTTTGTGACGGGGCTCTTGGTTCAAGGCAAAATACGCCGTGTTTAAGTATTTATTAGGGTCAAATTAAAATTGATGTTAAAATTTAATATGGATATTAGCCTAAATTATTTAAATCAGTGAAGCAAAATTTAAAAAAAGCACGTTTTGAGTTTAAAATTCTGCTTTACCCAATTTAATTATAAACTCGTGCCGGTGTTTACGTGTGGAACCGCTGCAAATTATAGCTTACAAATATATAAAGTTAATAAAATATAACAATGTTAAACCGACCTATGACTTGACCTACACCGGAGCTAGCCGGCTATAACTAGCTTTAAATTCCCCTCCAGCCCTGGTGAAAACAACCAACAGTCGTCAGAAATAACCACACAAAAAAAATGCTGTAAAAACCAAAACCATGTGAATAAATACATGTATAAAGAGAAGTGTAACCGGTGTCCAAACTGTCCTCTTACCGTAAAGAAATCTGGTTGTTTATCCCGACTTTCGCGTGACGAGGAATACGGGATGAACGCACGATGTGAGCAGCCGTATGGCAGCAGGCTGTTCAAAGGCTTGAAAAATAGAAATGAAAGAAATATACGGTTAATTTTACTCACTACGCCGTGATTGAAGCACAAAAATGACAAGCGAGATAAACTCCGTTAGAAATGAATCAACCCTGTGAATAAACGAGTCATTTAGTTCATAATCACAATGGAAAACCGTTAACAGCCGAGAAGAGACACGCTTCCCTGGCGTGACGACTGTTCTAGAGCCGCCATACTACCCTCCATGCTCGCTGAAAGCCTAATTCACCTCCACTGACAGAAAAACGAGCGTGAACGGTTCTGGACTCACCCGGTTTGCTCCTAAAACACAGACGACCAATAAAACGTCAAATGTGCTGGCGAACTTCGCGTTCACATAAGCGAAAACAAGCCTACACGGTGAAATAACCGAGCTCCGTGATGGCGAACCAGAGGCGGCTGGTTCTTTCCTCCACGAGCCTCATGGAGCGCTAACTCGGAAATGAAGACGACCGCGAGGGCTCCAAACACGACAGAGGTGCCCTTATCTCGCTTAAAAAATTAGGCTAGTGGCTTTTGGAGTTGTGTTCAGAAATTAAACACGACAATAAGTTGTGGTATACAAACGGAGGATGTTTTTCCCCCCCGAGTCACCAGGACGGGGAATTCGGGTAAGGCGACCTCGGAATGTACCGAGCCTTGCACCAAGTCAAAGCGAATTTAAACGAGGCGGCTTTACAAAAACAAAATCCACAAACGATCTATTCTCAAGTCGAAATATTTGACCACTTTTTTTCTTTTTGCATCCAAGAATTGTTTTTCAAGGTTTGTTTACCAAACGGTTGGTAGGATGAGGCGCTGGTTCGATCTTACCTGTCGCTGCTTGTGTGTGGAACTGGTGGTGGAACAAGGGGAGGGTTGAATGTTAGCCAGCACTGCGCCGCCGGTCCAGGGCACGGGCGCTCCAGTCCCCGCAGAGCTGAGAGACTTCCCCCCGCCTCCATCTCTCTCGCTCTCCTTCCAGTCAGCGCGCAGCTCTCTCGATCCGCTCATTTCTCTTTCCAAAGCGACATCCGCATTTTCAATCTCTCCCCTGCTCGCCGCTCTCATCACGGATGGCTCGCCCGGGTTTCGCTTCCATTTGGATTATGAACTTGGAGCTGCTGTCACGAGCTTGGAGCTGCCGAGGCGCAATCAAACCTGCCACTATAGCTTGTTTTGAACACATTTCTCTACTCTCGTTGATGATCATGTAAAGTTTTAATAAAACAAGTGCATTTGATTTAAATGTGTTTCAGTGTGGTGAGAAAGAAAAGCAGTATTCCTTGGATGTGGTCAAATAAACTCCCAAAGTGCATGCATTGTGTGAAGAGTGAACTGTTGTGTACTTTTAACATCTTTTCAGTATTTTCAGTCTGACAGCTACATCTTTTTGTCACGTTAAATAATTAAACTCCACCTTGTCTGTTTGTGGGCGTCACCTGCGATGTCCAATCAAGACGTTCTGATTTGGAGAAAACATGATTTTCCAATGAGCGCGCTGGTTCGTTAAACATCAGAGCGGTGACGTGCGCATTCCAGTGGAATGTCAGAGTCCAGTGTGGAGCGCTCCTGCCTCCGGGAGAATATGTAGGCCAGTGCTTCCCGAGCGTTTTTCTCTGCTATACCTACAGCAGTAAAGTTTGCAGTACACCTGCACTAACACCAAACAAGAAAAGCGTGTGTTTAAACTCACACAAATCATTTAACATTCACCTGGGAAAAGAATATACTGTTGAAGGACTGAGGCATAATCGGTGAGACTCCTGATCTGGAGTTTCCGCAGTCCTGAAAGCAACTTTCAACTGAGAAAGAGCTCATAGATAATTTATTTAAACATGAAATCCTGAGGGGATGTGTGTCATATAATTGCAAAATATTACGTAAAATGCTATTATTGTGACTCATTCACACAGATTTTTTTTTATTTTAAATCAATGATTACTTTTATTTAACAAGTTGCAAGTTTGTTATTTTATAACAAGTATTAAACTGATCAAAAGTTTCACATTGTTACAAAAAATACGTATATATTTAAAATAAATGCTGTACTTTTGAACTTTCTATTCAAAGAGTCCTGCAAAATCATGGTTTATTCTGAATAACTTGCATTTTAAAATAGATTAGAAAACAATATTATTACAATGTAAAACAACTGACATATTTTTGATTAAATGAATTCAACCTTTGTGAGCATAAGAGTCTCTTTCACAAATCTTACCAACTCCATAATGTTGTGTAGATATTGCTACTCACTGACAATATGAGTGAAAAATCACAGGGTTTTTTGAACGTACTGACAGCACTGTGTTTTAAACCCTTAAATGTTGTGTTTGACCTGGAGAGGAATTTCTTTTCCCCGAAAATGTTAGTTAATGTTATTGCATTGGACTAACACTTACTGAATGCACTCATTCACACAAGGGTATAAATACTCCCAAAATTTTTAGGAGAATTTTTGTACTTTTTTGTGATTTTCCCCCACCTTGTTACACTTGAGGTGTCAAAAATGACCCTCCTACAAATTAGCTTATGGAAATCTCTTGTGCTACATTATCAATAAATAATAAACTTGTTTTCTTTCAATTAGGACAGGTTTTGTATTTATTTTTGAAACTGATTGATCATAGGCCTCATTGATCCATTGGAAATTAATGGGGCAGATGGAAAATAAGAGAAAAATTTAGTTTTCAGAAGCATGTTTCATCATGTTCATGTTCAAAGATAAAGGCCCTCAGAACTATTTTGAGTATGATATGCTTTCTTTTTCACAGAGATGAACTTTATCCTCAAATCAGTGAGGTTCAGATCAATCAGTTTCAAAAATAAATACAAAACCTGTGCTAATTGAAAGAAAACAAGTTGACAAAAACATTGAATCCAATATTTGGTGATAATATAGCATACCAAGAGATTTATAAGCAATTGTTTTGTAGGCCAGGAACTCCACAAGTGTGACTTTGTTCCATTTTGTACTAAATAAAAGCATTTTAAAACAAACATCCTGGTTAAACATTAAAACACACTATAGTGTGATATTTCCCCCCATATTTTATTGTATATTGACAATATTATCCACAAAAAAATGCTTTTTTCGCTCAAAAACTGAGGCTTACAATGAGTTCTAAAAATAAATGCAAAACCTGTACTAATTGAAAGAGAACAAGTTGACAAAAACATTGAATCCAATATTTGGTGATAGTATATCATAGATAATAAGCTGGCCATTTTTGACCAGGAACACAAAAGGTATTACAGGGTTTTCAACACAGTGTACAAGTTAAAGTTAAATTATGTGTTCTGCATTTTCTGTAAAAACCAAATTCTTCCAAGATCCTCCAGAAGTACTCCTGTTTGGGAATCACTGGTGAAAACTTGTGAATTTTCAGATTGCAAGCAGGTCCAGCTCTAACATGTAAGTTAGGTCAGAGGACTCTCAGAACGGGTTGGACATTTGGGAAGGTGGGTGGGGGGTGGCTGCTTGCCAGGGCAGGCCAAGCTCATGATTGGGTGGGCCAGGCCCACACAGACCTCCTGTGAAGCTGGGGCGTATGCAAGTACCCCTAACTAATTTTGGACTGAGTGTAAGGCTTGCTTACTAAGAATTATTGTGGATGTTTTAAAGAATTTTAATCATTAAAATCACACACCATAACAGATCAAGCATACATAAAATCAACTATTCATTTATAAGGTATAAAATCTTTGCAATAGTAATCTATATAGCTAACATTCTGTATTTGTAAGCCTAATATATATATACAGGTAAGAAGTCCCTGAAACATTGAAATTCTCATAAGAAATATAAAGGCACATTTTGCATAGGTATCACCCGTTAAAGCAGGATGGGATTTACATTCGAGCTGGTGTATGGTTGACATGCTTCACACTGACATTAGATTTTTTGCATGAAACCCTGAATACATTAAATAAATAAACACCAGGATTTACAAATCCCAAATAAAAAAATAAAAATAAAGCAATTATTAGGCACACAAACACACAAAAGTAATAAAAGCTAAAGCAGAATGAGAAAGTAAAAGTAAGAACTATGGAATGTATAGGAACAGTTTATGAATTGTAGGTGTGCATTAATTGCATTCTAAAACTTTAATAAAATGCAAACTGATGTGTTAAGCTAAAATGGGAATGTACAACAGTTAAAAAATATAAGCAAAAGATTCTCATGTAATGCACACAGTAAAATAAATTCATGGTGGCCTGGATTCAAGACTCAAGAAAGATATCCAAGGATGTTTTGGCGTTATTTTAGTCATCCTCATCATCAAATTTAATGTTTGCATCATCTGCATCCAGCTGCAAAAGGATGACACATACAGTCATAAATAGACAGTAGATTAAAATGAATTGATTAATGAATGCATGGCAATCTTCTTGGCATAAATTTTAAAATATTTCTGTCAATCTATTATTAATACAATTAAGCATATAATAATTATAAATCTCAGTATAGAGCAATACATTATATGTACAACATGAAAGGTTCATATAGCTACAGCATACAAAAAAAAACTAAGACACAGTGGGTGAAAAATGCAGTCATGTGCATTTACTGTGTCTCAGGGCTATAAAAGAGATACTTACACATTTCATTTCCATGACAGTGAAGACGTGACCGGTCATGAACATTCTCAGAGGGATTGTGAGGATCAGGATAAACGGCAGGGCAAGTGATAACGTACTAGATTTTACTGCCCACAGAATCACCAAACACATCACTTGGATCAAAGTGTACAGGTGCATACGCATAGTCGGCACCTTTAGAGAAACAGAGAGAAAGAGAGATCTGAATTTAGATAGATTGTTGGATCAATCGATAGACAAAATGACTACATGGCCAAAAGTATGTGGACACCCTCTTATAATTATTGGGTTTGTTTAGGTGTTCACATCCGCTCAAAAGTTTGGGGTTGTTAAGTGCTTTTTAATGTTTTTGAAAGGTGAGACTTCTGCTCACCAAAGCTGCATTTATTTGACCAAAAATAAAGTGAAAACAGTAATACTGTGAAATATTATTACAGTTTAAAACAACTTTTTACATTTGAGTCAATTTGAAAATGTAAATTATTCCTGTAATGGCAGAGCTGTATTTTCAGCATCATTACTCCAGTCTTCAGTGTCACATGATCCTTCAGAAATCATTCTGATAAGATGATTTGATGCTCAACAAACATTTCATATAATTATCAATGTCGAAAACAATTGTGCTGCTTAATTTTTTTGGAAACTGTGATATACCTTTTTTCAGGATTCTTTAATTAACAGAAGATTCAAAACAGCAGAAAATATTTGAAAACTGTCTTAACTGTCACTTTTGATCATTTTAATGCATCCTTGTGAAATAAAAGCATTACTTTCTTTCAAAATAAAAGTGGACTGACCCCAAACGTTTTTACAGTACTTTTGTTCATACATTGTATATGTGTCGAAAAATAAATCTTACACGGATGACATATGGAACTGATGGATGATGCTTTTTTGGCATAATAAGCAGAAGGATACGGTCCCAAAGTTGGATGCCACTCAGGGAAGTGATACCCATATAGAGGAAGATCCCGAACAGAGCCGTCATGGGTATCATCTTCAGGATGGGCTCCATGAGAATCGAAACCCCTGTGGGTGAGGAATAATATTGTGTATGGTATTTTATTGGTGTATTGTTCAAAAACATTTTTATTAAGTATTATTATGTCAGTTTTCATTTTTTAATATGGCAATAAAAGCTAATTGCTTCTGTTTAAACATTTATTTAGTGCCATTATTTCAGATTGAGGGCTTGGAACTTACCAACCATCACGGCCACCAAAATACCACTGACTCTTTGTTCTAGCACACGTTCAATCTGCGGTTTGGGGCCTTTGGTCATGACAGTCAGGGCGTTGGCGTGGGTGACAGATCTCACTGTGGCAGCACTGAGCCAGGGGGCACCAAAGATAGAGGCGACTCCTCCCAACAACACCAGAAGCAGGAGGTCCAGATGGAAACCCGAGCCCTTGACCATTTTTCTCTCAGGCTTACTCACAATCAGCCTGGATCATGAGAAAAAGTTGGCAGGTTAAGGCAGTGTAGCAGCACTAAAATGTCTATGAAAAAAATTCTTGCATTAATCTTTATTTTGTTATCTTTTATCTTCTTGCTGTTTACTTTGTGTCTTCACACCAAGTACTGCTGATAAATTGAAATGTGTTGATTCTGAATATCAATATGAGTGAGGCACTCACGTAGTGATCTGGGACTCAAGGAAAATAAGAATGAAGACCAACAAGCCAGGAACAACACAGGCGAACATCATCCAGACAGGAAATGGCTTCTTCTCACCAAATGGGTTGATGAGCCAGCCTCTGGCAGACGTGTTGGACACAGTCAGCCCCTTTGGCACCACCAGTTTCTAAAGTAGTTAGTAAATAAGACACGAGACATATTAATCTCTTATAATAGTCAAAATCCTGAAGAAAAAAAAAAAGAGTCTATGATGAACACAATTGATTTCATTTGTTTTAGATTCAGACTTTTACAGCGTCCCATAAATTGCTTTGGTTCAATTGACCCTTCACAAACAGTTTGATTGACAGGTGATCTGACCAATCATAACCCTGAATCCGCCATTTTGTCTGACAAAGCAGTCAGGGGAGTTAGTAGATTAACGTTGGTGAACTTGAACTTGAAAAATTGTGTGTCCTCACGTCTTTCCGGGCTTGAAACAACATTCCTTCTGATGTCCATTCATGTTTATTTGATGCTATAAATGAACTAGTATGAAGAGATGTTGATTCACGAGCCGCTCGAAGGAGCTACAGCGATCTGTCACGACACATTAAAGAGACACTATACGCTATTTATTGTTTAAACTTCTTTTAAAAATTACAACATATTAAATATGAAACTGTTTCATATGTTTGTCGACGCATTGTCAGTGTCCTCTTTGCTCCGGGATGTATTTTTGAAAACATATGTGAAGCATGAGAGCGCATAGCTTGTCGGACAAAGCAAAAGTAGCTAAAGGGGGCGGGTCTTTGCGAAGGGTCAATTAGTTGGTTGTTCACACCAGATTTGATTTTGTAAAAATAATTTAAGCAAATTGTATGGCTTTTGGACATGTGCAAAAAGAGTAACTGTCTACAATTTGCTCAATAACTAAAGAGCATTGCTCAAAATTAATGAGTTGATTCTCAGTGAACTTGTCATATGTATTACAACATTTTTTAATTGTTTGAGGCATCACATGCAAAATGCTCCATTAACTTAACAAAATGATAGACATGCTGACAATGCCAGACGTATGTTAATTCCATAAGTGTCTGCTTAACTAGCAAATGACCTGCCATAGTAATGAAATAGGAATCACAATAGGAATAAAGCAATCAATTTTGGAAGCATATCTATATGGAGCTTGTCCTGCATAATCACTACCATTTTGAACATCACAACCGTAAACAGAATAAAATAATCTTTCAAAATGAAAGTAAAAATGGACATGCAGACATGAATTTTCTGTTTACATGTAACATCTTGCTATGCATACATACGAATGTTACTACGGCATTGACTTCAGCAAACCTTTACCAACTGTTGAAAAATATCTAAAAGGCTCAATGTGACACACAACAGCAGACTGTGTCAGTGTCAACATAAAAAATAGAACAAAAATGAAAATTTGTAATTATTGACAAACATTTCCAGGGTTACTGCCATGGTGAAAAAACATCAGAACATTTTGAGCAGTATGGCTCACACGATGACATTGGTGACATTGGCTGATTTACCGTCACCATAACTAGGCTTAGAAACATGAATTAAATGTTGTAGGTGAGTAACCACATTTTTCAGACATGTTGTGATGTTTTTTGCTCGTTTATTGCTCTTACAGTTGAATGGAAAGATTGAGAATGTAAAAATTGTAGCAAAACATGTCTCTGAACAATGCAGAAGAAAGTGTTTGGCTCACCTGTGTGTAGGCATCGCTGATGCTGATATCCACAGCGATCATGAAGAAGATGGCGATGGGGACACCGAAATCTCCAATCATTCGTCGGATCTGGTGGTGTACAGTGTTTTATTAGTAGCATGAACTAAAATATTGGCTTTTTGTATTCTATTTTGTTCCAACCTTCCTCAGCTACACTGCTACCACAGGTAATACATTCAAATGAAATAAAAAGTGGGGTATTAAATTAATTTAAAGTAAATTTGAAAGCTTTATATTTGGTTGGATTGCACAATCTGCAAAAATGCCTCCTGATTTTGCCTCCCCAGAATACATTACTGTTTAAAATATTATCATTGTTTGATGAACCTTTTTTTGGTGAAGAAGTATCAGAATTTAAAATAAAAAAGGCAAACTGGGCATACTTACAGGGCCAGGAAGGAAGACACTAGTTTTAAACCCACGGAGAAAATATGCAATGAAGAAACATCCAAACATAAGGCACATGGACAGCAGGGCAGTGTTGGGGTATGCTCTCTCTATTATCTCATGATGTTCGGTAAGATTGCCATCAGGATGAACTGTGACGTTGACAACCAATTTGACAGGGTGGAAGGGGTCTCCTGCCGAATCATTCAAGTGTTCGTAGTTCAAAATTAAAGGGTGCGCTTTGAAAATCTGAGAAGCAAGAGAACAAAGCATAGAGGGGAAAAATGAAGTTTTGAGGACAAATGATATGATGTGAATCAATCGATGAAGTGTTTGTGCATTTGAAAGCCTGTGCATACCTTGATAAGCTTGGAAAAGGTCTCGTAGATGAAAATGAGAGAGATCAAGATGGAGAAGATCTCCTGGGTGAAGCGCGAGATGAAACGAACGAGGAAGCTCCCCTCCACTGCCACAATCACCACCACAATGATGATCAACCACATGCCCACCCAGACACGGCCCACAATGTACTCAAAGCCATTAGACTTGCAGAACTGAATGGGAAAGATGTGTTCAAATGGATGAGAAAAGTCATACAGGTGATAATACACCTCAATAAATACCAATTCTCACTGAAAAGAGCATCACCTGAAAGAACGCCTCCTCAAACACCATTAACGGACCAGTAAACCCAATGATGAGAGCTGGTTGTGCCGCGAACAGACAAAAGATGATACCCTGCACGCAGGTAGAGACCATCATCTCAGAGACCCCCATCATGTGCTCCGTCTTATCCGCTAAATCACAGAAATGGATCAAAGGTTCAAAGTTAAACGAATATTCTCTCATCATTTACTCACCCTCATACAGTCTCAGATGTATACAATTTCTTTCTTCAGATGAACACAAATGAAGATTTGTTTAGAAAAACAATTCATCTCTTTGGATCCATATGCTACATGTTAAGTTGACTCTTCAAAAACCACACAAACTCAACGTAACAGTAATCCACATGACCACGGGTGATGAATCAGTTTCTTCTGAAGCAAAATGATAGATTTTAAACTTGTTAAACTATAAACCATCGGTTTTGGTCAACTTTCATAACGTAAATGTCAGGTCTTCATAATAGTCTTGTGTGCTTCCGCACCACTTTTTGCATCATCTTCTGAACGAGCTGACCAATCTCTCGTGAACCCGCTGTGACAGTTGGCCGAAAACAATGGTCGATAAAAGTTTAAAATATAAGTATTTTTGTTATACACAGCTATCATTTTGCTTCTGAAGACACTGATACAACAACTGTGGTTGTTTTTACTTTCCAACGTCGTTTTTTACTTTTCACTTTTCACAATTTTAAATTGGGTCATTCTAAACCCCGGTAAACGGAAATAATAATCCTGGGTTATCTTGCTTCACCTTTCACACTGCTCATAATTTACCCGGGGTTACAATTAATCCTGGGTATTTTTGAGATTTCACATTCTTATTTGCATATCTGCGGTGTCATTGATTGGAGAAACGCAGCACGCGACCTGTTTACATAGCTCTAGCATTGCGCATCCTCCTGTTGCCAACTGTATCGACATTTACAGTAAGAATGAAACGGTCTCTTCTTCATTCAAATTGTAGCGTAGCAGTCAGCATTTGACCTTTTTCCTCTTAAACACTGAATTTACTGTTTATACAATGTGCAGTGTTTCCGTGACTGTCAAAATCAGGCAAATATGAATAGGCTATTGATTGTTGCTAAGCATCTAATCGTAATAGTGTAAAACCGCATCATTTCACACTGCAAGTTTTGGCACCGCAAAAGCAGTTTCATAACCCCTGGTAAAAAGCGGTGATAACCCAGCTTCCTTTACCCAGGATTAAAAGCGGTGTTTACAACGACGATAACCCGGGGTTAAGCCCAGTGTGAAAAGCCCTTTGGGGTGTTTTTGAACATTATATGGACTCAAAGATGGATTATTTTCTAAAAACCTTTGTTTGAGTGTATAGGAAGAAAGAAAATCATATACATCTGGGATGGCATGATGATGATCAAATGGTAACAAATTTTATTTTTTGGGGTTGAGTATCCCTTTAATGATGTCATTCTATCTAGGTGGGCAGGATAAGATGAAATGTGGATCAGGACTAGCGGCTAAATGAAACTGATTCAGATCTTTCTTAGTGTGTTTAGCCAGTGCTTGCAATAAATGTACTCACCAAGAAGTCCTCCAAAGGTAATGGCAGGAGAAAGGGCAGCGAAGTAGATGAAGATGACAGCAGACAGCACCTGAGGGTCCAGTGCATCAGTGAAGTCACTAAGGTAATACTTGTAGCGGCGTTTTATGTCTTTGACCATGCCGCCAAAAGGATAGCCGGTACGGGCCAGTGGATCCTCCCGTGGCTTCTCAGGTCCAGTTGGGGCTAAACAAACAATTTAAACACAATTCATTTGATGCAATTCCAGATTTAAGACTAGGATGGTATAGATAATTAAAGAGAAGGATTGTTTCTTGCATTCATTATTGATTAATCTAAACCGCATATTGGTACATGTTTGAAATTTTCTAATTAAACCCTTAAGATGTGTACGGACGAAAACAGTTAGAATTGTGATGGATGAAGAGCTGAAAGAATATTAAATCTTACTAACAAAACTAGGCATTGCTAAATTACTAAATGTAAATGTGAATGTAACTATGTTAAATATTCATCCTAGACTAAACTGAAAATATTATAATTATATAAAATTTTACTCTTGAGAAATAAGATGACCAAATCCATACGGAATTTACTAATTATTTCTGCACTTAGGAATGGATACTTATATTGGTAGCTCAGTGCATTATCAAATGATCTGATTAACATCTGAATATTCAGATTATTTGGTAAACAACCACACAAGGGGGGCAAAAGATGTTTAGAGCTTCAAATTTTAAATGAACAAAGTGACACCTCTATCAACAGCTCTATAAAGCCTGACCTTTGCCCCCAATCATGAGTCGGGTGTCATTTGGGCGAACCCTATCACGTAGCATCTTCTTCTGGAAGTTGATGATCGGCTTCAACATGCTCTCATCCTGGATTTCTGTGGGTGGGATCACAATGCTGCAGTCCATGAAGTCTGCCATGGCATTGGTCAGATCTTTCTCATTTGTGGCCAAGTAGGCCTCCAGAGTGAACACCTGTTTGAAGGTACAGAATGTAGCTGAGATGTTAGAAAGCCTTTATCTATGCATCTCAATAACATTTCAGTGTCCAATCTAAAGTTCCTCCTTACCCAATCAGCCATCAGCGCTGCCATGGCCCGACCACACTCATGATAGTCCATGCCGCTGTGACTGGGGCCCACCAGGAAGAAGACAAAACGAACTGGAATTGGAGCTTCCAGAACGCCTTCCATCACCACTGAATCCCGGAGACGTGCAAACGCTACCACTGGTTTCTGGAGGTTCTCCACCACACCTTGAGTGAGAAGCAGTGAAGAAACAAGAGCATGTAATATGCTGGATAATAAAAAATAAAAATTTCTTACAGAATATAAAATGAATGTACTCTCACCTGATAAAACCACAGAGGCCTCCACACGATCAACCATGTCTCGCTGAGGAGAAACAGAACAGCGCAAATGTCAATAAACAAACAGATTTAAAGCAAAATAAATTTTAACAACATTTTAAATGAAGTACTTCACTATGGGTCTGGAAAGTTGTATGAAATGATCCAGTTTTTGCTTATTTGGAGTCTAGGTTGAGTTTTTAATTGTTTGGATGCTAAAAACTTAGAATAATCTGACTGAGAGTTTAAAGTCTCAAACTGAAAGGAAGAAAGGGTTTTAACAAGTAGGACATCCTGGTCTTGTCTTCACCCTAACCATCAACTAGCTAAAAAATCAGAGGGAAATGACAAACAGACAGACAGACAGACAGACAGACAGACAGACAGACAGACAGACAGACAGACAGATAGACAGATAGATAGATAGATAGATAGATAGATAGATAGATAGATAGATAGATAGATAGATAGATAGATAGATACCTGTTTGGTGACTGAGAATGTTTGAAGCTCTATTTCTGCTGAACAAGGGGCTGAGGATGGCTCTAATTGACTGTAAAGCAGAAAAAATGAGTCGTAACAGTTATATCCATAGACAGTCATATAGAGCCGTGACTCATATACTCTTATACCAATTAATGAGGATTTCTGATATACAGTGGGTACAGAAAGTATACAGACCCTTTTAAATTTTTCACTCTTTGTTATATTGCAGCCATTTGCTAAAATCATATATCAAATATAAAACAATCCCAGGATAAAATTAAAGTGATAAAGTGATATGAATTAAAATAACTTCCCTCCATATACACACAAACACAAATCTGCACAGATAATGGGGAGCCTTACGTGCGCTTGCGTTGCAGTATGGTAACAAGGGCGTCACGGTCTGTGGGCCGGATCTCATTTTTGAGCAGAAGCTGTTCCACCATCTTCTGACCAATGCTTGATAAGCTGCTGTCATCAACATCAAGCAGCACCGCCCCTGGTTAGTCACGAAAACATGAATAAATAAATAAACCAACATAGAACCAGAGTTAATATTCATTAGTCACCATAGGGATGGGCAACTTCGTGTGTGGGGGTGTGTGAGTTCAAATAATTTTGAGGACTTATTATATCATGTCTGCTTTATATTTTGAAGCTGCAAACATTATTCATGTTTATCATCATGTGACCAGTGTGATGTTGATATAAAAACTTTAATTTTGCTTGGTGTGTTTTTCTTGATCCAGTCACTGAATTAGCATGCTCCAGTTGAGAAGGGCCTTCGTTTGAAGTATATTTAGCTGTTTATGCGGGCACCACAAATTATGCACTTCCTGAACTCCCTTAGCCATTTTCATCTTTTGTAAAAATGTCTAAAGGCTAAAGGAAACTTGGTGTTTCACCTGTACTCATGACCTTGCGGAGTTGAATGAGGCTTTTGAAGGTGAGATAGGAAATGTGGGCCTGGCTCCACTGTCCCGTGGCAGGGGTTAAATTCTCCTCATAACCCACCCAGCGCCCTGTTTCTTGCCACACCTCCCCACGAAGCTCATTCAGCTCAACGTATGCCTGATGTGGACGAGCAGAATTTTTTATTAAAGAGATTTTAAAAGAAGTAAAAGATATGTAAGTAAGTAAGTAAGTAATGTGTTTGCGTGCATCACCTCGGCATCTCCTCTCTTGATGGCATTGGTGTTGGTATTTCGAGCAGCTAAAAAGGGAAATGTAAAAAATGAATAGGGAACCAGGAAGGTTTAAGGTTTGTGGTTTTATGCATGCATGAGTAAGACAAACACACCCTCTAAGTCTCTAGAGAAGGTGAAGGTCTGATGCTGCTCCTCTTCCTGTTGCCTCATCTGCTCCAAGTCATAGCTGCCTTTGTGTCCCGCAGGTGACCTATAGAGGGCGACAGAGAACACACACTACAACAGACAGCAGGGCAAAGATCCGACTGTCACAGCTTCACACACTCACCAGATCTTATGCACCATAGGCCAGACTGAGCTCCACCGTCTTAAAAAGCGACTCAAGCCATCCCTGATACAAGAAACATAAACCTCACTCTGTCTAGCCCTCGCACTGCCCTGGTCGGCCACAAGGGCGCGACATTTTACAACTTTACTCTCTGTAATCCTAACATGTAGTGTCTAGTCATTTTTTTGATACCGAGCACAATTGTGCCACCCACATTCATCCCTACCCATTAACTTCAATATCAGAGATTTAAGTGATTAGTACATTTTAAGATGATTTTTCAAATGTCTGATTAGCTTCTCTGAAAAACAAACAACTATATAAATAAATAAATATAACTGACTGATAATTAAATAAAGTAGATTTTGTTGAAAAAAAAAACATATCTGCAGCATATCACTGTAAAATTTCTTTTTTTAAAAGCAATATTCAGATGTTTTGCATTGTATGATTATTTTGATGATAAATTTTCGATATCATAATGTGAAAAAAATTCAAAAGCAAAGTATTTATACATAATGTTGAACTTAATAATATTTAAGTAAAATATGCTCATTTAAATATAAAAAAATATATTCAGACTATCTGGATGTACTATGTTCATGCTAGTTTAGGGATGTCAATCGTCTTAAAAATGTGACAAAAAACAGGCTGTAAACTATTTCTTTTAATATTTATAATCATTCATTTTAAGATGTAACCTGATCAGGACAGGATTCAGTGAAGCAGATGCAACTATATTTCCATTTCTATCGTGTGTCCAAATGATACTCACAAAGTTAATGGAGATGGTAGAGGTGACTCACTGTCCTCATAGGACATGTCATTGTCCTGTAGAGAGAGAGAGAGATACACTGTTTTACTACACTTTATAGCATATATAAATGTAATAATCCATTGTACATCCAGCATTTAATGTGCTATGAGATGCCTTTCTCACCCCTTCAAACGATACGGTTTCCATCATCGAGACTGTCGCAGAACTTTCAGAAAGTCTCACACATAACCTTCACTCACACAAAGAAACAAAATAACACAGTCAGACTGTAAGACCTGCTACAGGCAGTGGTTATCGTTCATTCATGTATTCCCCTTTATTATTAAAGTGTTACCATTGACAACATTAGAAATTCATTTCAACGTACTGTTCTTGAGGACCAAAATGAGTACCAGTAAACTGGTACCTCATACTCACTCACATACTTCACATGATTTATATACAGTGCATTTACAACAGCATGTAAACATAAACGATTAATGAAGTGATATAGTTTTAATGTTCTGTACGTCTTTGGCTAGTTCTTTTATAAGGACTCTGCTTTGAAGCACAGAGGATCAGATCACAACTCAGTTTTCACAAGTCTCTCAGAGGCTCACCCGTAACTAGCACAAGGGCGTGTAAGAACCACAAACAGACAATTATCTGAAGACTGAACTTCTATCGTCTGATAAGGACTCTTCTGTTCCTCGTGGACAGAGGCAGATAGAGCGCAGCAGAGGAGTTTGGTGAAACCCTCTCAACTACTTCATCAGAATGATGAAGATCATAAACACAAATGTATTCCCTGTTTTAAAATAAAACTGGATTATCTTATCAACGTTTACTAGAACCTCTTGGGATTTGTGCTAAAAAATGTGAGTGATGATAAATCTAGTGGAGGGAGAAGAGAACATATTTCCTTAAATATTAGAATACAGCGGCTAATTGATTAAATATTTCAATGTGACTAGATTAACCACCAAATACATTTATAAACAGAATTACACACTTTCCACTAAACAAAATACACAAGAATGCACCAATTTGAAGACGAATGGCATGTTTTAATGCTTATTTTCAGTAAGATGAACATTTCTTCAACTTTAGAAACATACAAATTTAAACTTGCTGAAATGTTCTTTCATCTTGGCAGTTTTAGCAACTCTTTTTTTATGAGTTTAAACAAACTTGTCCACGAGTCATACATTCACAGTCTGCAGCAATAATACGCCGAGGTCATTATTTTAGTCTAGTCTTTTGAGATTAGATAATTAGTCGAGATAGTATATATATGATAGATAATTTACTGCATCAAGTAACAATGAAATCTGTACTGCTCTAAAAATGCACATTTGCAGGTGACCACTGTCATTCTAGCCTATTTTTCCCACTCAGACCTTCTAAAAAACACCTAATTTGACTGTTTAATAGAGCACAACACACACTCACCTGAGCCCAGGTGGTCCTGGCGGGTCTGTGCTGGGTTTCCACGTCTACACTTTGAGCTCCCAACTCAAGACTGACCTCGGATCGATTCAACAGGCATGGGTGGGGATGGAGGGGTAATGGAAAAAGAGAGAAAGACGTGAAGTCACGTAGTGCGTGGCAACCCGAAAAGCAACAGCATGCGTAGAGCACCCAGGGGTGGGAAGGAGTGATAAGACCCCCATAATCAGAGAAACAGCATTATCAATGGGGCCACCTTACAGCAGGAATACCCCAACCCTAATACCACTCCCAAAAACTGTCACCCTCGGTCTGGTCTAAGAGAAAACATTAGAGAGCGAGAGTGAGGCCTATAGCTTTGTACAGACTCAGATACCTATCCTAATTAATTCTGCATCCTCAATTGAATGATTCAAATTGCATGGGCTCGCTCATGGGAGTTTTTTGCTAGCTGCTGAGGTAAGAAGTTAAAAAACATAAATATAAAATATATATAACCCAATGCTCAAGCCACTCCCAGAAAACAGTTAACCTGGATGATGGCCAAATTATGACACACTGAGAGAGAGAGAAAGTTAGAGGGTTAATGTGGAGCTCATCACAAGCAAGGCAAATTAATCATTAAAAAAGCATCTTGCCTTCTGACGTCAAGCGGTGTAGAGGTTAGGGATTCCCTTCACATCAGATAATGGAGGACACCCCTCTAAAGGTGGATGGGGGGTGTTTGAAGGGGTTTCCCCCTCCACGGCCCTCACATCAGTTTGATATGTCACCTTTTTTCCGCTGAGTCACGGAAACACTGCTGTGCCTCAATGAGAGCTTGTTTAAGTACTGGAAATAAATAGAGTAATAATTTGGGGTGTATCGCTCACTGATGAACCTTTCTTGAGTGATGATTCTGAGAACAGGACGCTATTGCTTTCTGGGTTCTTTGTGTTCCTGTGTCTTACTACTCAAGTAATTAGGTCCCATCATTTGATCGATTTAACTGTGTTTAGGGTTCAATACAGAATAAATTGTAAAATAAAACAATTTAATTGAAATTTTTGTTGTTTTTATGAGAATATCAGCCAATTTGCAAACATTGCCATTCATCACATTACATGTGAACGGATTACTAGATGAAAAAAAATTAATTTAATTTTTCAAATGTTTTATGCATTTTTTGAAAATGCAGATTGTCTTTATTCCTCACTTTCTGTACATGCCTGCTATTCTGTGACATTTCCTCCCTTAAAAAATAACATCTAATCTTTCTGACATCATATGTGAGAGCATCATTTTTGATCACATAGTTTAAACAGACTTTCGTTTCAAAAATAGACTTTCAATACAATTTCCTAAATTGCAATGTGTGATTTATTAGTGAAAATACCAAAATTTACTAATGTATATTTAAATGATGAATTTAAAAATGTGCATATTTATGATTGTGGGGAAAACTCTGAATTGGGGAAGCCCACTATTATAGCAATTATAACCGTGGTACATTGGGCCTGAGGCTGGGAAAATGATTTCTTCAAAAAAGTAATAACCAAACTGCTTCCTGAGAATGACTCAACATCCATACACCCTCAACACTCACATTTACATGAGCTTTCAGGAACAACCATGCTATTTATACACAATACACATATTCAGTACTTAAAGAAAAGACAATAACTTATGCGACTGACTGTGATCCATTACCTGAAACATGGAGATGGCGGTTGCCCAGTGGTCAAGGGTCTTGGGCTGCCATCAGAAAGGTTGAAGTTTCAATCCCAAGTGACATAGACTAAGAAAACAGAGCACTTCTGACATCTTCTTGGATCATTCACTGTGTCTTTGAGCAAGGCAGGTTGCTCTACACAGATCCTGCTCCTGCAAAGAGCCACCTTCCTGCAGAGTTTAACTCTAACCCTAATTAAACACATCTCAACCAGCTAATAAAGGTCTTCAAGATTGCTAGAAACTTCCAGGCAGGTTTCAGCAGAACTCTGCAGAAAGGTGGCTCTTCGTGAGCAGGATTGGACAGGTCTGACCCTGCAATTACGATGATCCATCAAAGTCCATGGGGAGGAATACACACCTTTATGACAGGTGCTTTTGAGCTCCTTTTCACTTGGGACATCAGGCAACGATTACAGTCCAATGACAACACATAGATGATGTCAGCATTTATGTGGCTAGAGACCTTTCAGGAGTACAAGAGTAATTAATGCCCAATCCTGCAATTATGAGACCTATTAAGGGATGGAATAACAGCATCTCCAGAGAGGAGCGTCACATGACCTGTGAACAACAGTAACCGAAGCCAAGTGCATGTTGAATGATTACTGAGAGACTGAGCGGGAGCGTGTGTGAATGCTAAAGACAGTTTTTGTGACTTGTAGTTTAATACTAGACACGAAAACAAAAGCTGAAGTTTTACATTAACAGGCTAAAAATTTGCCTTTTGAATGAGAAATGTATGCATTATATATTGGATATTTATTCTAATCATTAATTAAGTTGTATAATTAATTGAATTTTCATTTTCATGGTCCGAGGTATTATTTTTTTATTCAGTGTTCTTGCTCTTAAGTGTATCTCTGCTCTTCACAAAGTGTTTGTATGATATTATTCCCCAGTGTTCATGTTATACTGCACATATTATATTGTGCGGCACACAGTGTGTATGTGTAGGTGTGTCACTTCTGCAGTCTCTGGTGTTTTATGATAAAACACACTAGCTGTTCTGTGATAACCACACACACACACACAAACTACCACCGGCTGCTTTAAGGGCGTTTACAGAATTTTCATTTTGAAAATTACAGTGCAGTGTCGGAAACTCCTCTCCGAATTTTCCTCATATTATCTTTGCCTTAATAAGCATGTTAGCAGCATTACATTTAACACTATGGTATAATAAAATTCTGGTGTCAGGATTTATCTTTTATCTTACAAAAGCAAAGATGTGTTATATTGACACTGATCTTTTTTGTTTAATGGACAATTTTCATAGTGCATTAGTACTACACACCTGACTCAAATGATTGCTGATAAAAAAAATCTGTTTTTTGCAAGTAGTTATAAAATCTTCTTCATTATAAATGGTTACATTTAAACAGTTTTGTTAATGCATGAACAGAAACTAATATGATAGCAAATACACTGAACAGCAACACAGTTGCAATGAGAAACGCCCTCTACTGCTGGTGAAAAATGCTTACAACCTGAGGAATTTCAATGAAAGAATTCACTGCTGCAGGATGAAGTCTGAATACACCATCATATGATCCATAATCAAAGATAATGTTTATCAAAATTAACAGCCTGAAGCAAAGTGGTTTAATAAGAGTTACATTTTAGGTAGCCTATGTGACAAAACTTGACTCATTAATACAATCTGCAAACTATTTATTTTTTTAACATTCATGGAGCACGTAAATTATTATATAATTATAAAATGATGATGAAATATTTTTGATTTTTGTAAACTAAACAATTTACTCTTTATCCAATGACAAAATAAAAAAAAAGTTAAAGGTTTTTGGAAATAAAGCCCATGCAATAAAGAAACAAAAGATGAGTTTCTTTTACAGTGTTTCTATTACACTTTTTCCCAATATAACTTCCCCATTTTTTTTGTCTATTTTGCTCATTCTAACATTTTCTTTGATATTCTACTCAACTTCAAGTAATGTTGTAGGTATAAGAATAAGACTAAACATGCATGATATCTCAAGAATAAAAGGATTATTCTGGCTGTCAATTGAAAACAAAAATAAGTTCTTCTCTTCATCTTCTTTATTACTCAGTTTACAGTTTTCTGGACTGAAGCCTCATACTGTAACTTTTGAATTTGAGTTACAGCAATCATTTACGTCCAAAAAACTAGAGCCATAAAAGGAGACAAGAGAAGATTTTTAAAAACAAATAAACCATTTCATGCAATAGACCAGTAAGATGCTCATGATCGGACAGAGGAGGAGCTCATCTCTGCTGAGACGGTAATGAGGATCAGAGGCCAAAGCGTTAGAGGATGATGCACTCTTTACGGTTTCTGGTGATCTTTTCAGGCTTTCCATCCGTAGCCTTAACAATGGCCTCCATAATCTACAGGAATTGGAAAAAAGGAAAATTTAATGAAAAAAATTAAAATAAAATAAAAGCAAAATACTGGCTTTAAAAGGTATACTCATCATATAAATATCAAAAAAGGTCCAGGACAGAAAAAACAACAATAAATGAACAAAGAAAACAATTTCAGTCCCCGAAAAAATGTACTCTTCATATAAATGTCATTTTACTCAAAAGATGCAACGTGTCAAAAAGAAACATCTTGAAACGCTGAATTCTGGAAGAACCTCATAAAATAATCCCAGGAGATGCTCTTTGGTTGGGTCTCATAAAAATGAGAAGAAAAAAAATCCAAAGTACTTTTTCTAATACAAAAAAAGTCAGTTTTGTACTAGAAAGAATTGCCTTGGATTTTTTCCCTTTAATTTTTAGGATGCACTGTGCTTACAGACTATTAGACTCCACACATTACAAATGAACAAACAAACACAAAAAATGTAATATTTCGTGATGCTTACATCCTCATCATAAGGGAAACCACCTGTTTCTAACTTTGAGAAGACCAGATGTTCATTGATCTCTATCTCAAAGCTTCCTACAGGGAAAAAGAACGAGAGCATGTTAATATACGGGCCACAGACAGAGGTCACACGGTTAACTCCACAAACTTTCATCTATTATTAACGGGAAGCTCCCTTTAAAGGTTTTAAAGGATATTTCACCCAAAAATGAAAATTCGGTCATCATTTACTCACCCTCAAGTTGTTGTAAACCTGTATGAATTTCTTTATACTGCAGAACACAAAAGAAGATATTTTGATGCGTAACCAAACAGTAGCCTATGGAAATAATAAGCCATGTACAAAATACCGACATTCTCAGAAATATCTTCTTTTGTGTTGAGCAGAAGAAATTCATACAAGTTTAAAACAACGGTAACACTTTACTTGAAGGGGTGTGCATAAGACTGACAGGACACCTTCATGATCCTGACATGACACGCGTCATGAACATATGAAGGAGGTTTATGCATGTTTATGACAACTGACATGAAGTGTCATTCGCTCCGTTATTTTTAATGCAAAGATGACATATTTTTTTTGAGATGTCTTTGTCATGACAACTTGACATTACCAAGACATATAACAGCGTCATGAATATTTTTCTTGACCTAAACTACAGTGGTATTTAAAAAAGAAATGATGACATGAAAAATGTTATAAAATAATTTGACAGAGTATTAACACTGAATGGCATTTTAATGACAAATTCAATTTGTACCACTGAAAAAAAAGTGGTCATAAAAATACACGTTACAGTTATAATAGTCTCACGACAGCCAGTGTCAAAACATGACAGTTTAATGTAATGTTAACCCATAAAAGTAAAAAAAAACTGTTATGTCATGTTTATGACAAATAAATGACAGGTTATGATGTTTTGGTTTATGTCAAGTTGTCACAACAAAGACATCTCAAACAACGTCATATTCGCATTAAAAATGGCATAATTGAGCGAATGACACTTCAAGTCAGCTGTCATAAACCCTCCTCCATATTCATAATGTGTCATGTCACGATTATGACGGTGTCATGTCAGTCTTTTGCTCACCCCTTTAAATAAAGTGTAAAATGTCGACAGAATTTTCACTTTTGGAAGAACTATCCCTTTAAGGAGGTTAAACGTATTTAGTTTAAAAGAGAATTAGAGTTGAAAAGTTTTTACAAAACAAACAGAACTGGAAATTATGAGTAGGATATATGTGGACAGTCAGAAGGACAGTGTACTCGACCTCTCCTGCCCACGAAGCCAGACACCTCCGCATCAGGAAACTTCGCGTTGATGTTTCGCTTCAGCTCGAGGAAGCGAGGCGCGTACCCTCATGCGCCGCTGGAGGGTTAGAGACAAGCATTTTTATTGTAGTTTAAAATATGCGCAGTCATTTCTGCATGTGTAACCGCAGAACTTGCCATTCAAGATCGCTGAAACCGGTTTCTCCGCATTAACCAGCGGTGTCAATCAACGCTCCCCTCCCCCTTATTGATTCGAACAATTCAAATTCAAATTCCCGATCCAAATCATTCTTGAGTGAACAACTCAATCACTCATTGTAATGATGTACGTTTTTAAGCATTGTGTAATGTAAATACAAATTATATTTCCGTTTTTCATGAACCATGCCTGTGACCAATTTAACTTGACACAAGGATATTATTATTAAAAAGTAAGGAAATATAAGACTACATATGACTTTATTTGAACATTTTGGAGCATGTTTATAAGCCACGCTTGGAAAGTCAAGAAAATAAGGTAAACAAGTGCTGGATCGGTTTTTGAACCGATTCTTTAAACACAATGTTCAAAAGAACCGATTCGCGGTAAATTCTTGTATTTCCCAGAAGCGTTCGGAGTGAATCGCCTTTAAGATCATCACGTCTTCTTCAAAATGCGTACTTGATGACCAAGTATGTGGTTCGCAGCTCAGTAGATTTTTTTTTTTGACATGGTCACAACTTGGCCAACACATTCCAATGTATTTGCATTGAAATAAGATTTAAAATCATATTTACAATGAAGAACAACAGTAAAGACATGTAAATGGAAATAGGGTGTAAATGAGCTTACCAGTATTCGACTTTAACCTTCACCACCATGATTGTTGTCAATAGATGCTGACCTGGTTGTTCGTGGAGACCGAAAACAACATACGCACTCTTCCTCAAAGGACACACCCTGCTCACCTCCACCTGTTGGACACGCCTACAGTTCCCAAAGGCCAGAAACTGCTCATCATCAGTGAGAATTAAACTCTTTCAAAACCTTTCACAATAAATGTAAACGGGTGCATAAAATTATTATTTTTAGAGTACACTAACAACAGAAACGTCTCAAAACACATGCACTTTCCGTGTTTACAGACTGTGAAACTATAGTTTAAAGCGTTCTGATGGTTGACAAGCTTTAAAACCATTCAAGGTTGGTGTAAGCCCATTTCAGCAGGGTATGCAGCACTGAACGTAAAATAAAGTGCGTTGCAAGGTTTACATTTAGATTTAGTATGTAATTAGTTTGATATAAAAATAGTTGCTTAGGACAAATAGACAAAAACTTACTTTACTTTTAAATAACTTCAAACCAGAATTCTCAGAAATTGAAGTCTTATTTAATGTCAACAAACCAAGTTAAACAAGCAGCTAAACATCACTGTCCTCTGAAGCACTAGCAGAAACTCCCACCCCTCTGAATTATATTTGATCCACCTTAAACAAACAAAAACTACTACTTACTACTAATTCAAAATTGTAATTTCCTATTGCAGTCTATTTATACTACAATATTACTGCTTCTATTGTTTAAAATCTTTGTAAGAGAGATGAAAGTGGAATGTGTAACAATGTGTGGAATGTGTAACAAATATTCATCGATTAAAAATGATTAATCGAATCCAACATTAAAGTTTGTTTAAATAATTTGTGCTAGAAGATATATATATATATATATATATATATATATAGAGAGAGAGAGAGAGAGAGTTTACAATAAGGTTAATGTATTAACATGAAGTAACCATCATCAATACATTTGTTAATGTATTTACTAATCTTCGTTAACAATGGAAATACAGTTGTTCGTTGTTCATGTTAGTTCACTGTACATTAATGTTAAAAAGATTTTAATAATGTATTAGTAAATGTTGAAAATGACATTAACAAAGATTAATAAATGCTGTATAAATGGTTCATTATTAGTTCATGTTAACTAATGAACATTATTGTAAAAAGTTACCATATATATATATATATATATATATATATATATATATATATATATATATATATATATATATATATATATATAAATAAATAAATGTAATCAAACCATTATGTTATACGTGATTAATCGATTTGACAGCAACGACCTTCAAACACAACTGGGAGTCAAAAACCTGATGAGCTCATTTTATTAACCAACCGTACATGTGTCATAAACTACTGTTCAGTAGTTTCTAAACACAAAACAATAAAACAGTCATGCGACAGTCTCTACAGGTCATATAAATGTCCTTAAACCAGCTATTTGGTTTATACTATATATATCTATAATACTACATTAATAATAAAAAACAACTACTGCGCAAAATGCTTGCAAGAGGCAGTCACCTGAGCTTTGACACCAAGAAAAACTGGCCTAACGTAAACCCAACATTACTTTAAAACAAATATTTCAAGTACTCACCAATATTAAATTCATTTATTTGAGATCTCTTCATGCTGATATAGGATGGTGGACATTAAGGGAAACTTGCAAAATGACAATTTATGCATTCATACACCCAAAAATGTGGTTGACCCAAGCTTTAGGCATTCCCTTCTTACAGCAATGGTTTTAGTGCATTAGTACATCATTACATATTTTCAAACCACCCAAAGCAAAACAAGTGAAAAGCAGATGAACAGTGACTCCAGTAGGCAATGTGGCTTTAACAACAAAAATAAAGGGATAGTTCACCCATAAATTAAAATTGCCATAACTATTCCAAACCTATTTGAGTTTCTTTCTTCTGCTGAACACAAAATATGATATTTTGTTAACCAAAGAGTTGACGGAAGCCATTGACTTCTTTGTAGGAAAAAGAAATATACTATGGAAATCAAAGGGGTTCATCAACTGTCTGGCTACCAACATTCATCAAAATCTCTTATTTTGTGTTCAACAGAAAAAAGAAACTCAAACAGGTTTGGAACATCTTGAGGGTGAGTAGATGACAGAATTTTCATTTTTGGGTGAACTATCCCTTTAACCCTTCCATTGGCTTCCTCCTCACCATCCCCTCGTCTTGCTCCTCCTGCTTAAAAGATGCACAGACTGCAGGCCTCATACCATAACTGCTCACTTTAGAGTTACGATAATCATTTATGTCCATCACCCAGAAAGGAGGAGTGAAGAGAAGGGGACATTGAAGGATCCTGCACCAAAACCCTCTCTCTAGATGCTTACTTTTAAAACAGAACCGTTCAAAATCTTGACATTTTAGAATTCTCCAAGGAGTGATTCAGGTGTCTTGAGAGCCACAAGTGAAGGGTAAGAGGTGAAACTTTAGAGGATGACACAAGGAGGCTGGCTCTTGGTGATCTTCTCCACCGGCCGGCCATCGTAGGCTCTTTGGATAGCATCCATGATCTTGTGAATGAGATAAAGGAGAGATGAAAGCACACATATGAAAAACCATGAACTTTTTACAGGTGAAAATGTTACCAGGAGAGATATTTACTCACATCATCCTCATAAGGGAAGCCACTGGTTTCCAGCTTTGAGAAAATCAGTTTTCCATTGATCTCGATCTCAAAGCTCCCTGCAAGAGAGAAACAGAAGGGATCATGATGTTTGCTGACAATCATATTTTTGTATAAATGGAAACCACTGCCTGGTCAAAGATCTGTGACGTACCTTGGCGGCCGACGAAGCCACACACATCCGCATCAGTGAACTCAGCAGTGACGATCCGCTTGAGCTCCTGAAAGCGGGGCTCGTACCCTCATCCACCACTGCAACACAAGAGAGTGGGAATCTGATCTGAACGCAGTCATGCTTCTCGACACACGTTTGGTTGTGAAAGAGCTTTTACTCTCACTGGAAATAGTAACTGAGCTCATATTGTACAAGAAGGTTGCACATAACTTCCCTCTTAGTTCAGCGATTGTCTCATATCTGGGTCTTGTCAAAAGCGTACTTCTTCCAAAATGCAAATACACTCACATTTCTTCAAAATTTGGCACATTAACAATCTGATAAGCAATAAAGAAAATAATATTTGTCCAAATCAACAATTAAAGATACTCTAAAATGTTACTGAGAAAACATAGTATTATTTTAGTAGTTTGTCGAGACTGGATGGGTGTTGCTTAATCTGTACAGGTTGAAAATCTCTTTCCTAAGCGACTTACAGCATACTTACTGTAGTCACTGGTAAAATCCCAACGAACATGAGACATTTTAAACCACGTCCCTATCAAACTATCAATATATTAATGTATACGAGACACGACGGGCATTTCGGTTAAAATATGATAAATCAGTGCAGAACATTTAGCCATAAACACAAAAGAAATCATGGAGTGTTGTGACAATAACACAGATAGCTGAGCTAGCAATCTGCATGAGCTGGTTAATATATCACATTTCTGAAGGTATTTTACCCAAGTAACGCCAATTTAGGGGAAAAAAGCCTGTAAATCACACATTTTAAATCATTTATGAATAAATCTGTTGCGTAAACACTCACCAGTATTCAACTTTTATCTGCACAGCCATATCTGCCCGTTCTTTGACGCTATTGTGCTTCCGTGTCTTATATAAAGCTAAAACTCTAGCGCCCCCTATCAGCTGGAAGAGGCACTTTGATGACAAAAACATCACAAACGTGTCGTTGAAAAGCCACACGATGGCAGCAGGCATTAACCCATTTAATCCCAAATTCTTCTGCGGTTGAGCACATGCTTTCTTGTTTCTTGGAAAGCCTAATGACATAAACAGCGTGCCTTTTCTGAAAAAATTTTTTTTTTTTTAAAAGTCCATAAAATTATGTTTTATTCCTCGTCTCTCAACTGCAACTAATGGTAATCTACAAAGTCAAATGATCATTTTATTAAATATCATGCAAAAATGTTATGTTGTGGATCAATCAGTTAATTATTATTTATTATCATTTACTGGTTGGATTAAATGATTGGACTAAAATCAACACCACACTGATCAGCCAATCCTAAAGTACATTTCCTATGATCTTGTTAGTGAAGCTTACATTATGGCAATAGGAATTTAATAGTTAAATTACATGGTTAATTATTATTTTATTTTTATTTTTTATTTTTATTTTTTTATTTTTAAGTCCTGTGGATTTAAACAACGGCCCTGGTTATAACACATACCAAATAACGCAGGACATCCAAAATTCCCTTGATGGCAAAGACATGAAATCATGAAATCTCAAACATGATCCAACCATTTGCTCCATCACTGCCTGTGTAAAAACATAACAGGCCAAAGCTTTTTAAAATTGAGCCCTGATTGTTGTTAAGATTGAACACTGCCGCTTACTGATGACTCACCCCTGAAGTCATTTTCACAGAATAGTGCCCTGATTTGCTGTGTCATTTGTCATTAAGGGCCAGGTGGGTTTCAAATGAGACACGGTGATTTGAAGCTGTATTACACCATTATGGGCTCATTATGATGATGTCATACAGGACCCACGACTGAAATCACACCGCAACGGTTTTGACAGGGCAAGTGAAAAGTTTCAGAGAGAGAGAGGAGAGGCACAGATGCATCATATTTCGAGCTTTAATTTATATCCAGCTTACAACTTTTTCTACCGCATTTATTGATTAAAAAAGTACAGATAATAGTCCTGTAAATCCAAATAACAAGACATTATGTTAATATGAAAAATAAAGATGCAAGACTGAAATCTACACTTTCAAGAACATTTTTTGCAAAATTGCAGCTTTAAAATTTACCTACACTGAAAAGTTCTATTATAGTTCTATTCTATATATATATATATATATATGTGTGTGTGTGTGTATACTGTATATATAAATATTAGGATTTAAACATATAACTGTTATACATTACAATTTGTCCTGTAAAATAAACGGTATAAAATGATAGGCCTAATGATTATTTTATTTTACCAAATGTTCACCTTTTACAAGACTTACAAGAGAAGAGCAAAAGCAGTTCGTCGAGGAGCAAACAATACTTGTAAAATAAACCTGGCACTGTATATTACAACTAGATTAAGAAGCAAGAGAAGAGGAGAAATGTAGAGAAGTTTTTTTGTAAGTGCGTAAGTGCATTGGTTTAAGGGTGTGTAGTTAAGTGCTTGCGGAAAAGGTGTGTCTTCAGCTGCTTCTTGAGAGATGTGATGCTCTCAACTGTTTGGGTGGAAGTTGGCAGCTGATTCCACCGGAGAGGAACAGAGAAAGTTTTGGAGAGTGATTTTTTGCCTCGTTGTAAAGGAACAACAATGCGTTGCTCATTCAGTGACCTTAGCTGGCAGGAGGAAGCGTACACTTGGATAGTGAACTGTTCCAGTGGCAGTCCTGAAAGTCAGCATCAAAACCTTAAATTTGATTCTGGCTGTCAGTCGAAGCCAGTGAAGTGAAATCAGGAGAAGTGTGACATGGGTTCGGTATGGCTGATTGAAGACCAGATGTGCTGCTGCATTCTGGATCACCAGCAGAGGATTAGTTGTACAGGAAGGCCTGCCAGAAGAGCATTGCAGTATGGCAAGAGCTTGGATTACAAGTTGTGCCGAACTCACTGACAGCAATGGTCTGATTATCTTGATGTTGTGAAGTGAGAACCTGCATGACGGGGCCATTGTTGAAATATGGGTGGAAAAGCTCATTTGGGTGTAAAACACAAACCCAATGTTCCTTGCTGTCCTGGTTGGTGTTAGTATTGTAGACCCCAGTTGCACAGTGATGTTGAGGTCAACCGACTGCTTTGTATAGGAATTACAAGAAGCTCCGTCTTCGCAAGGTTGAGCTATAAATGATGCTCCTTCATCCTGGCTGAGATGTAAGAAAGGTGAGCAGAGGTATGAGGTGAGACAGCAGAATCATGGCTGAATCAGTTAGAGCTGTGTATCATGGCATTGGAAGGAAATGCCATGTTCCCTTATGACCATTCCCAGTGAAGCTGAGAAAAGAAGAGGAGCGAGCATTGAACCTTGAGTCACACCAGTGACTGGCTGATGCGACTTAGACACCCCTCCTCTCCACACTGTAAATTTACTCTTGAGTTTACGCCACTCTTGACTCTAAAGTTACGGTAACTCAAAACTAAAATGCCTTAAATCATTTAAAATCATTTATGAGTACTGCAAACTTATTTTATTTGAGTCCACATAACAAGAATTAAACTATAAGACCTGGTTTCACAGACAGGGCTTAGATTGAGCCAGGATTAGGCCTTAATATATTTTAAAATATTTCAGCGCAAGTTGCTTTTAGTTAAAGCATCTTAAAGATGCATTTTAGTCTGGGACTAGGCTTAAGCCTTGTCTGTGAAACCAGGGGTATATATACTTATTTGTGTAGCTAAAACATAATTAAACTGAATAATACCATAAAATCAAAATCAGTCAATTAACTCTCTCTTACAGTTAACGGCTAGCTAGCAATATTTCAAGCACACCATCATGCACTAATGTAATTAGCAAAGAGACGATCGCTGTGCTGTGATGTGCACACAGCCGTTGTTTTTAAATAAAGCAACATATACAGTAGTTTTAATATTATTAACACCCCAAAAATAAAAAAAATCAGAAACCCTTTTAAATTCCAACATAACAGAAAAAAACCCACTAACAGATCACCCCATATATCCATTTTGAGCAAAAACATAAAATCACACAATGAAATAAAACATTTACTCTCCTTTAACAGTCGGAAGCAAAACCTTCGAACTAGAAATCTGCTGTAACTCATTCAGTTTGAGTTCTGCTTAATATAATCAGTAAATGAGTTCACATAATATTTTCTATTAAAGTACAACCAACTTTAAGTAATATTTGACTTAGGTTTTACAGTGAAATCTAGAAATATCTGCCTGTGATGTAGGCTGAAGTCAGAACAGGAGGATCTGGAGGTGTGCATGAATGTGTGAGGACTTATGAAAGTGTGTGTGATGGGACAATCAGTCGTCAACTCCCAGCAGCTTCCCATCTCCCCCTTCTTTTCTTACATTCATACACTAGCCTTCATGGCTCTTCACAGTAGTTATTCTCTCACTCTCTTTCAATCTCTCCATCCAGCAGAGAAGAGGGAAGATGATTCCAGCCCACATCTATCTCCATTAGCGTAATGGTGCAAAGCAGCTAAGACAACTACACCCCTCCACACCCTACCCTTCTGTCAGGATCACATTTCTCTCACCACTGTTTTTCCAGGTGGAGGGAGAGAAGGAAGGAGGGGGAGAGAGAACGAGGGATGATTTAGACCCTGGTGAAAAAGAGTCATCTATCCTCAGCTTCCTGTCTGCGTTCCCGTGCCACAACCCACAGGGGAGGCGCGCCTCAAAGGCCAACTTCACTTAGTCCTACTGAAATAGCATGTTTGCATCTCCTGTCCCATTTATGTACCTCTAAAACTGCCGGTTCGGCCTCTAGAGGGGCTTCACTGGCATAGACCCTTACTTTTCCCATCAACAGGAACCTTCTCTGCGCATAAGCCACCTGCAGTCTACATTTTCCCAGCATGCTTTCCAGTGCACTTATATCTCACCCCATTAAACCCATCTAAACCTAGGGGACTCGTTTTAGCGTGTCTTGTTCTCAGGGGTCCCCCTTCCTGATCCCCAACTGGACAATCCCAGGGAACCAGAACAGGACGTGACAGGTCAAAGTCAGGCTGTCAGAGCAAAGGTCAGGAAGCAATTATGGGTGGTTAGAGGTAGTGGGATGGCAGAGACTAGACCGGCTTTGAGTTTTGAGTTAGAGCGGCTCGGCATGAAGGATGGATCACTGTTAGGGCGCTCCATAATCCCACCAGCAGTATTTCGATTAAGGCTCAGCACTTTGAGCTCCAGTCAGTGATTTATAAATCAGAAAAATCAATGAGTTAGTTCAATTACGTGTTATATTTGTGATTCAGAAGGGCAAATGTCAACTTTGAATAATGCTTGTTTGTATTTAATTTTCCCATGTGAATTGATTGACATGAGTGTAAGAGAAAAACTGTTCTTCACTCATTTTGATGCACTTCCCTCATGGAAAACCCCTATCCAGGGGGGAAATGTTAATGTCCTCATTACAAGAGAAATCACATGAAAATGATTATGAAATAGTTCAGATTGAATAAAAACAGGCAAGCATGTGTGCATTTAAATGACACAGCATAAAAACTCAGATCTGTGAATTCCATGGCTAACAAAGACTGTCACCAGGCATCATAAGGAAATAATGTAGAAAACCCTTTGAACTCCACGAACTGAAATTTTACTCTAATTCAATAGAGACAGAGCAAGAAGATGAATCAATGTATTTGTGTCACATGCTCTTTATGCAGCACCAAATTTCAAAAATACTATAGTTTCAAACATTCCCCGTCTTCTATTGTTTGGACACACAGGCACTCGCGGCATTGGTTGAGCAAGTGTTGTTATGTCCCGTCTAGTCAGGCTGCTCAAACAAACAGCTTTCACTCACTGCTTTGTGAACAACATAATCTTTATCTTCCTGTGGCTGTGTTACGATCATGTTTATTGCTGGCTGTTGTAAACCTGAAGCACAGAAGAATTACAGTCAGCAAATCTAATTTTCTCATGTACAGTATATATAGAGTACTAGTTAAAGTACAGTCCACATGTTTTTATGTTTTTGAAAGTCTTATGCTCACTAAGGCTGTATTAATTTAATAAAAAATATCGTAAAACAGTAATATTGTGAAATGTACAACTATAATTTAAAATATATACTCTCTAAATGAATATTTTTTAAAATGTAATTTAATCCTCTGACGGCAAAATTGAATTTTCAGCAGCTACACGAGTGTCACGTGATGCTCCAGAAATCATTCTAATATGCTGATTTTTCCCTCCATGATTCGGTGATGAATAAAAAAATTCAAAATAACATCATTTTATTATTTGAAATAGAATTTATGTAAAAGTGTAAGTAAAAGTGATCAATGTTATGCAGTTCACATTCATTTTTTCAGAATATGTCTATGGCATGCGCTTATGTTTTTCCATTTTCTGCAATGTTTGTGCAGGATAAACTTGTAGGACTGGGAGAGTGAAAACCATAGAAACATTTTTTATATAATCTGAATAAATATGGTAGTTCAGACATCAGACAGAAGGCCAGAACACACACTCTCAAACACACAAACAGAGGATTTCCAGAGCATTTGCATCCACCAGAGCATAATGGCTGAGTGGAATTGGTGTGCTCCCTAAAGGTTACATCAGCTTTGATGAGCATCAGTGAAGCGGGCAGCACTTGCAGACAACCAACTCTTCACTTGGAAACTTCTGAAACATCCATAGATTGTAATCTATTGATCTCATGGCTCACTACAGTGTGTCTTATCCAGTTCATGCGCCTGAATGCTGCGATCAGAAGTCAGACACAAAGAACATGATTGATGCAGCTTGAAAGAGGCATAGGGAAACAGCAATTCATATTATTATTATTATTATTATTACTTGTTTGACTGTGTAATGATAAGCGGGTCAACGGAATGGGATCCAGTCGCAGGCTTTTATTAAATAACAGAATGGTCATAACAGGCAGGGTCAAACACCAGCAAACAGGAATGTCATAGAACAGGCAGAGTCGTAACCGTTAAGCAGGTATGTAGATCGAGACAGGCAGCAAGCAAACAACAGTCCAATAATCCAAAGCAGTTAATCCAACAGGGCAGGCAGAGAACAATCAGAAAACGGGCAGCCAGGCAGAATACAAAAACAGGAAAACCAACACGGGGAAATAACGCTCGGAGTTGACCACTTAAAGCAAATCAAGACTTCGCAATGGTGTGTGTGTGCAGGGTGCTTAAATAGTGACAGTGATTCATGGCAGGTGTGTGTGCAATCAGTCCCGGTATGAAGGCTTATGGGAAATGTAGTGTGTGTATGTCTCTGAGTGAGTCTGTGATGCATTGTGGGAATTGGAGTCTGGTGGTGAAGTGGCGGTGAAGTGTGTAGTGCATAGTCCATGGTGAAGTGCCCCCTAGTGGATCTAATGGGCACTTCAGCTGGCGATCGTTACAAACTGTATAAACAACTTAATGGATCATGTCCATTAAAAGAGGCTGATTTGAACTAATTGGTCTGTTGATATTTAGACAGTGCATTAACAGAAGTTTGACTAATGTAATTTCATTACAGACATGAACAGTCCAGAGAATGACTTTCTGGAGTAATTCATCAGTAATTCATCTAGAGAAGGCATCCCTATCAAAGCATCTGATACCAACTTCTCCAAGCTGCAGTATTCACTCTTTGTTAGAATGGGAAGAGAAGGACAAGGAAGAATAGCGCGATGAGATCGGGTGTTATTGGGGGAAGGAAGGAAGGAAGAGGAAAGGAAAAGAACAGTGTCAGATGAACTCTGATGGATATTTGATATGTTACGCTTGCGACCACCACTTTAGCCCTGATACTGTGTGTTGTGTGCTCTCTGTGGCCTCCGACTGACCTCAACATCAGTATATCCATGAGAAATCACAAAAAAAGGCCTTGACTTAGTTGTCCAGTAGTTCTAATTGTCTTCATAAGGACAGACAGATGTTGTACAATTGGACACAATTGACCCTTCGCAAACAGTTTGATTGACAGGCGATCTGACCAATCATAACCCCCAATCTGCCATTTTGTCTGACAAAGCAGTCAGGGGAGTTAGTAGATTAATGTTGGTGAACTTGAACTTGAAAAATTGTGTGTCCTCACGTCTTTCCGCGCTTGAAACAACATTCCTTCTGATGTCCATTCATGTTTATTTGATGCTATAATTGAACTAGTATGAAGAGATGTTGGTTCACAAGCCGATTGAAGGAGCTACAGTGATCTGTCACGACACATTAAAGAGACACTATACGCTATTTATTGTTTAAACTTCTTTAAAAAATAACAATATATGAAATATGAAACTGTTTCATATAAAAAAATAACCTGCTCTGTGTTGTCTGTCGACGTGTTGTCAGTGTCCTCTTTGCTCCGGGATGTGTGATGCGGGATTTTTCACTGTGTGAGAACATGATGTGTGATGTGAGAGCGCATGGTTAGCAACAGTAACTAAAGGGGGCGGGTCTTTGCAAAGGGTCAATTGTGTACCATTGACACTTTAAATAAAACACTAAGATTATTTAAAAACTGGCTTACCACCAATGTCAAACTTATGGCCATATGGGACCTCTTTTCTAAAATAAATGAAAAAATATCTGAAAGTGATGTCTGACTTAGGAAAAGTGTCTTCTTTAGGCTATATTCAAACTTTTTGTTAAATATTTTGTATGCATGTTATGCAAATTTGTGCCAGGTAAATTTGTAGAGTACAGTAAAGTACAGTAAATTTGTACACAATTAAACACTGAAATGTGTGGACATCATTTTTGGCCAAGTGGTCATACCAATCTTGCACTGAATTTAATTCAGTAAATCACTATCTGGCATGTTTTATCTACATTAAAATGGCCAGATGGAAGGAGCTGTCCTCTGCAACCAAAGTAAGACAAAATCTGGTCAGTCACTTTTGGATGTTGCTCATTTGCAGGATGTGAATGGTCACAATGTCCTTATTTCAAAGCACCATGAGACCACTACCATGCAGAATTTAAAGTGCTGTGGCTGGTCAAGGAAGACCAGTGTGCATTTTGACAGGAGAATGAAAATCACTTGAATGTGGGATCACCTCTTCTAAAGGGCTGGATGAGACCTCCAACCAGAGGTTGTGTTCCAGGAATGAAACCATTTATTACATTTATCTACCTCAAAAAGAAAAAAACCCCAAAGAACTAAAGGATTGGAATATGGAATTTTTGAAGCAGCATTCTGCGGTCAGAAAAGTCAAAATTGAACAACCTATTGGATGGTGTCAGGTATGTTTGTATGAGACGACTGGGGTGTTTTAATACCAAATGCATGCATGAGGCCTTTAAGCACGGCAGGGGAAACATAACGGTATTGGGGACACATGTCTTCAGCAGGTGTTAGAAGGATCTACAAAGTTGTTGGCATTATGAAAATGGGAATCCTGCTGAACACAATCTAGCAAGTATAGAATCTGTTTTGAGATCACAGGGCCTCTTTTATAAAGTGTGCGTACCCACAGATTTGATCTTAGTGTGTGCGTACGCTTAAATCCACGCCAACGCTCAAGTTTATAAAAGCAGTCTTTGACGTGGAAAAGTGCTTAGCGCCACGTCAGGGTCTGAGCAGGCGTAATCACTTTTCCTTGTCAGATTACTGCAGGTTTTTAGAAATCTAAGTCATTCTTGCAGCTCGCCACTCCAAATGAAAGGATTTGGACGATGACTGGTGATTTTTTATATGTAAATTACATTAATTAGGTGAACGGAGGACTAAAACCAAGTTTAAGATAATTTGCGATTTATAGATGTCACATCTGAAAGAGAAGCGTACGTTCGTTTTCTGTGTGTAAGTTCATTCTATGAATGAGAAATGATCTTAAGATCAAATTTAGGATGGTTTCATTGCATAACATCAATGAGGCCCCTCGTGTGTATTTCCCAACATGATAATGATCCCAAAAAACACTAACAATTCTGTGTCACTGTGACAACAGAACAACAACAGGAAGAAAACACAGGAAATGATAACAAACGGAAAGTCCTTGAAAACGAAACCAAATCATTGCCTTTTTTAAATAAATACCTTAACCAAGTTTTGTGGTTCGTTCTTCCCTCATAATTAAATATACAAATAACATAAAACATTTTCCTTATATGTTGATGGTTTAATCAAACAGATAGGGTCATTAAAAACAAAAATCTCCTCTGGATATCACTTTTGTATCATTTTGTAATTTTGTATATTACCCATTAAAAATAATAGTGATATTTGAATACATGCAAACTGATATTCTATAATATAAAGAAAAATAAATGTTTTGCCGTTAAAACGTATTCACTGAAAAAGTATATTGATATAAATAAATATCAAAATATAATGAAATTAAACTACCAAACTCATTCCATCAATGTTTTTAATTATATCAGTAGTTAGTCATGGCGTCAAGTCAATAGTACCATCTCCTTAGATGGAGCCCTGAAACATTATATCGCACACAGTTTTGTTGTGCTGTGCTTTGGAATAATCTGTTTTAGTCATGTGATTGATTGTGTGTTGTATGTAATGGTGTGTGTAAGTTTGGCAGAAAGGCTACATGTTCTGTTCTACCAGCAGGGGGTACAGAGACCGCAGTCGCGAACACACAAGCTGAGACCACACACACACACACACACACACACACACACACATGCATGTTTACACAGATAAACAAACCCACATGCACACGGGCTAAGAAAGTCAAAGTCACTCATTTACAATAAATAAATAAATTAAATTAAGCAATAAAAAAGAGGTTCACAAATAAACCTGAAGTGCGAAATAAAAGAAAATGATATAAAAGAATGATATACAGTGCATATGAGCAGTTCAAACATGATGAGTGTGACCTTTGGACCTGACAAATTCTCACTTCATCTCCCACTACACCTTTCACCTGACCTCTCACCTTTCATATTATGTGTGCAACAGGGGTCATGAGGTTTATAAAGACAAATGTCCCTTTTGACACTCACACATAAACACAAACACACAGTAGTTCATTACTTTGCTTTAGAAATTGATGCCATTCTGTCTTTTCTGAGTGGGAACGTGTGTGAGACACCAAATATCTGACCTTTCCTGTCCATAAACAGTCAGATAAACACACCATGAACAGATGGTAAATAAAATCCCATCCTGTATATTATCCTGACATATTTGCGTTATAGGTTCACAGTGCTGATTCTCTGTAAGACTAATCATAAATAATGCAGTTGAAAGGTTTATGCTCCATTGTAAAGGGGTCAGCCTGTTTGATGTTGCATCTCAATGTATGTCTGGCTGCAATCGAAAAATGATGACCTGGAGGGACTGCAAAAATATATCCTACTAAAAAAGTTCTTCAGCACTCGCTTGGGAGTGTGTGATTATATGTGTGTGTGTGCTCTCCTTATGGCTCAGATTGTGGATAAATGGTCCGGAACACAATAGAAATGACCGATTCGAAGAATTACTAGGCTACATGTCATGCGTGAACTTTCAGGAATGAGATATCATGAGCTCTGTAATAAAAACCTTTATCCAGTCATCAAACAGAGGCTGAAAAATTAGTCATACACAATGGAAGAGAAGTTTAGGATAATGGATTATAGCAATATGCTGAACTGATATAACCCTAGACGAGGCAGTACAATCATTTGCCTGACTGAGACTCAAAAGCTCTGATATCTGTTACTAATATTTATGTCTGTTATCTTCTCCTACAGAGGTTCTCAACTGGTTTTGATTTAGGACTCTGGATTTTACACATTGGATATCAAATGGCGACCTAAAGGTACGGTGACTGTATTTATAATAGTGTCTACATAAAGAGGTAATACTGAGACCATTTGCTGAAATAAGTTATTTTTTAATAAAAGTTAAGTTAAATCAAAGTGTCATCAAGTTTATGCATCTTTAAACAACTTTTATATTGCAACAAACAATAACTAATACAAATTTTGGTTACATTTTATTTTAAGATGACATAGTTACATTGTATTTACTCAAATAAGTACGGAGTAATATTAATTAATTTACATGTACTATAAAGTTAGGGTTAGGTTTAGGGTTAGTTGCTTGTAATTATGCATAATTTACAGTTATTACTATAGTAAGTACATGTAGTATTGTGTAACTGTGTCACCCTAAAATAAAGTGTTACTGAATATTTCACAACAAAAATATTCAAAATATTGCTGTCCGGCTGCTATTATTATATATTCACTTTCTGTTTTGTCTTAACACTAATGGTCGAAGAAATGGAGGTGTACTTTTATTCGTTAAAAACGTTTTACTAACAGATCGTTTTGTGTTTTAAGTTAATTTTGTTTTAGACATAATGAAAAGTGATGTCTAAGTGGGTGAGTTGTTTGCTTTGCAATTATTCAGTCCATTTGAACCATTCAAGAACATTTGAGCTCCTGTCATGAACATCACACTGTAGATGGGTGTTATCCTGTTGACAGCATGATCAGCCAATCACAGCGATCACACTTTTCGCCTGTATTCTGCCATTACCCCCTCACACCATGTTTTTAGCATGAGAATGCAATGAATCTCAACTGAGGTGGCCAGAAATGTGGCTTCATCAGCAAAAATAAGAGCAAACCACATGTACAGCTAAAAATATCACTGCTGCACTGATTTTCATTATTGTACCATCTGTGTAAATCCCTTTATTTTGCATGGCAAAGCAAAAGAGACACAGAATTTCATCAGACTGCGTGTAATCAGTTGCAGTGACTGGATGAACTTGTGTGTGTGCGTGAGAGAGAGAGAAAAGCTCAAAGTGGGATAGTTATAAAGATTTAGAAGTGCTGAAAAACACATAGGAAAGCAATGATGAGACTTTGATGGGTTCATCACTTATCAAATTCCTCCTCTGTACCTTTCAATGTCTGTTTTTCTTTCTTCCTTCTCTTTTTCAGATATGGTATGAGCCTAGAAAATGACAGCATGAAAAACAGTTTGAATAAAAGAGATGGTAACGCATGTGCTTTTAAGAAACTCTCTCACTCTCCTACAGCTTGGCTGGACTCCACTCAGTTTGAGAAAGAAAGTATATTCATCAAGTTTGAATCCTTTTCTTTTTCAGTAACCAGTCACAGGTGAGGTTCTCTCTTATGTGACGGGTATAAACACTCACATGCACATTTTTCTCTCTCTCCAACTACAAGCGACACTCCTCTTGCAAACATAAGAGTTCACACTAAATACATTTACATGCACAGATATAATCAAGTTTTGCCCTGGCATTCACCTACTGACGATGTATTAAAAAATCGGGGTTTCAATGAGATTTGGATTGATCCGGTTAGTTAAAGCTAGTTAAAATTTATGCAAATGAGCATTGATAGGTGACAGCAGTCAATAAGAATGGAGACTGTGACCTCTACAGGGCTGTTTACACGAACCATTTTCAGCTAAACAGTGTTTTGGTGGCTTGAAAACGCAAACCTTTGAAAACGGGTTTCAAAATGGAAGTTTTTGAAAATGATACCTTTAAGGCCCCGATAAATTTCAAACGAAATTGACGTCATGTCATTCCAAACAAAATCAGATTGAAACGAAATTCGAACTTTGTTTTACCCCTAAACGAAGAATGAAAAAAAACTTTGCTTTAAGTAGGGGAAACCGGGGATGGTTGAAACATTTTTGACATTTCTGTCTGCATCTTGGAGTTCATTTAAGTCAGAGCGTTCAAAATGTGATTAAAACTAGTTTCAAGTGTCAGCTATTAAATGACATAGCTGTTATCTTTGCAGCACAAACAGAAAATGCGTTGTTTAGTTTCAAACACGGGGAGTGAAATGTTACAATTCACCCCACAGTCCGGGTTAGTTGTAACAGACCCTGGGGTGAGATGTAACATTATGAAATAAGGATTTTGACAGAAAATCAGTTTTAAAAGTTTGTTATTCAACTGTGCGTGTGTGTAACAAAAATGACCAAAATGCTCATTTTAAATCCCTCAATTTGTCTTTCTCTCCAAGATTTAAACCTGGGGTGTTCAATCCTGCTCCTGGAGGGCCACCATCCGGCAGAGTTCAGAGAGACCCTACATAAACACCTGAACTAGCTAATCAAGGTCTACTGAAACTTCCAGACAGGTGTGTTGAGGTAAGATGGAGCTAAAATTTGCAGGACAGTTTGGACACCCTGACCTAGGCATAGTGAAATAAAAAAACAAAACAAAAATACAACTAAAAGAATCACTTGGGGTAAGCTGAAACATGCTTTATTTATGTTACAACTAACCCAGAGTCTCGTAGCCATGAACTAACTCACCTTACAGCTAAATGTCAAATCATTGGCACTAACATTGGCACATAATTTAACTTTGACGAGTTTAACTACAAATCAGCCATAACAAAATAAATGACGTAAAAAAAGTTACTTTCCTATATTAAAATTATTTTTTCTCCTCTAAAATCTGCTGTCTGCCACAGGGCTCTACTTTCCCACATGAGGACTAAACCAAGCATGTGTGAAGTCAGTCAGGTGATTTGTAACTTGTTCCTGATTGGAGAAATTGGAAATGTTACAGCTAACCCATGTTACAACTGTCCCCGGTGTCCCCTATATTGGCGTCTTTATCATCTCCGTGTAAAATGCAAAAACGTGAATCTGTGAAAACAGTGACAAATTACGTGGTTAGTCTATCCACCTTATTTTCAACATGGAAATTAGGTATTTTTAGTCATTTGCGTGGAGAGTTTTGATTTGTCTTCTGTACAAAGAAAAAACTTTTTTTAGTACATCATTGTCATATAAACATACCCTTAGATAGTGCAGTGGAGTAGGAATGTCAACGAGCAACTAACAGTTCAAGCTTCAGTGATTTATTGCACTCTCTCATCGCATTGCCACAATTCAGGATGGAGAATGAACACTATATTCTGCTGCTGGGGACCCCTTTATGTTACAGGTTTGCAATAACTGGCATCATGGAGTCGGCATGCTTTAAATCGGTCTCATATGGATGGAATCATAGAGGCATAGCTTTCCGGGTGAGAAAACTGCACATCTGTAGTGTGTATTATTTGTAACAGGCAGCAATGGGAACACTGCAAGCTTTTTTTTTGTCCATCCTGGAGAGTATTCATCTTTAGCTCTTTGTGTTGGGAGTGTTAAACATTAGGAAATTCTGTTGTACATATGACAATAACAGTCTTAATGTTGCTTATAGACAGTGTCAGCTGATTGTTTAATATAACCTGCTCCTTCCCCCGTCTAAATATAGCAACGCTAGTGAACGCTCAGCAGATTCATTAGACTCAACCTGCGGGACTCACAAACTGCATTTTATGGACTGATGATGAACATGAATGTACAATCAGATGACGGCACAAGTTCTCTTGCAGCCCAGAAGTGTGCATGAGCTGCACGCATTTGGCACTGCCAACGCTCTCATATTCACAACTTTTTCGAGCTTTGACTCTTTAAATGTTTGTACGCGATCCATATCTGTCATGAGAACAGACCGTCGGCCTGAAAAGACCCGCATGCACCCCTTTACAAAATCAATATGTGCATAACAACAATGGAAAACGTCTTTTTATATTTGCAAGACAGTCCATCAAGTAATTGCCAATCTGCTAACACTCGCTCAAGTTTTCTCGGGTTCCCTACAATGATGCCAATTAAAATCTTATGTTTTATTGCTTCTGCTGTCAATTAACTCTGGGCTTCCAGCATGAAACAATGACAGTTTGAATAATATTAATAAATGTTTGATTTACAATCTGATGTTTCACACTATGGTTGTTCATCAATTTGATCAAAAAAACTATGGAAAATTTAACACATATGTTGGCTGAAATGGGTTGTGAATTTTCCTTTTTGTGCTGACTCATGATGAAGCGGGTAAATTGAGCCGCGACAGTTGTCAGACTCCTATATTCATATGTATATGTGTGTGTCGCCGTTTATCTATATTTACCGACTGAGATCAAATGCAACGGCCGTGTACTATTTTCAGTTTAGGCATGCGGCGCATGTAATCTGCTGTAATGAGAGTAATAGGTCTCCATCTGGACACACTTGTCCTTTCTCAGGGGAGAGAGTTTTTTGAAGATACGAGACAGTAATGGTAGGTATTCATAGATAATAGCTACACCATTAAATATAAAGCAGGATAATACTATAAAACACATATTGTCTATTCTGATTGCAGTAATTCATCAGTGATAATACCTGAACCATTCAACCCGTGTGCTATTGTTAAAACAGAATAGATAAAAGAGCCAAACGATACCAAGACAATTACAATCAATAAAAATGGTTCAAATAAAAACTGTGCATTATCAGTATTACATTGTTAATTTATGTCTCTGACTCTAAGGAACATCAATATATCCTGGCAGATTTAATTTGATCCTGACTGGATTAATTAGCCAGGCTGAATTAATTCCATGGCAGAAAGAAAGAGGCTGATCTTGCTGTCCTGCTAACTGCTCGCTTGTTATCCATCGATCACGAAGCTCTTTCTGTGATGTCTTAATTTCAGAGAGTGAGTTAATTCAAGTGTGTGTGTGTGTGTGTGTGTGTGTGGTTAAAGGGGTAGTGGTGGTCGCCTTCGACAATGTAGGATGTGGATTTATTGATAAATTAACAGATCGATGAAGAACTGTTTCCGACTTGCAACGTGATCTCAGTGAGACCAGATCTATTGTAACTTACACTAAAGACTTCAAAACATCTACTATCCCTCTATCCAGCTCGGATGATGTTGGACTGGAATCCAAACTTCTTAGCTAAAGACTGTCATTGACACATGCAATTAAATTTTGCAACTTAAAGATGAACTGTTGCAATTATTAGGCTATCACTCTATTTTCATTATCTGTTAACAATAATTCATGTCCTACTGTTCAATTTATGAAGCGCCAGGCTATCTAAGTGAATTCAAACTGTTTAGCTGTACACTTTATGATGTTTTCTAGAGGTATAATAAATTGATCTGTTCAAATATATAAATATATTTAAATGAATATATACATTATACCACCCTAATTGAGACCCTCGTTGTTTTTGTGCCGCAAAAAAATTGCTCTCACTGATAAAAAGTAGTTTTCCTATCACCACTGGTGATAAACAGATATTCACAATCCTCCTTATCAATTGCTCAGCAGTAAAATACATGGTCAGTTCCTGAACCCCCATCCCAGTGTCATTTGATCCTAAGATGTCAGTTGATGCCAGTCAGCAGTCTCTCTGAGTCGGACTATTGGAAGACCACTTTAAGAAAGGTCCTGCTCGGTTTTAATGGATTGGTAAGCTGATGTTACAGGTCTAGGTTACCTTTAAAGCTTATATCAGCACAAAAGATCATCGCTCCTCACTCTCAGCACTTTCTAGAGGGAAAAAAATCACAGGCTTAACATTATTAATGCATAAATATTTTCACAGACCAAAATGACATAGGTCTCAGAGAAAATAAATGGACAAGCAGGAGCAGGTTTGCAATTGACCCTTCGCCGGCAGTTTGATTGACAGGCGATCTGACCAATCATAACCCTGAATCCGCCACATTGTCTGACAAAGCAGTCAGGGGAGTCAGTAGATTAACCTTGGTGAACTCAGACTTGAAAAATTGTGTACTTACATCTTTCCACACTTGAAACAACATTCCTTCTGATGTCCATTCATGTTTATTTGATGCTATAAATGAACTAGTATGAAGAGATGTTGGTTCACGAGCCGCTTGAAGGAGCTACAGTGATCTGTCACGACACATTAAAGAGACACTATACGCTATTTATTGTTTAAACTTCTTCAAAAAATTACAATATTTTAAATATGAAACTGTATCATATGTCTGTCGACGTGTTGTCAGTGTCCTCTTTATTCCAGGATGTATTTTTCACTGTGTGAGAACATGATGTGTGGTGTGAGAGCGCATGACTTGTCGGACAAAGCAACATTAACTAAAGGGGGCGGGTCTTTGCAAAGGGTCAATTTAGGATTAAATCAGGCAAATAAAAAGGAGGCAAATGCACACATTTTATAAATGGGCAGACACTTCTCAAAATTAATGTACTTGAGAAACAAAAGGTTTTATGTTTAAAGGTAAAAAAATGCTAATATGGTAAGAAAAAGTTACTTTATTAAAAACATATAGAAGTCTTATTATTAGCCTACCACACAATTTTAATTCTCCAAGAAGATTATCTTATTATTAAGAAAATTATTTTTGCAGTGCACCAACCGGCTTCAAAAGCACTCAGAGCAGAAATTTCAGAGCCATATTTACAACACGTGTATCTCCTCATAAACTTCGAACAGGTGGAAAAAATATCGGAAGAATAGAGGTGAAAAGGAAAAAAAAAATCGTAAAAACCTCTCATCCCTGGCACTTAACCGTCTATGGCCTTACCACGCTTCATATGTCCCACCGGTGACTCACCGGCTGCAGTCGCCCTCCTGTGGCGTCTGTTTGAGTTCACCAGTCCAGTGACGTCACACCCATTACACTCCTTCACTCATAAAGTATTTTTTTCTTTGATACATATATTTTTTTTTTAAATAGCTTGGTTTGCTGACACATCTGATTTACTGTACAGTAGGTCTATTAAATAAATAAGATACAGTCCGTGTGGAACTGGGGCACAGAATATATAGAAATGATGTGTATTTATGCACATAGATGTGCATCAGTGCATGCATATATAGATGACGCCAAAGCGATGTCTATAACTGTAATGAGTGTAGAGATCAGATCAAAGCAGCTCGACCACTGCATTTGCGTTTCAGTTGGATATAAAGAGAAAGATATCCTACGAGAGAGAGAGAGAGAGAGAGAGAGAGGTGCTGATGGGGGGAGTTGGCACGCACTCGTGCCCCCCTCATATCTGCGTGCACGACTCTCTCCTCCGCAGTGCACTGCTGGACAGCGCGGAGTACAGGACAGTGCAGGACAGTTAGCGCGCATCAGCGAGGGCACGCGCTTCCGTACAGTCCTAAAGTCCCAAACAACATCCGCGCACGAGAGCAGCAGGCACATGGAGCTAAAATGAACTGTCGGAGGGCTGATCTTCACTTCACGACTCACACTTTCAGATTTACAGTTTGAGAGGGAAGGGACATTATCAGACATGGACACCTTGGTGTGGATCTTGATTTGTGGAGCGGTAAGTGTCCGACTGCACGAGCACAAGCGCCGCTGGACTGCTGTGAATCTGTAGGTTAATTGACATCAGGTGAGGCGCTTCAGCGCGCGTGATGCTGCGTTTATTGTGATGCGGGCTCGGCGGAACTTGTTTTCGGTCTGGGGTGGTGATGACTAATCTCAGCAGCCCGGTTTCTGGAGAACAGGTGTCAGCCTCTCTTTCCTGTACTCTTTTAGTCTTCTTAAACGAATCTGCATGTAAGTATGTTCATTAGATGCCGGAGAAACAGCCTACAGTCGGTGCACTGAAGAAATGTGCGCACAACTGTAAACAAACTTTCAAGCCAAGTTGCCTCAGTTAAATATGAGTTTGACTGGCTTCATTTATTTAACATTTGCCACATAATAGCTTATTTTAGTAGCCTTTGTTATGGAGTTTTAGTATGCGTTTGTATTTACAATATGAGTTTCACGGGTCAATATTTTTTAAAGAAATTCCTGCAGGTCATGTTCGATGAAACGCATCTTCCGAAAACCGAATTTTGGCGCCCCTGGCACTTTTTTATTGAAAACCTTAGATTTTTGTGTGATATTTACGGTCATGAAATCTGTATTAAATGATACCTAATGTCGTTGTTTATGGTTTGTAAATGTTCGGTCTGATAATAATTGGAAATTGCTGCAGTTGCCGTGGTTACGTCCCTCAGGGCAAACGATTTCTTTTCGCGAGCGCCAGGAGAAAATAATGTACATTCCATGTCTAACTTGTTCATCAACTTTTTGAGACTTAAACGTATTAAACAGAGTTGAACCGTAGGCCTATATATACTTAAAAGCAGGCTACCTTAAATTAGCTATTTATTTATTTATACATATTTTAAAAAGACCCCCACCACCACAATTCGCACTTTTCCTCTTCCGACATCATATGGGCAACAGTATGCAAACTTAAAACAATCTCTCAAAAATAAAAATGATCAGTGTAACCATTGCTTCAACCAAATTGTATACATTATAATATAATAATAATATAATTGTTATCAACGTCAGATTTCAGAATCATCATTTTATTTAATTTTTTTTGATGATGATGTTGCTGTCAAATATACCTACCCGTGGTATTTTTGGCGTGACCTTAATGTGGTACATTTTTGTAAGGGATATGCCTGATGCTCAGGGACAAAAAACTCAAAGTGTGCAAGCATGTGACCCTCATGGTCCCCTACCAGGCACCCTACATGACCCTCACCACCTCCAGTCTCTTGTAACACGGTCTAAATCAATTTAAACATGCACACGCTCTTGACTAAACACAATTACACCGTGACCTCTTTTCAGTGATCTGATTTGCAAAATGGCAAACGGAGCTGGCAATTGAGTTTGATCCAGGTGCACAGAGTCTGTGAAGAATCTCCACCGACACATGAGCCAGCAGCGCTCCGTCTGGAGTGCCATCTTACAGCTGCATGAAGGCACGATGCTCTTAGTGCACTTTACAAGAGATGTGGCGGGGACAGAAATGGCCTAATTGGTGGTGAAAATGGCGATGGCTTGTCGAGGCTTGATGTTTCACTGTATTAAAGCTCAGCAGTGTTTCCTGGCTGGTGCAGATCGCTGCATTGCACAGTAATGTTAGACACTTGCTAACACATTTACTTAGCTGAAGTATGTAAATAAGGGCAAAGCAGACTTTCTTTTACACATTATTTGATTTTCTAATTGAGAACATTACTGGATTTGACCTCTGGCAGATTTTGTTAGATTTAGCAGATTAATTTAGTCCCCAAACTATATAAGTAAAGCCACATAGTCTTTCGTCAGATGTGTTAAGCATTGGGCATGCTCCATACTGGGGAGTCCATTAAAGCCTGCCAAGTTAACTCATCGGCACGCTTACTCAAGCGAATGCAAATTGAGAGAAAAGAGAAAGGAAGACAGCCAGGGTTTGACGAAGAGAGAGAGAGAGCGAGTAAATGAGGGGGTGAGTTGGCTGCTGTACCAGTGCATCTGTTTCTGAATGAGAGCGAGAGAGGATGTGGATGAGGGGAGGAGGAGGGTGGAAAGAGGAGTCTTAAAGGGCAGAGAGAGTGTGTGAGAGAGAGGCTAGGAAGGTAGATAAGATGTTTTAATGAAAATGTGCCTAAGATCAAAGAGGGTTTCCCTCTTATTTTGATTGTGGGGGTCTAGATGATGTTGAGCTGTCTAAATTGTGTGTAATTCTTATAACTTGTAATGTGCTGTGGTTTCCATTAAAGAGTGTTTGCATGTGTGTGTAAGAGAGAGAGAGAGAGAGAGAGAGTGAGAGAGAGAGAGAGAAAGTGAGCGAGAGAGAGAAAGTGAGAGAGAGAGAAAGAAAGTGAGTGAGAGAGAGAAAGAAAGTGAGTGAGCGAAAGAGAGAAAGTGAGAGAGAGAAAGAGAGAGAGAGAGAGAGAGAGATAATTCATTAATGAATGCAAGGAGAGAAATCTGAGTTCAATTACCCTGTATATGTGTGTGTGTGTGTGTGTGTTCACATGCTTGTTTGTGAGTGTCTTTGAGACACTCTGGAATCCACAGGTTAATGAATGATTCTGTGCTTCTTTTCACAGCTACATTAGAGAGAAATGCCTCTACAAGGCCCACTCAATAGAGCACAACAGTGGGCTTCTAGAAGTAAAAATGCCATTCATTTACACCACAGAGAAATAGATTTTAATGATAGTGCATAAACCCTTCAAAATCCTTTCAAAACAAAGCTACCACAAGCTCAGGGATTGTTAGATATGAGTCGTCACTACCCATAGCATGGATAGGATAAATAGGAAAAATTACCCCCTTATAACTATTTAAAAAACTATAAAAAAAAACGTGAACATCTCTCTCTCTCCACCTTAAAATAAGATAAAGATAAATAAAATAAAACATTGTTTAGTACGTTTTAAAGCTGTTTTAAGTATGAAGACTCATGAAATGTCCTTACAAAACATCTTTATGTTGTAATACCAGTGTAATACCCATGTCATTATACACATTTGTGTCCTCATAAATCACGAAAACAAGCACACACACACACAACACACACACACACACACATTATAGATTTAAAAACTTTTATGTTGTGATTAATTGCGATTAATCGATTTGACAGCACTACTAAAAATTCAAATGATTAAATTCTTTATTTAATAGTCTTACTGAGGTAAGACTTTTTAAGAATCTTTGTAATAATTCATTGGATTATATACATGCACAGTGCCTTTTTGGATACAAGCACTGTACATTCACAACACTTAATGGAATGAGTAGTTCTTTCCTTCATCCATTTAATTCATTTGAAGCATTTTTTTTGCATTTTAACCCAATTTTGTAGACTTTTTTCCATTCAAATCACAGTGTGTAATGCGATTTATCTCTGGTTGGTTTGGTTCATGGCTTAGAGCCCTTAATTGAAGAAATTGAAGAATTCCTATGGAGAAAATGAATGAGAAAAACACTTCCGGAACCAAGGCTGTTGGTCACCGCTACACCCTGAACACAGCACACATCAGCACTGAGCGTGATCACATGACCAGACTGAGCCTATTGAGAGAGCAAGAGTGAAGCACCAGAGTAGTAAATTAGTTCAAAGTGAAGTCTGTGTCCTCACTAATGAGCCTCCAAGTCCTCTTACACACACACCGCACACACACATCTGTCGTCTGAGACAAAATGAGCCCATAAACACCTCTTACAGTGCCCGTGTGTACGGATGTTTATGACCCCTTGGGTTATTGACAATACTCAACAAACAGGTCAGGACCTGTAAAAGCGGAAGGGTAGGGCTAATCGATGTCCTGGGTAGAGAGGGTCTGCGGACCGTGATCTGTGAGACCTCAATGTGTAAAGTATGTGTAATCGCACCCGTGACAATATGACACAAACAGCTGGACATGCAATAGACATATGTATAACTCCAACTGCCCGTCTCATCTTGCTCAACACTCCCCCAGCTTTTGGACACAGAAATGCAATCAGCACAATATGCTGTGATGCAGCTGTTACCAAACATATGCAGCAAAGAGGAAGGAGTTTAGTGACAGTGTGAGGGAGAGAGTAGTTTTACTATAAATTAGAAATACAAGTTTTAGAATTATCACACCAGAATCACTGTTGTCAACACATCTTGTTTAACACATCAAAATTTAATAAACAATGTGCAATGACCTAACAGAGATTCAAACCTTAAGTATTTTTGAATGTAAAAAAAGTTCAAAGTAACCACAACCAAATTGAATGGTAAAACAAATAAGGGTGAAATTATCTGCAAGACAATGTTTGAATGGAGTTTGTACTTTAGGTGGTTCAGGCTGAATTAATTGCAGCAATTAGTGGAGAAGATTAAGGAAATAGCATTTGAGGAACATCGATATGACTATATTGCCTTGCAAACACATTAATTAAAGTATTAACATTAAAATATCTCAAGGGTTTATGTGTAATTGGAGACAAGGAACCTGTGGAGCCCTAGAGAGATGGAATATTAATGTCTTTTCTTTTTTTTCTGTAGCTGGGGCTGGTGTTTGGCTCCAAGCTGGAGCGAGCCGTAGACGAGGAGTGTGAGTCGGGGAGTTACACTCACAGTGGGGAGTGCTGTTTGCAGTGTCCTCCAGGAGAGGGAGTGGTCAAGGAGTGCGGGGCCACCCAGACCGAGTGCAGTCAATGCTTAGACAGTGAGTACAACCTCTCACATACGCATACAGAACTCACACATTTACATGCAGGTAAGCCATCACGCATACAGAATTGCTTGTGCATCATAAACATTCACACCGTCACAAACATTTACTTTCACACACATAAATGTATTAACACATAATTAGTGTCTTATACGTACACACTTATACTTATTAACACATATTTATGCTTTCTGGCTCCGTCTGTCTCTCTCTCCCTCACAAACATGCACATATGAACTCGAAGAACAGACAGAAAGCTGAGAGTAATTATGCAATTAGCTGGTTACGGTATATGAGCTGCTGCTGTGTGCGCGTTTGATGCTTTAATTTAGGCCAAATGTTCAGCTTCACAGTTTGTGAGGAAAACAGAAAGATGATAACCAATCCGTAAAGTGAGAAATCTGGGACGTCAATTGATTAACAATTTTCTGAATGTGAATTGCACATTACAGTGATATTTAATTGTGTAGTATTATATATCATTCATATATTTGGGGTAGCTCTTATGTCTCTTACACTCACAAAGGCTGCATTTATTCGATCAAAATACAGTAAAAATAGTAATATTGTATATTAAATTTTTTTTAAATAACTGCTGTGAATGTTAATATATTTTAAAAATATTCCTGTGATGGAAAGCTGTATTTTCAGCATCATTACTAAAGGTTTTCAGTGTCATATGATCCTTCAGAAATAATTCTGATATGATTTGATACTCAAGAAACATTTCGTATTATTATTATTATCAATGTTGAAAACAGTTGTGCTGCGTAATCTTTTTGGGGAAAACATAAACTTTCTTTCCAGAATTCTTTGATGAATAGAAAGTTTAATAGAACGGCATATTTTTTTATTATTCATAAATATATATTATAAATGTCTTTACTGTCACTTTTGATCGATTTAATGTGTCCTTGTTGAATAAAAGTATTTAGTTCTTAAAAAAATTGTACTGACCCCAAAATTTTGAATGGTAGTGTATATGCTCTTCCCATTCACAGAAACATTTAGAAAAGGCACTGGCACATTTGGAAATGACAAGACACCTTTTTTCACCCGTTTTACAGCAGGTCTAATTCTTTTGTTGTGAATGTTTCCTAAAGAGGCTCTATCCTACTTTCTGCTCTCATAAGAGAAATGAACAGTCCTCTGTGAGCGCTGAGAAGCACTTAGGACGACAGGCCTGAAATAGAGGAGGTCTTATGTTTCAGGACAGGACACTTTACGTCAATAACCCAGGGTGCTTTTTATTTTTTCAATCTGTACGGGATATAAATAAAGATGGTGAATGTTATTTTAGAACAGCATCTGCATTAATTTTTAGTGTAACAAAACAGGCTTCCTGTTTACTGATAGACAAAAACACATTTTGTGACCTTTGCGTTAGTCTCCTGTCCCCTTGTTGGCAAAGACACACAAACACACACAACACTTTCATGCATCCTCGCCCCCTCATCCCCTACCCAGTCTAGACACAAGCACACATCAGCAACTACTGAAATATTTAGCTGTCCATTTTCTCTTTTCGCCCTTCCTCACATCGCAGTGTGTTCAAAAACTGATTGACACAAACCTCTCACCATCGCAGCTACTGTTATAGCCGCCATTTCATCACAAATCAGGCCAACATCTTTGACTCACACACATAATAGCAGACTGATATTACATGCTTACTTTGATTTATTAATAAAGCCAAAGAACTTAAAAATGATCTTGTAGCTCAAATCTGTAATAAAATGATACCTAATGTAATTATTAATGTTTTGTAAATGTTTGGTATAAATAATGATCAGAAATTGCTCCACTTGCCTCCCCAAGTTCACATGGTTTGATTCATGTGGGTGAATCTCACAAATCCTATTTACATAATATTTCACCTCATAATCGAAAGAATTAAATAGAAGTACATTTTGCTTTAAAATTTAGCATATTTTAGTACAATGCATTACATTTTTATGACAATTAAGCACTTTCTCTCCAAATTCTCATTACTGAAATTATATATATATATATATATATATATATATATATATATTAAATTAAATAATTAAAATTAGAATTATATTTAACTTATATTGTTGTTTTTATTTTGTATGAATATATTTGATTCTATTTTAATGAGTTTTAATTAATGTAATATTATTTATATTTGTGTTATGATTGTATTTGTTGTACTTATTCATGCTGCTTTAAATTAAAAATAAATCTTTTACTTTAGTGTAATAAACTGTCTAATCTAATGAAAATTACCACTGATAATAAATACAAAAAAATGGTCTAAATTGTCTGAATTATCTTGAAAAATATTTGAGGTGAATGTGACCTGGTCATGTTTTCATGACATTTACTCATATTTTTCTGCAATGCATAATTTAAACGCACTTTGTCGTTTTGAAGAGAAATGTGATTGATTGTGAGTCTATTAAAGGTATTGTAGGAGCAGTGCTGAAATGGAATCAGTCAGTGTATCAGCTGACTAATGACGGATTTGGGAAAAAAAATAATGCATTTACACACAGGAAACATCATATGCGCTTATCTTTTCAGACTGAGACTAATAGAGCCCTTATTCATCAGAGAGAAAAAGAAAGAACGAGAGAGGTTAATGCTACTGAACATTTAAGCAGAACTCAGGACTGGAGCCATCGCTGTTTTTATTGGCCTGTGCAGCCGCCTTACCGTTCCACGCAGCTTTGATTTATTACTCTAACTGTATTATAAAAGAAACAGTCACACTAATAAAGAACAACTGAATTGTGAAAACAGAGTAAGAGAGAGAGAATCACATTCAAGTTTGTTCTGATAAACCAATATGGTTGTGATTATAGATCAGAATACAGTGCATTACGCAATGGAGGTTTTTATTCTAGGCCCGTTCAGTATTAAGTTACTTTACAAAATCTTTTAAAATGTGCCAGCAAAATATTGGCAAACATCTCTAGTTACAGTTCTCCTCCAGCAAATGACAGCCAAGCAGAAAACCAGCTCTGAAAGAAAAGCGTAAAAAGATCTCATGCACCTGGCTGATTTGTCTGTAATTGTAAAGGGATAAAAACGCACCGACTTCAGCTGATGACGTAACAGGAAGACACGCCGCATGAGGCAGCTTGGCTCTTTTTCTGTTTGTCCTCCTTACAGAAACGGTTGTGTGTGATGAAGCTATTTATTATGCGTGTAAACAGTCATCAGCAGAGCATGTGTGTTGTGTTGGTGGGTGGGCGCTCTGTTGTTTTTGTTAGTTTTGTGATATGTGTTTATAATCAGTGCAGGGACGGCTGCGTTCAGGTGTATCCCTGCGAACACCCAGCTGGTGCTCTGTTCATCTGTTCACGGGTGTACGCACACGCTCAAAGCCACAATAGTCTTTATTCACAATTAAGATGATATGTTTAAAGTAAAATCAAGCAACAAGGAAAAAGTAAACACTAAAGTCAAACTATAGAAGTATAAAAAAGAAAGAGGGAGCATGTGGGCCATGACTAGACTATAGACAAGAACGGAGGGGAGAGAAAATAGAAAATGGGGAATGGGAAAGAGATTAACTTAAGTTGGACTCAAACTGTCCCCATGAGACAACTTTTATCCTGAGCATGTCACATGTTCATAATTCATGATTTTTTTTTTTTAACCCCAAAAATACTTTAAACGAATGCATAATGATATTTAGAGGTAGGGTAGGCCATTTTTTTACATTTACATTTATTCATTTGGCAGACGCGTTTATCCAAAGCGACTTACAAGTGAGGCAATTAGGGGTGTCAAGGACACCTAGTCATGGTATCGAAGGTGTTCATTCACAATCCCCACTTTCAATACCTGCCGGCATGGGGATCGAACCAGCAACCTTCAGGTTACAAGCCCGCCTCCCTCACCATTAGGCCACGACTACCCCCTTTTTATTAACACTTTTCAAATCCTGAAAGCAATCAATAATAGAAGTGGTCTAAATATTAAAACATGTACATCCTGCTCGTGGAGACGTCACATGACATCAGCACGTTCTGTAAGGCTGTGCAGAGTTGTAGACAAATCGAGCACCAACATCAAACAGCAGCCGTCTTTTACAGTTCATCCTGACCAAAACAACAAGCTTATGTTGTGTTCATGCCATGTCATAACCGTTATAACAAGATAACCAACCCGTGACTGACTTTACATCCTCAGAGTCGGATTTATGGGTTTCTAACACTATCAACACTGAAATTAATCTGCAGCAGTCAGGTTGTACAAGTAAGAGCTCTGTAAGTTGCTTGTTCATTATTATTGTGCTTTGAGACATGAGGTAATTTAACGCAGTCTTTCGTTTCGTGACGCTTTGCAGACTGTGTGCGTTCATGTGTTTTGGAGGAGGCGTGGCTTTGGAGAGAGCACTGTGAAGGGATCTCATGCTTTCAAAGCTAACTCGCTATTGCTTGCCTACCCTACCTTTAAGGACAGACAGAGAGACAGAATGTTTAGCTATTTTGCTATGCCAGCCTTAGTTGGGTGACAAATGGACTGATCTTTGAATTCTCCGCTGCAGAACGAGGTCATATCTATCCATTAATAATTAATGAAGGAGAAATGAAAGAGAGAGAGGGAGAGAGAGAGAACAAACAGATGGGCTGAAAGGCTTGTCTGGCTGAATTGACACTTTTACAGCTCACCATAGCCTGCATCACATGACCCATATGTTTACACATCATCTCTTCTCTACTCCCATAGAGTACTGGAGACCTGCTTATTGCTCTTAAGACCATTATTAACTATAGTGTGTGTGTGTATGTGTGAGTAAATGAGGGTGTTGCATGGTGAAATGGAGAAGTGGTACATTTTGTGTAAAGTGTTTAGGAGCATTTTATACCTACGACATCAAAAGGTAATTAACGGAGAGTAGGAATAATTTATCATCCTATAATCTGATGAATACAACTGATTAAGTCAATAAAAAAGAGCGTTATCACTGCATCAGCAATCTCATATTTGTCAAAACAGCATGTTTGAACAGTTGTTATTGCATGTTTTTTTAAGGTAACCAAGTCATTAGCCTTTAACATCACCTGCACAACAAGAGCAAACATGACAAGAGCATTGAGTGTTTTAAGGAAATCTTCCGTGTAAAGTATGGCAGAAAGGTGAACACCTCACCCTCAGGCCAACCTCAGGTGTGAACATCTGCCTGCCCAACATCAAATCTTCCCAGCTTCAAACAGACCTGATCTGTTGGTAAAACAAGCATTTAGATATATTTGACAAATGCAGATTGTTTCAGCCTTGTAGGATAAAAAAATGACAAATGTGATCTCAATGTCTGAATAATTTTTAATTGACAGCAAAGAGATGAAATGGAGATTTGTGCTTCAGTCTCAGGCTGCTCACATTTTTCTCCTAAGAAGAGGATCCCTGTAATCTCACATGCTTTAAGACATCTATATCCCAAACTGCACTCTTAAAAATAATGATAAATATGGTTCAGCAAAGAACCTTTAACATCCATACACTCAAAGGTTTTTACAGTGATGCCATACCATAGAAGAACTATTTTTGATTCGCCAGGAAATTGTTGATATACATTAAGAGCTCAGCTGTAATATCAATTGAGAGCATAGCTCAGTTAATTTAGTCTTGGACGAATTTGATTAGAAATTGTCCTGCTGAAATCTCTTAGTTCATACTAAAACCCCTGTTTTTATTTGTAGATTTATGAGTACACACTCTCAAAAATAAAGGCACCTAAAGAGGGTTTTCACAGCAAAAGAACCATTTTTGTGCAATGAAAAGGTTCCAAGGATGTTTAAGGTTTTTTATGGAGCTATCAATGCCAATAAAGGACATTTATTTTCAAGACTGTAGGTCATTTCCATTGCACAAAAGAAACTTTATAGTGGAAAACTTGAATTTCTTGGGGGTTCTGTGGGGAACCAAAAATGGTTCTTACTGTATATGGCATATGTTGTGAAAACCCTCTTTTGGCGCCTTTATTTTTGAGAGTGTGTTCTCATCAATCTGCAATCACAACTCAGGGATTTCAGTATGAACTAAGTAGGATAAAAATTCAAGTGCAACTTATCTGGGCTATGCTATCAATTAATATTACAACTGAGCTTACTGTTTCAACAATCTTCAGAAATGCAAGACAAATATCTCAAACAAAAGTTAACACTAAAATCAAAATCAAAGCAATAGTTATTAGCACTTATGTTGAGAGTAACTTTTTATTTTTCTGAAAAGAACTGATTCAAAAGAAGGATTTGCTGACGGACCCAGGTCCCTGATCTGAGTTTAACAGTCATCTGCAGAGCACGATTATCAATGAAAATTTGAAACAATAAAAATTACATTTTTACAAGGAAAATTACAGATTTTTTTAATGAAAAAAGACAACATCTGAGCAAGTATTCCTCTGGATCAGTGTGGAAAACAGCTGTGTGACTGTTTTTGTTTCATGTTTGTGGTGTTTGATGAAAAGCTGTCCCGTGTTCTAGGAATACAAGACGTTTTCCGGCAGAGATGTATCTGTATGCTTTTTTTCTGCCTATTTCTGTTTGTTTGTTTGTTTATTTAGCACCATGAGAATAAAACAACAGGAATACACACAGATGAGAAACACGCTATTTAAAACCTTGATAATACCTTAGCCTTTCTTCATATTGGACCAGTCCAAAGAAGAAAAAGCTGCCAGAGAACCATCAGATTAATGTGCTGGTGATGACGTTTATTGTAAATGTGCGGATGTGTATCTGCTGCTCTCTGTTTTAGAGTACGCTTCTGAGGTTTTCTTTATGAAATACCTTCATCCTCAGACAAATGCGGCCGGTTTATTTGGTGTTAACAGTTCTAACTTGTAAATTCCACCTTTAAATGTTTATGTAGACTTAAATAGAGTTTCATTCTTGCTGTACTGAAACAAAAATGATATTTTGCCTTTTCATCCTGTTCACATCCTGTTCACATTCCTTTGCTTTCTGTTGTAAGATCTTGGCTGTAATATAAAAGAGGAGCTAATAGTCTAATATAATAGTTCAGATTTATCTGTCAGATCCTTTTATGTTAGTGACACATTATTTAACATGACATTGGTCTGAACAGGTTTCAAATTGTATTGCTGTGTGTAACTTAGGGAATGAATTATTGACCCTCTATCTCCACGAGATAGCCCAGAGGAAACTGTTTTTGCTCAGAAAGGCAGTTGTTTCATTTAATTATCAACTTTGTTTCAGATGTTTTCTCATGAAATTCCTTAGGAGATCATTTTTCTTTTTGGAAAAATATAATGAGTGACTTTTGATTACACACTACTGTATATTAGCGCACCTAAGCTCAGAGACAAAAGTCTCAATTTAATTTGATTGCTGTCTCATTTTTCTTTTAAAATAAGGACTATAAAAGAGAGAGAAAGCTGTCTTTGGTGTGAGGACAGAGACATCCGGAGACCCCCAAATACACAAGCAAGAGCTGCCATGGCCGTGACCAGGCATTTAAAACAACCTGGTTTATAGAAGAACATCAAGCATAAGCCGCTTTCTCTTTCCTGTTAAAACAAAACCAAACAAACACATTCTTATTGTCCTCTCATCCTTGCTCTCTCCTCTCCTGTTATAAGGGTGACACAAGATCTTGGGGAAAGATATTCAAGTCCTAAATTTGCTGGGTTTAAATTACAAACCCTCCAAAGGTCACGTCATCTAGATTCCCTGTCACACATTCTTTGCCCTACAGTAAACCCGATTTCACTCAAAGCCTCACCGCACACAAACCCTTTGAATAATTTACAGCTTTCGCAATAATTTTCCATCTCCATGTTTTATTTTCATATGACATAGGGAAAAAAACTTGTCTTGAGAACAGCTCTTATAGAGTTTAATAAAGGTAAACACAACAAGGTAGAGCATTATTTCAGGGCTGAGTTTATGGTGTCAAGCAAGTCAAGAAACTCAAAAACTAAGTTGCAGTTCTTAGAATGATGGAAAAAGACAAAGAAAATAGCAACGACGTTGATGATTATCAATCACTCAAACCCCTTTATCTAAACCTCTCTATGTAACTGTTGGACTCGCATGTTCGCCATATTTGTAGTTTAACACTTTTTATTGGTGTTTATAGTTCAAATTGAATCCTCGTCCAACATGCAATGGGTATCTTTGGAATACTCATTTCAACATACTATGATTTGGGACACATTAATTCTAATTTTGAATACTGCTTAGGATGAATTGTATGCAAATTGGGACACAGCAATACATTCACTGGCCACTTTATTAGGTACACCTGTTTAACTGCTCGTTAACGGAAATATCTAATCAACCAATCACATGGCAGCAACTCAATGCATTTAGGCATGTACACTGCAAAAACATTTGTGTTGACAGCATTTTGTCACATGTTGTGAAGGATTTCAACACACAATGTGTAATTTATCTGTCCTGTTTTATTTCAATTTTGTAGAATTACAAATGGAGGGTAATTCTTAATATTTTTGTATGAACATTAACTAGCAGATGATAACTTTGTTACACTTAATGTCTTTAAATGACACGGTTGTGTGTTAAAATTATCTTACACAATTTGTGTGTCAAGATGGATCACACATCTACTGAGTTAAAATTCTGCACAACAGGTGTCATTTTTAACACATCTCTTTTTGCAGTGTAGACATGTTTGAGACAGTCTACTGAAGTTCAAACTGCCTTGTTGATGCTAGAGGAGAATGGCTGGTTTGAGCTTATAGGAAGTAAGCAAAAACTCAAATAACCACTTGTTACAACTGAGGCCTGGAGAAGAGCCACTCTGAACGTACAAAACATCAAACCTTAAAGCAGATGGGCTACAGCAGCAGAAGACCACACCGGGTGCCACTTCTGCCAGCTACGAACAGGAAACTGAGGCTACAATTCACATAGGCTCACCAAAACTCATCAACAGCAGGGTACAGCTAACAAAGCTAGACAAAGAAACAATGAAACATGAAGACTGGACTAAGGAGCTAACAAGACACACCTGAGAACAATGAAACAAAGAACCAATGATAGAACAGAACTGAGAAACCACATGACTAAATCATTTATATTCTGTTTGCAGCCAATATTTATGTAGTTACGACATAACCGGACAAACCTTGGTCCCACTGCACAGCTATTCTGAAATCTGAAAGATTCTAAGGGTCTGTTTTATGTCGAGAGCAGCTTAAACTAAATTCAGATGCATTATGTATACAGTAATGCCAGGTAGACTTGTGTTTTGACTGCAGAAATCATTGCCATGTTGAAATGAACAGAGCTGAACGCACACAGATCTCTATAACACAATGTAGCACATTGTTCCTCTCGTTGATTACCATTGTTTCCCCTTTGTCTGTTTTTACGAGCCTCGCCTCATCACAGTTTTTCCTTGCCTGTAGTGTATTATTATTATTATTATTATGATCACTGATTAATTATAATTAAAGCACTAAGGACGTAATGATTTAACCTGAGGGTTCATAATTAACAGGAGAAAGGTGGATTATACTGTAATTATTTCGTCATTCTGACTATTGCTCTCTTTTTCTCTCTCCAGGTGAGACATTCTCTGAAACGTTCAGTCACACAGAGAAATGTCAGACGTGTAGAGAGTGCACAGGTCTCATGCGTATGCAGACCCCCTGCACCGATTCGAACAACGCAGTGTGCGTGTGCAACTACGGCTACTTCATGAGCGACCTGGAAGGAAAGTGCGAGCCATGCACCTTGTGTCCGCACGGTCAGGGTGTGCTGTTACGCTGCGAGCACTCCCACGACACGATGTGTGAGGAGTGTGTGGAGGACACCTACTCTGATCGGGAGAGCTCGCTGGACCCCTGCCTGCCTTGCACCATCTGCGAGGAGGGGATAGAGATTCTCATCAGGAATTGCACCCCTTATGAAGATGCATGGTGCCATGGTGAGAGAATAATACACTCAAGAATATTATATGTAAACATAATCAAAACTGAAATAAAATAATTATTTAATTAAGTTATTAATTAAAATAATTGCATAAATATCTAAATATAATATTATTTATATATATATATATATATATATATATGGTTTATGATGAAAAAATATTTCCACATGTTTGTAAAACTATTTCTGCTTAATTTTCCAGCTTATTTGCTTTTTTTCTGCATATTTGAATTGTACACAAAGAGAAAACCGATGCGTACTCGTAGCCGGTGGTCAGTCACTAAGGGCAACTGCACTAACACCACAACCGTCTTGTTTGGCTGTATAAGATGTGATTGTGCTTGATCTCTCTCACACTCTTTCCAACAGCCAATTTCTCTCAGTCTCAGTGAAAATGTTTGCTTGCCTCCATGTGTTTAAGGATCAATCTGGGTCATTTCCGCGTGTGTCAGCTTGTGGCCCTGCAGTTGAAAGGTCAAAGTGCGGATATTCTGTGCAAAGCCCCGTAGTTATAGAGGTCACAGCAGTCCAAAAGGTCAAACCCAGTGACACATGCAAACACATACATGCACAGTTTGGGGGTTACAAGATGTATAAAAGCAAACATGTGCATCGCAGTGACTTTTCAACAGGTAATAGATGTTCTTAAAACCTCTTTAAAAGGGGAAAACATCACTGTGAACCTTGTGTAGCTTATTGCTTTTATACGAAGACTCTATTTTAAGGTGACGTAGTTACATGTTACTACATGTACTTACTATAGTAATAGTAAAGAATGCATAACTACAAGTAACTAACCTTAAACCAAACCCTAACCCTAAACGTAACTCTATAGTAAGTACATGTAATTAATTAATATAACTCAGTACTTATTTGAGTAAATACAATGTAACTACGTCACCTTAAAATAAAGTATATAATATAATCTATAGTCTTGCCATTTAGAACAATGACATATAATTACGACATAAAACCTTAAAAAAAAAAGTAACATGCAAGTGATAAACTATTACTATAATTATTAAAGGTGCAATATGTAAAATGTTTGGCCGCTAGAGGGCATACAATCAAAACAACAACAACAACAACAACAACAGCGTAGCCTGAATTATGGGAACTGTCGTCTTCAACTCCACCACTGATTTAAATCAATCAGATGGGAATCATCGTTCATGGATGAGGTAAAATAGTAGTTTTATAAATGTTGCGCTTGATGACATGATTTTATTTCATTATAATGAATTAGCCACAAGTAAAGCAAGGTTTAATACTAAATTGGTTGTCATAGATGTTACTGCAAATTGTCCATTGTGTGTTCGTAGTGAACATCACCTCACCATTCAGATATTCAAACAATAAGACTAACACTGTTGATCAATATAATAATCATAAGTTTTCTGTCAGTAAATGAATCCAAATAGTTACTGCCCTGTCTATTAAAACACATGCAAGATCGGAGTCTCTCTGTCTAGTTGAAGTTTGTAGTGAAGTTCTCTCCATTTAGGAAAAGCGACACAGATGTTGATCCTCGTTTTATATCTCTTCTTGTCCCAAAATCTTCTTGGGCCATTTGGTTGACGTTTATGTTTATGGGACTTGTCTTTGTTGACAGAACCAGCGACAAACAGTAAAGAATAATTGTGTTCCATAACGACCGCGGGAAACAAACTAGTTGCTTGATAGATGCAACAACTACTATTTCCACATTTGTTCATGAGACTATGTTGTCATGGTTTCTACTGCAGTAAAAGCAGAAACCGAGGGTAACGCGGATATGATGTCATTGACAGGCTATTCCCGCACACGTGCCAGAGCCTTGGTTAAAATCGCAATTTTCTCATGATCTACAAAGAGTTGGAAACATTTGGGATATTGTAAGTACTCAACTGAACAAAATATATAACACTGGCCTAGTGGTTTTTGGACATTTTACTGCAAAAATTGTACATATTGCACCTTTAACAATTCACAATGACACGCAAATGAATATTCATACCTATTTAGTTTACAGTATGGAATAATGTAATTAGTTTAATCAAAATACTTGTTTTTCTTCCCCAAAGTCCTTTATATTCCACGAGCAAAGTAAACAAACACCCAGGTGAATGTTAGGACTGTTAGGACTTAGTTAACAGTCCAACCCGACCCATGGTTCCCTAAGAAACACTGTGGCTGTGGCCAGCAAGTGAAGTGATGGCCCTGTTTCTACCTCTTTAACCAAATACACAGAGAGAGCTCAGTTTCCATGGTTGGAGAGGGTATGTAATGTGGCGTGTCATTGCATTAGTGTGCTAGCGCTTGGTCGGTGGGACTGTCAGATGTCTGAAGCCTGGGGCTGTATGTGTGTGAGGGTCATTATAGCTTCTGTGGCTGAGTAGGATTAGGCTGGATGTGTCCGTTTGGGGTTTGGTGTCAGCCGTAGCTCTTTGGTGTGTGTTACACCCGGTATTAACATCTGTCTCAGGTAATCTGAACACAAATGGACAATGATTTTGACAGGTGTAAATGGTGTATCACTCAAACCACATTTGGAGGTAGCTGAAAATACATGTGATCACATGAAATTTATAGTGTAAACACTAATGTGCCCTGACGCATCCTAGACAACAGCAAATAAGGTAAAGTGTGAAGTGTGCACTTTCTACACCAGTAGTTTCACCAAATGAATTTGCACAAAAGTGACTGTTTCCGAACAGGTTGAATGTTCAGGATGAACAGATAGGCCAGTCTTAAACTCAAACTTTGAGCAGTTTAGTACAGCAACACTGTCTCAACTTCAAAAAACAGCAATGTGACATATTGTGATTAATATATAAGTATTAATATAAATGACACTTTTAGCTGATTTACCAGGTGAACATTTGCTAAAATGGTGTTTCAGATGCGTGACTTGAAGCACTCTGCTTTGTGAGTGCTGTAGTGTAGCATAAGGAGATGAGAGATATCTCTGCAGATGGAACCTGTAAATCATGAAGCATCTGCAAGTGCTGTCTGTTACATTCACACACACACACACACACACACATATGTTCAGCTTCACTGGCATCAGTTCCTGCTCTCATGTGCCTCTCATCAGCCTCGTTCCAGTGAGGAGAAGAGAAGAGGGAAAACACACAAATAGAGGAAAAAATTTGAAAAAAGTTCAAATGTGATGGCTAGTTTTGTACTGATTAGTGTTGGGGCCCTCAAAGGAATAAATTATATATATATATATATTCTTCATAAATGAGCATAACGTCAGACTTCTTTTGAAAACTAAAAAAATCTTTGAACAGCCATGTATTTAAAATACTTAACTACATTTAAGGTTGTAACCTTTTTTTTTTTTTTAACTTGTAGTGTAGAAAACCAAGCTACTTTTTCAAAAGCGCAACATGGCTGTAATTCAACAACTTTATTATTAGCCTGTATCTCTGGAAGCTACAGTTTCAAAATATCTCCCCCAACACTGTCCTGACGATAATGTGATCATGCTTTATGCACGGTTACCCCACAGAGCAGCCTTGTTCTGCCATATCACACACACAGTTATAGAGGTTCTTGTGTAGCCTGTACAGATGACCACCCTCTGCGAGTGCCACATTATCTTCCTTAAAATGACCTTTTACGTGACCTTTACTGGCTCTCTCTATCCATCTTGCTTTCTGTCTGTGTATCTCTGACCCTTTCATGTCTATCTCTCTGGTGGGTCAGTCTATTATGTGCCCTTTGATGAGGGTGGTGTATTAAAAACAAGCTCTTTCATGAGAATGACCACAGTCGGAGTCAAAGTCGACACTGGTGGTCCATGATGTATGGTGATTCACTTCCTGCAGCTCTTAAGTGGCATGTGTCTATGTGTGTATGTGACAGAGAGAGAGAGTTGTGCTGAGCTCTTTCCTTTGTTGGATCGATAAGACCGTTGGACTTTCTTACACTCGGGTTTCAATCTGTGACCTCTATCGCAGCTACTGCATTACACACACACACACAGTCAGAATACAGATTCATGTCAGTGTATGTGAGTGGATTGGAGAGACATCACTCATTTGCTCAGAGCTGCAGTGACAAAGAACGTGTTAATTCATGTTCATCTTTACTATGATGCATTATGCACCAGTGTTATTTTAGTATTATTTATATAATATGATTATAGTATTTATTAACATTTTGTTTATTAATATGGTAACACTTTACAATAAGTTTCATTAGTTATTTTTATATTGATAAATATTAGTTTAGTTTTCTTTTAATTTCAGTTTAAGTTTTAGAAATGTGTTTTGTCATTTTTCTTAATTTTTCAGTATTTCTATGTAGCTACATTCTACAGAATATATATTTCTAATTGTCATTTATTTTTTTCATTTAATATTTACATTTTATTTCATTTCAGGATTATTTCAATTTCTGAAAACTTTTTATAGCTTTACTTTAAGTTAATAATAACAACACTTGTACTGTTATACAGTATGTCCCAGATATATGTATGTATAGGGTGTATTTTGGTATAATATAAAACAATAATAATAAATTGAAACTAAACTGAACAAAAATTAAACTAAACTGAAAATACACAAGCATGTATATAAACAAATAGCCTCAAATTCAAGAATTTCTCTATTTTTATATACCTTTTAAATTACAAATCCTTGTTTAAGGCAGATTATTAAGTCTCTGTGTGTGTGTGTGTGTGTGTGTGATTGTGTGTGTGTGTGTGTGTGTGTGTTAATGCCTCCTGCTAGTGTAATTACTGCAGCTAATCAGAGCACTTAACAGCAAAGCTTCTGTTCATTTAGCCATCCATTTGTTCACACACACATACTACACACACACACACACCCATCTGACTCTTATCGCTCCCACTCCTGTCTATCACACACACACACACACACACACTCTCTCTCTCTCTCTCTCTCTCTCTCACACACACACACACACACACACACACACACACAAGATGAGAATAAGGGTTGCTGTGTGTGACAGTCTTTCGAGTGTGTTTTCTGTTAGATAAAGAGAACCATTATAACAAACTTGAAAAGGGTTGCCAGATAAGCATTAAAATCCCTTCCAAAAAACAGCACTGTGAGAGGATGAGAATAAAGACTCCTCTCATTAAAGGTGGCGCCCAGCTGAGGGTTAACAAGCACTTCACACTTGGCACCTCATCCTGAAAACGCCTAGTTAAGAATGAAAATCATTAAAACAAAAAGTGAAGAATTTGAAATTGTTAACCTTTGGCTTGGCTGAGTTTTACCGCCTCAGTCCAATAAAAGCGGCGACTCGTTTTCAATCAGGTTTCAAGCTCAGTCAGGCTGAAAACACATCCACATATCGCAATTTCACATACCCCCTTTTCAATCGGAGAGACAGAGAAAGAAAAAAAGAGCTTTCAGAAATCGTTTAACTTTTAGTGCATACTCGGAAACGAATGAATGTTTCCTTCGGGAAAGAGGGAGGAGACGGTCTTGAGAAGATTGACAGCTACTGAGGGAGAGACAGCAAGTGAAAGAGACTGATAAAGAAAACAAAGAGGGCTGCCTGCACAAGTCTTCAGATGCACACAAGTTTGAAAGGTGTGACGAAGATAAGAAGCCTGTGTGTGCGTGTCTGCAAACCAATCTAAAAAACAATGTTCTTTAATTAATTGTTAAACAGCTAATGACTAAGTCACTTTCATTATGGCTTGACTATTCAAACATGACTCATATTTTACAGACACTTCATAGACTGAAAATAGAAGCAAAAGAAATATTAGCTCTGTTTAGGAACAGAGTATCTGGTTTCTATCTGGTCTAAGAAGTTCATTCTTCCAGGTTCATGCTGGTAGACCTTCTGGGATAGTCAACAAACTGGTCATACCACTTTTAAGTGTTCAAGCTGGGTTTTAGTTGAGATCTACAGCACTTTTCAAAGCCTAAAAATGTCATCGGTGTAAATCGCGAGTTCTTGTTTTTAATATATGACACCTTGGAACGTAGATCCTTCATTAGCTGTAGCTTCTTATAAATCAAACCAAAGTTGTTGCATAAAAGGTTCTCAGTTTCAGCATTGCTCAATCAGTCACACATATGGCTGCTCTGGAATAGTTCAGAGAATGAGAATATTCTAGAGAGTAGAGAGTCGTGGTAACGTTAAGACCTCCTGTTGAGTCAGATCGAACCCTGTCACCACCAATTTTACAACTATGAAATATATGAACCATAACAATCTCCACTCGATTCTGAAATATTTTCTTGAGAAAGAGTGTAGAGTTCAACAACAAAACAAGAGGAAGTTGTGTCTGTCTGAAATCCGTAATGCTATTCATTTCCTTTTCTCCGTACAGAAATTGATTTTGTTTTGTATTGAAAGTTCAAACGCACACTAAATTTATGGCTTAAAGTCAATAGCTTTATATTGCAACATAACTTGCAAAGCCTCATTAACCTTATTATTAATAGTTATTAAGTACTTAGATTTAAACCAAAAGTTTGTAATGCAATGTGATTAATCTCAAAACTAAAACTAAAATGGAAAAAAATGAATGGGAAAAATAATTCTGGCACAAAAACTTTTGGGTAGCCATGGTTGTGCTCTATTGGGAGCTGGAAAGAGTTTTGGGGGGGGGGGCTTTCTATAAATTATGCATCTAATCAATAAAGAGAGGAAGACTGATAAAAAGACAAATAGTGCCTTTAGTGGGTGAAAAAGGCTATATATCATATAACACCATCCAGACAGCCATTGGTCAATTTCACAGCTTCCACTAACGGTCTCCTCAGGTTCAGTTCAATATCCCATTTGCATTATTGCATTGCATTATCCCAAATTATACAAACAATAATAGAGTGTGAATTCTGCTTAGATATAGCAGCAGACTGCAGTGGTTTTATGTCCATGAAGGCTCCCAGTTATTCTCAGATTGTACCTAACGTATGTGTGACTGTCTTTCTCTCTATCTTAGATCCATTGAGTCCTACCTATATCGCTTCCACTAGTGATTCCAGTTCATTTGTCACTGATCCGAACCGTTTGTGGAGCCCCAGCCCCGGAGATGATGACACAACGCCCAAACCCAGATCTCCTCACTTCATTAGTAAAAAGCTTAACGAGAATCTGATTCCCATCTACTGCTCCATCCTCGCAGCAGTCGTGGTCGGCCTCCTGGCTTACATCATCTTCAAGAGGTGAGCAAAAGAGGGGGAAAAAATCCTTAAAAACATAGAATGACACAAGAACAGATTGAAAATGATTGAGGACAGTGAGGTGGTGAAACATTCAGGCCTTGTCTCAATTTGGATTTAGATGAAGCTACACCATCTTTCAAAAGTTTGGAGGAGGTAAAAAGTCTCTTATGCTCACAAAGGCATTTATTTGATCAAAAAATATAGTAAAATAGTACTATTGTGACATTTTATTAAAATGTTTTCTGATTTAATATATTTAACAATATTTAAAATGAATTTTATTCCTGTGATGGCAAAGTTGTATTTTCAGCTTCATTACTCCAGTCTTCAGTCACATGATCCTTCAGAAATCACTCTAATATGCTGATTAAGAAACATTTCTTACTATTATCAATGTTGAAAACAGTTGTGCTGCTTAATATTTTTGTGGAAACTACATTTTTATTTTTTAAAAAATTGATTGTTATGATCACCCATTAACCAAAGAACTTTTAAAAACTAATTATATTATGTATATAATGTATAATTATATTACGTTGTATGTAATTATTCATATTAATAAAAAAAAACACATTTAAAAATGTAGAAAATATTAATAAAGAATAAAGGTGTTTAAACATATTTAGGCATATTTACAAAAAAAAAAAATCCACCACTATCCAAACAACTGTTTGTTGTTGAAATTGAAATTAGCCAATGCTTTCCTCTCACTCATCACATTCATTTGTACTCTACATGCGCATCCGTTTCTTCCAGGTGGAACAGCTGCAAGCAGAATAAACAGGCAGCTAATAATCGCGCAGCCACAGCCAATCAGACACCATCTCCAGAGGGAGAGAAGCTGCACAGTGACAGCGGCATCTCAGTGGACAGCCAGAGTCTGCAGGAGCAGCAAGCACAGACGCAGACGCAGACGCAGATCGGTAAGATCACGGGCCAGAGAATTATTGTCATTTCTGCAGCAGTAATAGCACATTTGACAAAATTAAAGTTAGTTTCAAACAATTCCCCCTTCTGCCATTGCCTCAAAACTTGCTGCATTGGTTAATCCAACATCTCTATGTACTGTACATTTCACAAATATACTCCCATTCTTGTCACACCTCTTGTTTATCTTTAGTATCTCTCTCCCTGTCCCATCTCCCTGTTATCTCTCATATCTTCCATTTACCCTCCTTATACACTTGGCAATTCCATGTAAGGCTGGGTGTGGATGACATAGCTGACTCACACGTTTATCATTCAGATCTTAAAAGGGACACACAAGTCGAGAACTGCACACATATACACTTATAAACCCTGAAAATAAACCAAAGAATGCTTTCATGCATTCCAGAGAAATCTCTAAATCACTTGTGTGCTGTTTAATAATATTTAAAAGACCACGAGACGGTGCTGATAACAGTCCGATAGTACTCTCACACAGGACGGGACTGACGCCATAGGACGAGACAGGGAGCGATTAAAACTCAACAATAAAGTGGCCATGTTGATTGAACCTGGTGCAAAGTGCAGGGATGGATGTCAAACGTCTTCACCGGGGACAAACAGTCTTAGGTTGAAGAGCATTAAATATATGCATACCACTTGATGCAATCGATTCAACACAGAGAATGCATTTAAAGGTGCAGTGTAACTTTTGCACCACTAGTGGATCCAAACGGAATTACAGATAATAATCATTGTTCCAAAACAAATTTCCCAAACACTGTTTGGGAAAAAAGGTACAGTGCTGACACAAACTCATGTTAGATGGCTTAAAAAGAATCAACAACAAAAACATTTCCCCTTTGAAATGGAAAACTGAATATACACCAATGCAAGAGCCTAAAATATGGAGAACTTTCTTTATAGTCTAAAACTGTTTGGGATAAGTTGTCTTATCAGACAAAATCTTTTAAACACACACGCAGACACAAAATAAACCAGGCTTTTCTTTGCCAGTTTATTATTGTGACTAAGGCCTTCAAATATCACAGAACAGAGAAATGAAAGACCACAATAAGGGCACAAGTATAGTCTGTTTACAAAGAGAGGTTAGTACATAGAACAGTTTATTATGATATTAAAATGTCAAATATCTAATGTTCTGCACAACTGTGTATGTTTGTGTGTATGTGAGAGAGTGAATCCTGGCCTGAGTGAATCACTCCAGATAAAAGCCCCTTCTTAATGAATAAATAAATAGCAGCATTTTCATTTGCATTTATTGTAAACGGTTCTTTGAGCCAATGGCATTATGTTAACCTCATATATATATATATATATATATAGAAAAGAAAGAAATTCATAGAAATAAACAAATCAGCCCAGGATTTTATGAAAGAGATGGTCAGAGAATTGAATTCAGCCCCGATTTAGATGAGGGAGAACAACAGACAGTCTAGGGTTTTAGAGAGGAGACTTATCACGTTCTTGAGAGGGTGCAGCAGTGCATTGTGGGAGCTGGGTCGTGAATAGTGATGGGTTTGTGGGGTGGTGGATGCAACCTTTGCAAAGAAACAGGAAAAACAAAAACAAGAGTGTCAGGAATGTGAAGCAGACACAGGCCCAGGATATAACAAAACATGTCCGGATCACATTTGTATAGAGAAAATGAAAGAAGAAGACTATATTTGAAATCATAAGCATTGTTTATATTGGGACATCTCCCCAATTTCTCATTACTGAAATGCATCTGTTATTAATTACTATTCATAATGGTGTTTCTAATTAAAGTGATTATTTATTGTAATATAGTAGTGAATGCAGTAAAAAGTAAAAATACAGTAAAAACATCAAAATCAGCATAATTTAACTGCAATACAACATATACTAGCATGACAAATGAATGCTTTATTTAAATAATATATTATTTTTTACATTTAAATGGAATGGGAAAATAGTTTTTTTTCTATGCTACAATATTGAAAACGGGGTGCTTAAAGGCACGGTTCACATCAAAATGAAAATTCTGTCATATCATTCCAAACCAATATAACTTTCTTTCTTTTATGGAACATAAGATATATTCAGAAATATGCATGCTTTGTCCATATAATGGGAGTCAATGGGAACCAGAACTGTTTGGAATGAATTAGGGTGAATAATTTTCATTTTTTTGGGTAAAACAGCATTTCTTTATTATTTGCTTTGATTTTGAAATATGACTTGGACATGTTCGTGACAGGTTTTGTGCAGTGTCATGATAGTATCATTTAAATGTTTGTAATTTTGTTGTTTTTTGTCATTTTTATTGGTTTTTGCTTTTTACGTCTATAGTTTTTATTATTATTATTAGTAGTAGTAGTACAGAAAAAAGCGAAACTAAAATTAGATATTTTTTCCTAGGCAGGTAATTGAAATTAAATGTTTATTTTATTTTAAGTAACAAAAAATTTTGGGGGTTTTTTTTTTTGGTTTTAGTTTACTATAGTAACTCTCGTTTTATGTGGCTCATCCACATACCCTGTCTCTTTTTCTTTATTCTGTCTGTCTTGGTTCATTTCTCTGCAATGTACATTCTCATCAACATTTGCTTGTTCTCCTCCAGCATCCCCTTCAATTCTCTGTCTGCCTTGAATCCCACAGAAACACAGTGACAGATGCTGTCAGTCCACACACGCACACACAATGCAACAATATCAGCCAGAACAGGTGTGATTGTTCCATCAGGTCTTTCTGTCAGCGGCTTCCCTCCTTTCTTTCTCACACATGGCTACTGTAAAAAGACAGGCGCCAGTTGTAAACGCATTAGTGCCAAAGATCTCTCTGTCTATAGCTTTAGTCCTCAGTGCCCACACATGCCGATCAATGCTTTGTTTTGGTCTTTCATTACAGAATCTTCTAATAAAGTATGTAATAAACATGTATTTATTTAGTTTTATTTCATTGCTTTAAATAATGTTTATAAGTCTTTTAATTTGACATATCAGTGCACTATTTGAATAAAATTAACTATGAGATTGAAAATGACCAAAATTAAAAGCCTTTTAAAAGGTTTAACAAACCAAAGCTTCTTTAGCTAATGAAATATCATTGTCGATTTCATCTTGGACAGTCAGCCAATCAGATTGAAACTGCTGATTTTCAGATAGTGCTTGCCAGTTTTGTGTGCAATACACTTTAGATGGTCAGTGAACGTGGGCGGTCAGTTTAACGCTAGAGAAACGTGCGCTGGGAAGACAGTCTGACAGTAAAACTCGCTCATTAGCGGCTGTTGTATGACAAATCGCAGACTGACTTTGGACCTACTGGTGCGTCAGTGCTGCTTTTTTTTTTATCTACCAACAAGCCGCTAATAAGCATCAGCTTCAAATGTTTGCCGCTGCTTCTGCGGAATCATTAAAACTTCAGAAACCCACACTGCGTGTTGAGAAATGTGTGTTGTTTTTTTTTTTTTAAACTTGTTAAAGCACCCAAGAGAAGAGTGAATATGCTGCAGAATCAGCAGTTCCTGACTGTACAAATCTCTTCATTTTACTCTTAGTTAGAGTCACGGGTCTCCATTATATGTTGTTGTCCATTAGGAGTGACAAATAGCTTGATTATCTGGTGTAAATGTGCTGTGTCGGTAGTTCTAGAGGAGTTACCAATAAACAGTCAGGAGTTAGTGCTAGAATACCAGTATTTCTTTCTCCCTCCCTCTCCGTCTCTCTCTAGCAGCTCTCAATCCCAAGCTTTCACTTGACTCTGGGGAATGAACGGATGGATGAGTGGATATCAGAGGAGGTGCATGAAGGTGAAAGGGTATTTAATTTTTTAAAGGAATTCAGTCTTCTTCGCTTCTGGCACTTGTGATCTGACGGATCCACACTTTGCTCAACATGAAGAGCAGTCACGCCATCTGCGAGCGTCTGAGTGGCTGATCAGGAGAGTCAGGACAATTCCCGTCGGGCCATGCATCTGTCAAAGGCTGGCAATATGGCATAAACTGTAACAAATTTCAGGCATTCAGCTATCTTTCTGTTATCACTCTGTGCTCTTCCTTTCTATCCATAGCTTTCAAATTCATTATCATCCATTTAAATGCCTCATTTCCCCTTCTTTCAGGACACTTTTAACACTGGAACTTCAGTCTTAAAGGGATAGTTAAATCAAATTAAAATTCTGTCATCATTTTCTTACCCTCATGTCATCCTAAACCCGTGTGACTTACTTTCTTCAGTGAAACACAAAAGATGTGTGTTTGCCGAAACAATGAAAGTCAATGAGGTTCATAGCAACATTAGACCCCACTGACATTCATTGTATTAGCGAAAAAAAAGCTTTTGTGTTTCGCAGAAGAAAGTCACACAGAACACAATAAATCAGGACAGAATTTTAATTTTTGACTGTACTATCCCTTTTTCTACTTGCATTTAAAACAGTACTAATACTCTATGCGGCAGCTTTTTCATTACAAAAAAAAGAGTCAAAATGACACACATTCATTGTCTGTTGTATATGTGCCTTTGTATATAGTGTGCATATTATTGTTAAATCATATTTAACTGTGACAGAAGAAGATACATTGAAATATTAAATTTACTATATGCCTACACACATTTTCTCACACTCTAACGTTTGGTCAGAACTACCCTCGGTAGGCCAAGAGAATGTGATTTCAAAATACTGCATCCCCCGTTGAGGACACTTAAAATGTAGGACGCCCCTCAAGGGACAAAAGACTGTAGCATTTCCAGGTTTTGATAGAAAGCATGCACAGAATATGATAAACAATCTCCAGTTTAATACATTTGTTTTTGGATTAAGTTGTATTTAGCCAAAAAAAAAAAAAAAGTTCTAGATTTTCTATTGACTGGTCCTGGCACTTCTCACCTCTAACAAGCAAATTTGCCAAATTGTGACCTAAAATGTGTAGTCTAATTACGCAGTACTTTTGTTTATCTCCAATGGGTGGGTGTAGCTACATTTGTCTCCGTAGACTGCAATGATGTCATAGACAAGGCAGAAAAAAAGTTTTTTTTTTGTTTTTGTTTTTTGTGTATTGCACAAATGGCGCAGCTCTGAATTGGTTCAGACACAAAACGGGACCTCAGAACTAAAAGCCTACTTGCAGCATTCCGGAACTGTTTCCATGGCATCGCACAATTGACAACAGATTGAAGGGTTAGTGGGAAAATGAGGCATTTGTGTCTCAGTCTGAATGTAGTAGTGATTGCAGTTAAATGGTTAGGGCAGGCAGAGGGGAACGGGATGCTCAGAGCTCCAGGGCGACCGCTCGCTTCAAACCGGCTAAAAATGGAACCTGCATGCTATTTAGTGGGAAAAACTTTTCCCTAACCATTTTATTTTGTCCCAAATGACATGAGGCAATTCATAATGCTTCACTTTAAAGGATTCATTAAGTGCACACTAATAATGTTTTATTTTCTATAGTTTTTCATATCAACTGTAAGCATAACTAAAGTTATGTGATCCACGACAAGTCAACACAAAACCTAAGTATCAAATAATGGTAGAACATATTGACAGCCTCTAGTGTAATATAATGCAATGTTCACTTTTGGGGAAGTTACTCTGACACTGTACATTGCCCAGCTACAAGTTACTCATTCTTCAAAGAAGTTCTTCTACAGTCAAGCTACAGTTCTGAAGTAGTTACCTATAGTACAAAGTAACAGCAACATTGAGGCATGATTTGTGTGGCACAAAAACAATATCAATTTGGGCAGCCTAAAGACCTGTGCACCGTTGTACACACAAAAAAAATCTTTTTTTTTTAAACGCTGTCCTTTTGAACTTTCTATTCACCAAAGAATACTAAAAAAAGCATATAACGTTTTACACAAAAATATTAAGCAGCACAACTTTTTTTTTCAGCACTGAAAATAAGAAATGTTTCTTGAGCATCAAATTATCATATTAGAATGACTTCTGAAGGATCATGAAGGTATGAGATCATGTTTGAACAGGAGTTTTTCCAAAATACTGGAAAATTGGTTCTGGCAATTTACCAGGAAGTTAAAGTTGTAATATTACCGGTAATTTACCCGTATGATGCAGTGTGTGAACCCAGAATGGAGATTACTGGTATAAGCATGTACAAAGTCTGAACTTGCAGAGGTAAGAAGTCTGCTTTGGGCCAATCATGAAGTTCTTATGGAGATGAAGTGATTACTCTCCACTGTTTACAGTAAGCTCTGCTGCTTTTTAATAGTCTTTCTATGTAAATATGAGCTAGATGGACATCTTTGACCATGATGCCACATCTCGCAACTTTTCTCAAAACCCTGCATTCTTTTCCATTCATCAGCGCAGCAGCTGTGCAATTGGAAACAATAGTATTTTTAAGACCAAAAACATGTTCTGTTTGACCATCCCCTTATGCCTGTCACTCAAATTTACTGGTATTTTGGTGCTGATATGTGAATGATCTCTAACTGGTAAAAAGCGAGAATGCCATTGCTTGTGTGAACAGCATATTTGTGGATTTACCGGTAAAGTCATTCTGGTAATTTTATGGTAATTTACCAGGATTGCTGTGTGAGGGAGAGAAATAGTATGCAGTATCTTAAGTTTTTAAATCAGCAGTATTCAACTAAAAATATGGCTCCAGAAACAAGTGTTGATATACACAAACAATGTATTGATTCAAATGAATCAGTGAATCATCTTTTTATTCAGAGCATTAAAATTGATCCTTTGAATGAACCAACTCATTAAATTGAAACAGTCTTGTCAATGCCAGATAGGACAAATTATTTAAGATAATGAAAAATGTAGTTAAATTAGTGCAGTTGCTAATTCCCAACATACTGCTCGAAGAATTTAACCATGAACTACTAACGTTTTCTTTCTCTTTATTCCTCTAGTGGTAAGAGTGGATGGGGGGGGCTCAGCCTGACTCCCTGACTCTCAGGCCTAACAAGTGAAGAAGAGGAAGTCACGTCATCAATATAACAATAAAAAGGGGGAGAAGAGATTGGAGAAGGAAACAAGGAGGCAGAAAGAGGAGAATGGATGAGTAAAGCCATTACAGCCATCCAGCAAGGGACACTTATACCAGATCTTTGATGCTTTTGAACCCAGAACAGAAGATACATTGATGAGCTGGTTCAGCAGCACCACATCAACGATCAGACTTAGCGGCCTAAAGTAGCTGCTTCTAAAAACACAAACCTATTACCCTTAAGAAAGTTCACCATAATGTATACTGAAACCCACCACAAACTTTGATGAATGTTTAACATATACTGGGTTTCTCAGATGTATTAATGTGACCTTGTGACTCAAACTCTGGATGTCTTTGGCTTCAAAAGAGAACGTTAAGAGATGGCCATCACAGGCTTCACGGATATCGCACAATTTAGCGGCCGCACCATGGTTCCTCCACCTGGAGCCTTCTGCCTGATCTAATAAGGATTTTGTTTTTGCCTTATCTTTGAAGCATTAATAGATTTTGTCTATAATATCAAGGCCCTTTATTTAATCAGAATTGTATCCATTTTCATTCAGCCATTTCCAGGTGTGTGTTAAAACTTTGGGGGTTGTATGCAGTTAGCACACACCGGTCGCCGTCTTCTTTCAAAGCAGCTGATCGCAGGTCAGCGTTTATGGGCACGACTGTGACATTTGCTGACCTTTACTAATGTAATGACTCAGATCTATACTTAGCTCGCCTTTCCTTTTCTCTCTTTCACACTCTCTGTGACAGAATTTTCTCTATAAAACACACACATAGCGTGTCATATTCCCTGCCTTCCTCTAGTCATTGCAGTTTAGGTTTCATTGCCTAGATGTTCTCGCCTTTCCTCCTCGGAAATCTGAGTCACAATGCAAACAGAAACCAGAACTAAAAGAGCTACAGAACTATTTTCAAGCCATCATACACTCTTAGAAATAACCATGTTTATGTCCCAACATAATTTCAGCCATAACATTTTTCAGGTTTGATAGGAATGCTTGGAAATTTAGTTCTGATTCAGATTCAGCAGTCCAGGCTTCTTTCCATTAAAGATCCTTTAAATATTTTTGAGGAAACCTCATCCGCGTCCTCAATAACTTATCTTAACTATTTACTAAACAATAATACTAAAAAAAACATATTTTGCTAATATTTTAAAGTTGTTTTAAGTTGAATACTCCAAATATGTGTTTAACTACATACTGTCATGAATAAACAGCCAGTAACTACACTGACTTAAGTCTCACAAGCCTTAAATAAACAAGCCAATATTAACATTTTATTTTAAAAGCTTGTTCCTTGACAATTCATATATACAATCAAGAGAGAATTATCTGATGTGTGGCTAATACTAGAATTCCCCCTTCATTTTTCAAATCCCTTGTCTTTAAGTTCATAAATTTTCTTTAGGGCTTTTCACACTGTGCTTAACCCCAGGTTATCGTCATTCTAAACACCACTTTTAGTGAAGAAGAGACTGTTTCATTCTTATCTTTATAGTCCGAAATGTCCCTTTAGTATAAATTCGATAGTGCAGTCGGCAATACGGGATGCACAATGCTAGAGCTAGACTATGTAAACAGGTCGTCCAATCAGTGACACTGACACCGCAAATATTCAAAAAGAATGTTAACCCAGGGTTGAGGAATGTACAGTGTGAAACGTCAGTATGTAAATGCCCAGGATTAATTGTTAACTGGGTAAAGTATAAGCAGTGTGAAACGTGAAGCAAGAAAACCCAGGATGCCGTTTACCCGGGGTTTACAATGACCCTGGGTTAACTATTTCAAGTGTGAAAAGCCGTTTTGTTTCTCTTCTCTTCTTTTTCTCGCTCAGATTCCACAGTCATTGCTATGATGAGTCATCCTGTCTAGGTTTTTCTCGTCTTTGTTGCTACAATACATTTCTCGCTCTTTCTTTCCCACTCTCTGTCTTGGCTGCATGATTCGTTCCATAAATGCTGATGCAGATACAACCATCCCAGCAGTCATGTGCTGGAAGCAGTCATGACTAAGGGGAAAGAAGAAAGTACTTTAACATCATTATATCACCTTTAAAGTTGAAAGGAATGGTCTAACCAAAAAAAAAAAAAAACAAGTTAACAACCCAGAACTACTAAAAATAGACATTTGATTCATTTTCTACTCATCCAATGGAATATTGCACTTGAAACAGATTTTAGGGACCTAATACAGATATTCCATAGCGCACACACACACAGTATCTAATGGACTGTCTTTCGTTGCATTTCTAATGCGCTCACCGTCAGGCTCTGGAATAAACATGAGAGGCATTAGTGAGACATTCCTGTCAGGCAGGTCGTAATTACCCCTGAAGCTTTCCATTTCTCTTCCCCACAGTCAGTTCATTCTCCTGGGGCTCTGTTCAGCTCAGCTTCCCTTCCCTGGAGCTCTGCCTATCCATTCTGAGACTCACCATCAAACTTTGCTGCTCTCAGTTCCACTAATATTACATCAGTGATACAGGAAATCACCTTTTATACAACAAGAATCCCCCCAAAATCTGAATCATTTCAGCTGATCTAAGCTCATTAGCTGGTTGACCTGCCACTATTGTTCAACAGCCAACTTGACCACTTTATATCGGAATGATTTGCTGGTAGTAATTTTTTAGTGGTCTGCCAGCTACCAGTTTAAGCTGGATTTTCCAGCAGGACCGTTATTCCTGTACTCAATGTTAGTGACAGACTGGTTTGAACTAGTACACTCTAATTCAGTTCCTACTTGAAGTCATGCATTCCTACTTTTTTGGTCGGCAGGTTGTCTGCTCCATCAGCTTTTATATGGCTTGAGTAGAGTGCATCTCTCCTTGTGCTGTGCTTTCCATTAAATCAGGCAGCGAAGGACATCATTGGCTTCTGGAGTTGCTCGCGTATTAGTGTTTAATGTACATCAGGGGTTTAACGCTCACCGATGTTTGTTCTGATATTAGCCTACTTGAGAGAATCTGATGAGATCAAGATAAGATCTCTCGGTCTGTTGTGGGAATTGGCTGAGAACAGAATGGCTTGTGTTTATCCCATGCTTTGTTTCTTAAAGAGATATTCACCCAAAAATGCAAAGTGTGTCATCATTTACTCATCCTCATGTTGTTCCAGAACTATATGAGTTTTTCTTCTGTTAAACACAAAAGAAGATATTTTAAAGAATTCTGGCAACCATTTGACTGTAGCCATAGAATCTTCCATAGTATTTCCTACTATGGAAGTCAGTGGCTACTGTCAACTGTTTAATCACCAACATTTACATTTTGTTTTTTTAATGTAGAGCAAAGAAGTTGCATGACATCAAATAGTGAGAGTTGTGAAGAGATCTGAGCGATTGATGCTTCTCAGGGGGATGGTGGTGTGATGTATTATATTGAAAATGTGGCTATATTTTCATAGATTGTTAAAGTGATTTGTTGTTCTAATGTGTTCTGAGAATTTACATGAAGGAGAGCCATTTACCATGTGTTTCACATATAACGCAGACGACATCTACAGGCCATCTATGCATCAATCAGTCAATCAGTAAGCATTTAAAACAATTGAAGTGAACAAGTGAATTGATTCTTGATTCAGTTCCCTGGAATGTGCCAAAGTTGCCATAAATAAACACCTCCACACTAAAATATCCCCTTAAATGGTTATAAATCTCCAGTTGCCAGAACATATATCAGAACATAAATGCCAGAACATAAAACAAAATTCCTATTTGCCATGTATTCCCATATTAAAAAAAATCCATCCTTATCCATCTTTTACTCATTTCTACTTCAGTATTTCTTTATTTTTTTATAAAACTTTTTTTTTTCAATTTTAAATAGATTTATTCTTTGAGAGCAGTATTTTATAGAGACAGTTTACTTTCGTAGCACTTAAAACAGATTGAAATTGAACACCAGAAAGTGTCCATCACCAGAAAGTGCCTGTGGACTGTCAGGTGTCTTTGAGCAATGTTCAACAAGCTTGATTTCATGTATTATTTGTGTATCTATTTTGCTTGTGTGTTCTGTTAATTGTATGTGATAGGTTTTTTGTTAACGTTTTTTTCTTCTTTAGTTATAAGAAACTGCTGATGAAGATTACAAAACAGTAAATCATTATCCAGGTGAAATACAGTACATCCAGGTGAATTTGATCTATCATTCTAATAGGTTATGTATATAAAAACACTGAAATGATCAATGTCACTGTTAATTTACATCAGGCCACTCTATGCACTCAACTCAGCGCAACCTATTTTTTCAGAACTTTTAGCTTTTCACCCATAAGCCTAAAACATGGCAATATTTGATAATTTTGTGTTTCATAAATATGTTGATATGAAAAGGGACTGTACATTAACTATTAGATCAAATAGAGACTATATCACGTTTAAGAGATTCAACTTAGGATGTTAGAAAGAACCTCCACATGATGCTTTAGAAAATCAATTCCCATGTTCGGCCTGTCTCTCCAATAGACCTGAATGTTCTCTGTACGTAATCCATGCTGTACAATGCATTGTGTAAATTGTTTCCTGGAGTTATGACAGTACACTTATGTATACAAGAAATGAAAGCATTAGAATTCTATGAAATAAAAACCAAATATGACTGCTACAACAAAGTTTGTTTCCATTATTTAGCAATGATTTTCACAAAATACAGAATTTAAAAATTCTTGAGAAGGTGTTACATCAAACACTTCTATCTAAATGATAATGGCTCCAGGGGGTCACACTAGTGAGCCTGAACCTTATAACTCACATTGTTCTGACTACAGATGTCTTCTGAAGTAAAAAAAATATGTACTTAATTAAATTTTTAGACACCCTGTTTTGATTTGTCATGTGAACACCCTGGGAAACACGAAATTCATGATCCATAATTGAGGTTATTCAGTGGTCCAACCTCCATTTGGCCCTTAGAGGTTTCACAACTAATATTAGTTCCAAATCCAGACCTCTCCAATATACATTAACCAAAACAAAGCCCTTAAGATCTGCAACCCAGTAACAACATGGGCAGAGCATTAGATTCCTTCTGTAAAACTATGTAAAATTTGCTGTGCTGGGAATTTATGCAAACATGAATTACACAGCACAATATTTTTGGTCTTTTAGCAACATATCTGAAGTTCATTTTTACATTGTTCTTTCAGTGTGAAGGCAACAGATAAACTGGAAAAACAAGTCCAGATGTATGATCATTAAATAATTGACTAGTCTTTCACTTTTCAAACGAAACCTTTTGACAAAAAAGTTTGCCATGTCACTTCATCTCTATGGGAAGTGAAAACTGTTTTAAATTCTGTCAAAAAGGTTTGAAAGTGGGCAGAAAAGCACAGACCACAAAATATGTTTGGACCAAATGATTGCCAAACCACAGAGTAAAGCACATCCATATGCTTCCTTAGAACCAGTCTTTGAGTTGCTGCAATTGTAACGCTACTTGCATTCACACTGAAACCCAAATACAGCAAGGAATTTAAAATAACTGTTATGTGTGTTGGTGGGTATCTAGTCAAGTCACCTTTATTTATATAGCGCTTTTTACAATGCAAATTGTGGCAAAGCAGCTTTACATTAATAATTGGCAAATAATTTTGGCCCTCACAGCAACTCCCAAAGAAAATGGTGTCATTGCCCAGCTTATTCTATATATTATTGATTCATTCCGTTGCAATAGTTATTAGTCTAGTTAATTTATGTACATCAACACTGGAGAAAACAGTGACGTAATCGTCCGGCTCAGCTCAGTTCGTATTCAACGGCGCCAATGCAGGCATATCAAAAACACTGCTGAATATCAAGTAAGTGTCCCCAACTTAAGCAAGCCAAAGGCAACAGCGGCAAGGAACCAAAACTCCAACAAATGGAGAAAAAAACCTACACATGGATGTTGACGCACCAAAAGTTTACATTTACATTTACTCATTTGGCAGACGCTTTTATCCAAAGCAACTTACAAGTGAGGAATACAACAAGCGATTCATCATGAAGAGGCAAATAGACACAGGAAGTGCTCACAATACAAGTTTCAGACATTGCTCAGAGTGGCATAAGCTAGAATAGGGAGGGATTAAAGGAAATGAAAGCATAGATTTTTTTTAAAGATAAGGTTAAGTGCTCATGAAAGAGGTGAGTTTTCAGCTGTCTCGAATATTTCCAGGGATTCTGCATTCCTGATGAAGGTAGGGAGATCATTCCACCAGCAGGGAACAGTGAACGAGAATGTTCTGGAGAGTGATTTTGTGCCTCTCTGTGATTGTACCACGAGCTTTCGCTCCTTTAGTGATCGCAGGCTTCTGCTAGGGACAGAGACTCGTAAAAGAGAGTGGAGGTAGGGCGAAGAGAGGCGTGACGTGGGCTCTTTTGGGCTTGTTGAAGACAAGACGTGCTCCAGCATTCTGAATCATTTGTAGAGGTTTGATTGCTCATGACGGCAGTCCAGCCAGAAGAGCATTGCAGTAATCAAGCCTTGAAATTACCAGGGCCTGCACGAGAAGTATCATATACAGTTTTTCAATAACAGAAGAATATGTAAAAGTAAGGCATTTGGGGTAAAAGGCACCCCTGGTCATGTGTCACGTCTAGTTTATGTTTCATGTTTGTAGTTTCATGTAAACAGTCATAGTCATGTTTCTTGTTTGCCATGTGCTTCCCTTTGTGTCATGTTCTAGTCATGTGATCCTAGCATTTGCACCCCTTGTCACGTTTTCTATGTTGTCATTGGTTCATTGATTTGATTGTGCTCAGGTGTGTCTTGTTTAGTAATTAGTCCATGTGTTTTTAAGCCCTCATATTTGCCTTGTTCCTGAGGCCTGTTGCATGAAGCTAGTTGAACAAACTGAGTTTGGAGTTGACTAATGCATATAAATCCAACCTGGTTTAGATCAGGTACAACAGGCTCACAACACTCTGTATAAATGTTCTCTATCAACTCAGGTTTAATCCAGAGTTTGCGATTAATTCTGAAGCACGTGCACCTGAAAGCGTGACACGTGCGGCAAACAGCCAATCACACGGAACACGGAGCGCGTGAGAGCATTCGTTTGATTAACTTTTCGCGAGAGAGCCGCGCGATTCACCTCTCTTCTTATCGTTATGAAAAATATCATGAAATTAAATGCATTTACAAAGCAGGAATAAACGCTGATTCTGCAGTGAAAGTACCTGAAATAAAATATCTGACAATATTGATCATGTGAATCAACGAAATAGGCCTTTTAATTTATATGGTTTCACTAAGACCTCAGAGCTGATTGATCGAGTTTGGGTTTGCGATCTCTAATCCAGAATAAAACCTGCTCTGGAGCTGGTTAACTGTGTAGTTACCATAGTTTTGAGCAAACCAGAGTTTGCTCAAATTAACTTAGGTAGAAACTGAAACCGGCTTTGTGCAACAGGCCACTGGTCTAGTATTGTCCGTGTAACCATTATTGGGAATTAAACAAACAAACAAACAAACAAATATATATAAAGTAAATTAATAAAATAAGAAAATGTATGATATATAAATATTAGTTTTGTACTTTACTAAGCACGCACAATTTATTCTTGTCTACAAACAAATTTGAAGCATTTAAGTAGCATAAGCCTTCAGATCAAAAGGATTGTGGGAAATCAATAAAGTGTGTCATAAACTTCTGACTGTTAGTGTATGTTAGCATTTAGACACGCTTAAACGCCTACTACACACCCACATATGCACTGCGTGTGAAAACCGCTTGACAGAACAATGCGTGCACAAGAACCAGCACTTTCCAAAGCCTGTACATCAGAGCCTTTACCCGCTGATGGTTGTCAGCAGGCTTGTAGACAGCGATGAGCAGCAGGGTGTAAAAGATAAGCTCCACTGTCCCCGCATTCACTTTCAATTAGATTAGCCAGACAAACCAACTACCACAGCAAAATGTAGTCACTAATCGAATAATTCATCCATTTTTTTCTCCTTAACCCTCATATACTTAATAAGGACCATGAGTCAGCTAAAACTTGAGATTAAAAGATTAAAAGTTGTAATAAAAAGAGGCATTACTGATGCTGAATTATATTCATTTTTGACAAGCAAAAACTTACAAAGTGAAGAATGACGTCACTGCATCTGCTCATAAAAAAGATTTATGTCAGAGTCAAGGACAAAACAAAATACAGCCATTATCACTGACAAGCGAAAGAGGAAGAGAGAGAGAGAGAGATGGAGACATGCAGAGGAGTGTAAAACAAATGGGTAGAGGTGATTTTACACAGATTTGTCAATGATTAGTTTTCATTTCTCTTTCAGTCCAGTCCCAGCTATGAGGTCATCGCTCTGACGCCACATCTCTAATAATTCCTTGTCATATTGCAAAAAGGTAGGCTAAACTTACATTTTCAGATCCCAGCTGTGTGATGCCATAGTTTCGCTATCCATTTTTTATCTAACTGTGGAATCTATGATATCATAGACCATAGCTTTGAGAATATTCTCCATTTTTATGGGTAATACATTAGTAATTTCATTAAATGGCACATACACTATCACACTGCTGCTAAAACGTGTGGGGTTGGGGTTTTTGAAAGAAAGAAATTAAGCAAGCATACATTAAATAGATCAAAAGTGACAGATAGGACATTTATAATATTACAAAATATTTATATTTCAAATACATTGCTATACTTTTAAGCTTTCTATCCATAAAAGAATCCTATTTTCACAATTTCTACAAAAATATTAAGCAGCACAACTGTTTTCAACATTGAAAATAATAATAAATGTTTCTTGAGCAGTAAATCAGCATATTAGACTGATTTCTGAAGGATAATTTGACACTGAAGACTGAAGGCATCAAAGGAATGAAGTCCACTTATAATGTTAGTACTTTTGTGTCTGTGTGTCATACTTTTTTTGATGCCTATTCCACCTTTCCAATGCTTTTTTTCTCTGCTGGGCCTTTAAGATGTCTATGTAAACAACCTCTTCACTTGTGAAATAAGTCTTGTTACTGTCAAGTCCACTATCATTTTAAACCGACCCATCCTTCATCCATTCTTTGCAAAGTCTACATTACATTGACACTTTCTCAAAACAAGTAATTTTTGGAATTTGAATCATTAGCCATTTCCACTGTTGGGCCTGTGTGCTAGTGCATGCCAGGGCCAGTCACAGGGTTTTCACATGGGTTTTAGGCCTGCCGAAGTAGTGATGGGAAGTTCAGATCAGTTTGAATCTTGTTCAGCAAAATGAACCAATCCTTTTTCAGGTCATTTAGTTAATTTCGTTCACTTCAGCAGAACATAATTGAAATTGATATCCAAATTCCCCATCGCATCAATTTACGCAAACGTTAATCACATTTAGAATAAGAAAAAAATATATAATGCAGCCAAGGCCAAATTATAAGAAACAAAAATTATCAATTCATTGCTTAGCTGGGTCTTCAGGCCATGCAGTTCATCTAAACTCCTGATCTGATTTGATCATTCTTTTGTAATGTAACATCCCCATAGGCTGAAGCTATGCAGTGTGATTAGTTGATGATTAGTTCAACTCTGGGGTCTTAAGGTTTGAGTCATTTATTCATCATGAGTTAATGATAAGAACCATCATGACAGAAATCCACAAATGTATAAAATTGTTAGAAATTTGAGACCAGAAACACATCAAGGTTGGGAATTATTAACTAATTTCTGTATCCAATATGGCTGTTATGTCACGTCAGGTGACAAAAGAACAAATGAATCGGTCCTGAAGACTCGAGAGGTGAACTATTCATTTCTGTTTCCGGTACAGAACCTACTGTATGGGATGCTGTGCATACATGGTCAACACAAAATGAACGACTCACTCCCTGAGACGGGCTGTGGGGCTACTGGCCTGATAGTGCTAAAGCAACTTGATTTTAGCCTTAGTGCTTGAGGTCCGAGGCTATTGGCCCTGCCCTTCTTGCTGTTAGGCCTGACTCGCACTGGCCCGACAGTGGAAAAGCGGCTATTGTTTCTGTAACTGGTCTTTTTACCTGAGGAGAATGGTTTGATTTCTAAAGGTTTAAATGTTTTCATGACAATATTTACTCTTGTTTTCTCCCTAGTATCCCAACTGAAATATCAAAAGTTCTTTAGGACAGAGGAAAGACATTCAGCTCACCACAAACATTAACACATCTACAAATCAATACCCTCCATCACTCACACATATGTAGACCCCACACCACGTACCACCTGCTGCTCCTCAAGAGAAATGAAGCAGGACCACCAGCAGCATTGAGAGTGGAATAAGAGACAGAATTAAAATTGGCACAGAGAGAGAGAGAGACAAAAAGAGAAAGACAGAGGAAAGGTAAGTAGGAAGAAGAAAGTGCATCACTTTTGCTCTATCTGTAAAACACTTGTGCACAATCTTCACATACAGACATGAAGTCCTGCACACTTACATAGTCTTTGGCCACCCACGCTAAGATGACCACACGCACATACACTCACACGCACACACACACACAGCAGGCTATTACTCTGTCATTGTCTCAATCAGAGCATTCCTTTGGCACACTTTAAACAGTGACTGCTATGACATGATTCCACCATCTGTTCATGAGGAAGGAACACTTTGCAAATAATGAACATACGCATACACATACTGTCCCACAGATTTTCTTCCTGTCTGTAGAGACATTTAAGAATGTGTATGTTCACATATCAATCAATACACCTATAATGAAAATACAGAACAGTCAGATAGATATACAGTGGGTACGGAAAGTATTCAGACCCCATTAAATTTTTCACTCTTTGTTATATTGCAGCCATTTGCTAAAATCATTTAAGTTCATTTTTTCCTCATTAATGTACACACAGCACCCCATATTGACAGAAAAACACAGAATTCTTGACAATTTTGCAGATTTATTAAAAAAGAAAAACTGAAATATCACATGGTCCTAAGTATTCAGACCCTTTGCTCATTATTTAGTAGAAGCACCCTTTTGATCTAATACAGCCATGAGTCTTTTTGGGAAAGATGCAACAAGTTTTTCACACCTGGATTTGGGGATCCTCTGCCATTCCTCCTTGCAGATCCTCAACACTTCTGTCAGGTGTAAACGTTGGTGGACAGTCATTTTTAGGTCTCTACAGAGATGCTCAATTGGGTTTAAGTCAGGGCTCTGGCTGGGCCATTCAAGAACAGTCACAGAGTTGTCCTGCAGCTGAAAAACACCCCCACAGCATGATGCTGCCACCACCATGCTTCACTGTTGGGACTGTATTGGACAGGTGATGAGCAGTGCCTGGTTTTCTCCACACATACCGCTTAGAATTAAGGCCAAAAAGTTCTATCTTGGTCTCATCAGACCAGAGAATCTTATTTCTCACCATCTTGGAATCCTTCAGGTGTTTTTTTTTTTTTTAGCAAACTCCATGCAGGCTTTCATGTGTCTTGCACTGAGGAGAGGCTTCCGTCGGGCCACTAAAGCCCCGACTGGTGGAGGGCTGCAGTGATGGTTGACCTTCTACAACTTTCTCCCATCTCCTGACTGCATCTCTGGAGCTCAGCCACAGTGATCTTTGGGTTCTTCTTTACCTCTCTCACCAAGGCTCTTTTCCACCGATAGCTCAGTTTGGCTGGACGGCCAGTTCTAGGATGAAGTCCCAAACGTCTTCCATTTAAGGATTATGGAGGCCACTGTGCTCTTAGGAACCTTAAGTGCAGCAAAAAAAAATTTGTAACCTTGGCCAGATCTGTGCCTTGCCACAATTCTGTCTCTGAGCTCTTCAGGCAGTTCCTTTGACCTCATGATTCTCATTTGCTCTGACTTGCACTGTGAGCTGGTCCAATCAGTACAATCAAACACAGCTGGACTCAAATGAAGGTGTAGAAGCATCTCAAGGATGATCAGAAGAAATGGACAGCACCTGAGTTAAATACATGAGTGTCACAGCAAAGGGTCTGAATACTTAGGACCATGTGATACTTTAGTTTTTCTTTTTTAATAAATCTGCAAAAATGTCAAGAATTCTGTGTTTTTCCTGTCAATATGGGGTGCTGTGTGTACATTTATTAGGAAAAAAATGAACTTAAATGATTTTAGCAAATGGCTGCAATATAACTAAGAGTAAAAAAATTGTGGGGGTCTGAATACTTTCCGTGCCAACTGTATATATATATATATATATATATATATATATATATATATATATATATATATATATATATATATATATATATATAAAGAATGTTTTAACAATCTTGTAGAAACTTAAAACATTCTTAGATACACAACCATTCAAACATTTGGAATCGGTAAGATTTTTAAAAGAAGTTTTGTCAGCTCACCAAGGCTGTAATTTATTTAATTAAAAATACAGTAAAAACAGTAATATTGAGAAATATTATTACAATTTAAAATAACTGTTTTCTTTTTGAAAATATTTTAAAATATAATTTATTCTTGTGTTGGCAAAGCATTTGCTGAAAGAATTTTGTCAAATTGTGAAATCATTCTAATATGCTGATTTGTTGCTCAAGAAACATTTAATGTGTACAATTGTATACAATATTTGTGTACAATGTGTTTTTGCAGGATTCTTTGAGTAGAAAGCTTAAAAGAACAATCTTTTGTAACATTGTAAATGTCTTTACTGTCACGTTTGATGTATTTAATGCATCATATTCATACTGAATAAAACTATTAATTTCTTTAATTTCTTTTCAAAAAAAAAATTCTTACTGATCCAAACTTTTGAATGGTGGTGTATAATGTTACAAAAGCTTTGTATTTCATATAAATGCTGTTCTTTTGAACTTTTTATTCATCAAGGAATCCTGGGGGAAAAAAGCAGCTGTTTTTCAACATTGACACTAATAATAAATGTTTCTTAAGCAGCAAATCAGCATATCAGAATGATTTCTGAAGGATCATGTGACACTGAAGACTTGAGTAATGATGCTGAAAAAACAGCTATGCATCACAGGAATAAATTACTTTGTAAAATATATTCAAATAGAAAACTACCCTACACACACACACACACACACACACACACACACACATATATATTTATATATATGTGATGTTATAATATTTTTGTAATATTTGATCACATTTTTTCTATTATTTCGATGTTAGTATTGTTTAATGTGTATTCCAAGCTTTGGCAATATTGTATTATTTACAGGCATGCCAATTAATCAATTCTGAATTTGAATTCAAAATTGACTAAAGGCGCCACAATGTCGTCAATTCCTCATTTTACTATCTTAGTGGGGTCATCTGGACCCCACAAAGTAGTATAAACAAGGATGTGTGTGTGTGTGTATGTGTATGTGTGTGTGTGTGTACACTGCAGTATTCCTATTGGCTACATGCCACACGAATACCAAAACACCATCAGCTTGAGAGTGAGTCACTAGCCTGGTCGCACTGTATGTGTTAGTGTGTGAGAGACTAACAGCAGATGGAGAAAAACTACAGAGGCATTTCTTTCCAATCTCCCCATTGATGATGTCTGGTCTCTGCGGACCTGTTCTGCATTACACTCATTGTGTATGGCCAGCCTTGCTTAAACCGTTCTATTCAGATGGAGTTAATCTAGGCATCATCCCTGCTGACATAATAAATATTTATATGAGATATGGAAATTTGTAGTAAGTTATTATTCATCTCATAATACTTTTAGTTGTTCCTATCATTGGCTGCAGCTGTGTGAGGAAGAGGCTCACTGAAGTGAAACGGAAGAAAATGGAAGGGTGCAAATCATCTATTCTTAAGCTTTATTTGTTTGTTTGATTTTAAAGGTTTTAGGAATTCCATTCACTCCCATTTGATGAATAGCTTTGGCTGGAGAAATGGAACAACAGATGTTGAATTTATTGCCTCATTCAGGGACACAGGGACACGGACACACACACACACACACACACACACACACACACCTACACACACACAAATAGATAGACAAATACCATAGGCTCATTGGAAAAACGTGCCTGTGGCAACATTTTTTCAAGTTTCATGACACTTTCAAAATGCAATTTCTAGTGAGTGCCATAAAAAGTTTTATCCAAACAGAATCTGGCAATGATATTGTAGTATGTACTGTGGCAGTTCGGAAATGAAATGCCCGGTGAGTGGCGCTAAAAGATAACCTACACTAAACTTGACCGATAGTGTTAACAAAAGCAAACATAATATAGAAACACATTTGCTGAAGCAATCATGCCATTTCAGTTTGCTTCCACAAGTCTTTGATATCTTTTATCATAACTCTGGGTTCAAAGGACGCAAATGCAATGCTGTACAAAGCAAGCTACCAAGCAAGTTTAGGCTGCACTTTATTTTACAGTACATGCACTTTCAATGCACTTACATGAACGTACAGAATAATATAAGGTGGGTTAAAATTAGGTTTAGGGGTAAACTGCCACCCAAGTTTACTACGCCAGAAAAGCAACACATACGGAACTGGTTATATGATGCAAATGTCAAAATGCACTATGGAAAAAGCGTTTTGAGTCCAGTAACAGTATTGTGCTACAACGTGAAAATAAGTCCTTATTAATCCATAATCTGCCTTGTAATCCTAATTTTTGTGAAAACGTATAATAGTTATTGATGTTTTACTGCCACTAGTGTTCATTGTAGCAGGAAACTGCAGTGAATTGACCCTTCGCCAGCAGATTGATTGACAGGCGATCTGACCAATCATAACCCCGGACATTTTAAAGGTTTAGTCTTGAGTAAAAACTCTAAAAAATCTAAAAAAGGCTGAAATTATGTACAAAACAGTTGTAAAACTGACATGAGTTCTCAATAATCAATGATAAAACCCTCTCAGTATTGCCTGAGTGCTGGTGTTTTTGGAGATGAAAGCTCATATCACATGCAGGAGAGCACTGGGAACACAACCACAGCCGCAGCTGAAATTAAAATAATGGCGTACTTATGATGATGCACCTTCATTTAAATGTCCGCATTATTTATAGATGACATTTAAGAAAAAAATGAAACATGAACAATAAACACAAAGTACCCGTCTGATTCAGCCTCTTTAGAGTGAGGCCACGACCCTGTGAGTGCTATCGAAGTCTATTAAGTGCTTTCTAATTGCCATGGGCTCAGTGTGTATTGTTTTATGAATAGTTAAAAAGGAGCTCCCTCAGGTCCTTGAGCTCTCACAGAAGACAAAAACATCTACTTCACTGTCTATGATACAGGGCTCATACAAGAGCAGTGACATTTACAAGTGCCATTAAACAAAATTAAAACTCTATGAGCCAGCATATTGAGCCCAAATTGGTGGCACTTCTTATGAGCCACAAAGACAGTTGAATATTACTGGGTGTTTGGAATAAAGTGCATTAGATTTTTCAGTAAATAGCAGGATCAGATTCAGGAACAAAACATGATTGTATGCGTTACAGTTTCATGCTAGTATTTTAGTTTATTTTTCCCAGACTTCTCCACTCACAATATTTTATTTATGGGCTTTTAATGCTTTATATAACAGGACAGTGAAAAGAGACAGGAAATTATTCAGTAGAGAAAGGGGGAAATAGGAAAATATGACACAGTCCATGGCTCCAACACAACAATATGGCTCCAACATGCTATTCTTTGATTTTTTTCTTTCTATACAAAAACAAAGCAAAGCCCAACGGATGTTTTTTGCCACAATAATGGTGTAGCTACAACATCTACCAGCAAGCTAACTGGCCTAATCTACCCTGAAAATGGTGGCTTTTGCAAAACTTAATAATAATTTTAAATTTGTTAACCTTTGTCAATGCATTAGGTATCATGAAATGGTGAAAAATATTATATAATATTATATACCCTTTATTAATCTAAATTAATAATGTAAATTAATGTAAATTTCTATATAAACTAATCAATTTTTACCATGTCAAGTTGTATAAATGAACATTAACCAGTAGGGGTGTAACGGTACACAAACATGACGGTTCGGTACGTACCTCGTTGTTTATGCCACGGTTTGGCACGGGTTTGGTAAAGCTGGGGGAAGAAAACTAAACATAAAATTGCTCCATTTTTCTTATTTTTAATTAAACAGTGGTTTACTGGCCAAATTGCACGCAAGCCCTTCTGGATTGGAGTGTGGATCGCCTGTGACTGACTGTATTCACTGTTTGACTGGATATGCCGAACCGTGACGGTTTGGGATGAATACATGTACTGATACACCCCTAATAACCACAGCCATAACCACCAACGACACAGGATGCGGTCTAGAATGCCTCAACTGTCTAACAGTGCTGATCACTGTCAAAAGGATTGAGATGGCCAATCAAATCAAAGAAGGTGGTGCTTACTGTTTACAGTAGCCCGTGAATTCCAATGTGATGCTTTAGTTTTAACAGTAAAAGAGTGCATGGTCAGATGTAAGCTGCTAACATTTGATATTTGTTTAGCTCGTATTTCACAGTTTTATGACCGAAATAGTAATATCTAGTGATGCAAACTATACAAAATATGCTATCATTTACACGATTTTTAACTCAATTTGAAGAGACAAGAAATGATATGAATAAGAGTAAATGTTTAGAATAAAAAATTGAATATTCTAATAAAATATTATAAGAAATATTAAATTGATCACTTTATAACTGCAATTAGACGTAGAGATTTGACCATTCTTATTTCTTTTTCTGTGTTCCCTTAAATCCTTTTATTAATTAATTCCTTTAAATTAAAATATCAACTGCCCATCCGACCCTCCCCACAAAAAACAAACAAACAAAACAACAATCTTTAGTACCCCACCAATGTTTAAGGCATTTATATTAGACATTAATATTAATATTAACCTAGATTAATAAATAGTTTAAAAATTATTGTTAATTTACAGTTCATGATACCTATGGCAGTGCCTAATGTTAACAGATTAAACCTTAATATAATGTGTTAACTGGAACTCAGAATGCATTATGATAATGGAACATTATAGCTTTAATGAAACATCATAGTGGACGGTCTTTTCTAATAGCCATCATCGAGACTCTAAAAAGCAGTCCTGTCCTGCCGTCATCAGCTCCGTTCCGCTCAGTCTGCTGCTAATTAAACCCACATATGTTTACTGCAAGTCTTCCTATAGTCGAGAATCACACTCAAACCACAACAAGCTTGTATTATTTGGAAAAAGACAATCTGTATTGCAGCAATTTCACAAGATGTTGTCTCATTAGCAAGTTGTTGTTATAAAAGATGTACAGGCAGTTTAGTTTAGGTTAACTTTAAAGTTGAATCCAAGTCAGTCTACTCTTTATAATTACATTTTAAAACAGTCAGGGCAAATACAACCATTCAACCTAAACACCATTTGACAGATGACACAAAATGGACCATTTAGTTTATGTGATTAGTATTCATAAATTTAAACATTTTCAGTATTTTTTAATACAAATTACATAAACTAAATGATCCATTCTCTTGTTCCGTTAAGATTTATACAAAATATTTTATTAAGCTCTAGATTTTGTTTTTACTATACAATTGAAACATTTTTTTTGTGTACAGTAGACAGCCAAGTACAGTGATAAACATCTACAGTTGTGTTCAAAATTATTCAACCCCCACTGAAATTGATTGTTTTGGCCGGTTTGACATTGATTTTGATCATTCAGTCATCCTGCTTACAATTAAATCAAAGAGGCACGTGTAGGTCAGACAAATATAACATAACATTTATAATGAAATAACCACAAATGTCTTTTCTCTGCTCACATCATTATCAGTTTTATTCAACCCCCAAGTGACATTCAATCTTAATACTTAGTACAACATCCTTTTACAGTTATAACAGCTTTTAAACGTGAAGCATAGCTTGACACAAGTGTCTTGCAGCGAGCTACGGGTATCTTCGCCCATTCATCATGGGCAAAAGCCTCCAGTTCAGTCACATTCTTAGGCTTGCGCACTGCAACCGCTTTCTTTAAGTCCCACCAGAGGTTCTCAATCGGATTTAAGTCTGGTGACTGCGATGGCCATTTCAAAATGTTCCAGCCTTTAATCTGCAACCATGCTCTAGTGGACTTGGAGGTATGCTTGGGATCATTGTCCTGTTGAAAGGTCCAACGTCTCCCAAGCCTCAGGTTTGTGACGGACTGCATCACATTGTCCTCCAATATCTCCTGGTACTGAAGAGAATTCATGGTACCTTGCACACGCTGAAGCTTCCCAGTACCTGCAGAAGCAAAACAGCCCCAAAGCATGATTGACCCCCCGCCATGCTTCACAGTAGGCAAGGTGTTCTTTTCTTCATAGGCCTTGTTCTTCCTCCTCCAAACATAGCGTTGATCCATGGGCCCAAACAGTTCTAATTTTGTTTCATCAGTCCACAGAACACTATCCCAAAACTTCTGTGGTTTGTCCACATGACTTTTGGCATACTGCAGTCGACTCTTCTTATTCTTTGGAGACAGCAAGGGGGTGCGCCTGGGAGTTCTGGCATGGAGGCCTTCATTACGCAGGGTGCGCCGTATTGTCTGAGCAGAAACTTCAGTACCTACATCTGACAAATCTTTTCTCAGTTCCTCAGCAGTCACACGGGGACTTTTCTCCACTCTACGCTTCAGGTAGCGCACAGCAGTCGAAGTCAGCATCTTCTTTCTGCCACGACCAGGTAGCGTTTCAACAGTGCCCTTTGCCTTGAATTTGCGAATGATGCTTCCTATGGTGTCTCTTGGTATGTTTAACATCTTTGCAATCTTCTTATAGCCATTGCCCTTCCTGTGAAGAGTAATCACCTCTTCTCTTGTCTTCCTGGACCATTCTCTTGACTTCACCATGTTTGTAACCACACCAGTAAATGTCTAGAAGGAGCTGAGTATCACAGTCATTTTAAAGCTGCCTAATTGGTGCTTATTAGGCTTTATTGCTGCTCCCTGACATCCACAGGTGCTTTCAATACCTGATTGAAAACACTTCAATGGACCTCTGTTCTTCAGAGTGGTAGTCTTTAAGGGGTTGAATAATTGTGTCAATGAAGAATTCACAAAAGAAACATTTACTACTGTATTACAAAACCAATTGATGTCATTTTAGTTGCATATGCTTCTTTAAGAAGTCCTTGTAGGATTTCATTCTGAATTCAATTACAAATGTACTCTAAATTCTCTAAAACCATTTACAGCATTGGGGGGTTGAATAATTTTGAACACAATTGTAACAGTACCTTAATTTAACCTCATTTAATAGCCAAGTGCAAGTGTGCTGGGTAAACAACCTTTTCCAATAATAATGAAAAAATGGCACATAAAAACAAAACAAACTGATTGGTCACTTTGTATTTTGGTCAAATTATAATAAGAGCATGGTGCTAAAAACCTCAAGGCTTAAAGGCCCGGGGAAAGCACAAACTGAAAAAATGCATAGCATTGAATGCAATACAAGTTGGATAAAACTATTTGCCAAATGTATAAAAGAAAAAGTAAAGTTGGCTGTTGCCTTGGCGGTTCTTGGCCAGAATAAGCAGTAATGCTGGCCAGACTTTATGCTAAAAGTCCAAAGGTTCAAAAGATCCAAAGGTTCTGTGAGCTCAAGCTCGTGGGTCTTTATCAGCGTTTTTCTAGAAACACTTATTCCCCTGCTCCATTAAGATTTATACAAACTGTTTTATTAAGCTTTATTATTTTTTTTTACTCATTTAAAATTCTTAATTTAGAATATGAATAATATGTAAGGATTATTAAATTCAGTTTGATGGAATTCAACTGAAATTTGTAAATCTTAAAAAAGGCTTAGTTTTTTTTTTTTGAGGACTCCGTGATGGTACACACAACCTGCACACCACATGTGCAGTGCTTGTATGTGTGGAAGAAAGAGTAAAACTATAAGGAAAGACAGGTGGTAGGAAATGGAATATGGTGGGAAAAGAATACCTTGGACAAGACCCATTCGAAAACTGTAAACAGATCAAATGAACTTGTAATCTTGCTTATACAGGTATAACCTGGTTTATTGAGGAGTTAACTGATGACACAAGATGTGAGGACGAGAGAATAGAGTTAATAACTAAATTAATAACATAATTTAGGACATGCTCCTGAAACACCTCTTGTTGATACTGGAATAAATAATAACCAATCATAACCATAACTTTAACCTTACCCCAGAAAGCAGAAGGAATGTCTTATTTTTGTAAATGTTTATGCATCATTTTTGTTCCTTTTATCATCTTTCTTACAAATGGTAATTTAACTCAAATGTATGTTAACTATATTTACAATAATAATAAATAAAGATAAGATTAGTTTATTAGATTTTCACATGAGAATGGAAATTATGAATCTATTTTTATAAGGAAAACATGCAATAATTAACTAAACACACACGGACGATCCTAAATGTAGGCAGGATAATGAAGAACATGATGTGATAACATACAGTAGTTGGACAGGGAGACATGGGACCTGTCCAAATAAGTGAGGAAAAGCTTCAAAACTTCACACAGAGTTTGCCACATGAATTCCCCGATGAGGTTATCAATCAGCGCCAGTCTGGGTGGACGTCTGACAGCTAGTAATACAAGGAAAAGTGTGAGAAAGAGCAAGAGGGGAGGGAATGAAAAGTAATCTGTATTACCATGTTTGCTCCTTCCAACTATTTCTGTGTTTGGTTGCCATACTTCTGCTTTCCTTTGATTTTATCTCTCTATCTCTTTATATTATGTTTCTCTCTTGACTCCATCCACTGATTCTAAGACCCCCTTCTTGTTATCTCTCTCTCCCCCGTCTCTGTCTGTCTTTTGTGAGACGTTTCCCCTTTGGCTTGCTATCCTCACATCTGTCTGTGAGAGTTACAGGTCTCATCTATTTTCAGCTGCTGTTTTGCTAACATGTTACTGGAGCTTAGCACGTCCACCCCTGTTCCCCCTGGACCGCTCCTACAACACAGGCCTGTGAAACTAAAGAGCCCCAGCTGGACATAACGTCAGACCTTCAACTGTGGACCAAACCCACGCATTTATGAACTACATTAGCGAAGCGAGAAAGTTAATGAACTGTTAATATGTTAACAAGGCTTGACAGGATGGCCAAGAGGTGATGTTCTAAGCTCTATATACAGTTACAAGTAGCCCATGTACTGCAGTAAAATGTGCTAATCTGTGTATTTCAAATGACCCTGCAATCGAGGAAGCTGTCGTGCTTTCTGCTGCCTACATAGACAGCTTTCATTCCGTAGCTCAAATGAAAGCTCTTAGGTGATTTGGAAAACTGAAAATTTCTGCAAAATTTCTTTGCTTTTTGCACATTTCACCACACGTTCAAACTGACGTCCAAACACACCCGAGGTCTCCACATTAGTGCTGTATCAGAAAAGCCATGGAGCTGTTTAAGCAAACATCAAAATGTATTCGTTTACAAATAATACACTAGTGTCAAAGTATTTTGAGGTCATAAAATAGTACTGTTGTGCACAAAATTGTTTTTTATTAATTGAAAATATGCCCCTAAAACCAGAATTTGTTTGAAAGGGAACACAAGTTGTTGGTGTTTTACTGCCACTAGTGTGCAAAAAATGTAGGTAAAGGCATGTTTTTTCCCCAATGAGCCTCAACAAATAGCTCAGTCTGTACAAAGCACAATTTCAAAAAGACTTGTTGCTGATCTAACTCTGCTACACAAATAAGCATATAAACACTTGGCACACAAACACATATTGAACTGTATAGTCAATTTTAATTGTCTAAAAGACTTCTTTATTCATTTATTTTATTGAGAATTGAGTGGATATTATCAAGATTCACACTACAGTTTTGTACCAGCGCATTCAGGGACTGCCATCTCTTCAAAGGATATGCGATTCTGCCTCAGACTTTGGCTGGATTCAGACTATGCTTACTATTTGTAGTATGGTATTATGAACTCAGCCTTTGGCAAAACAAATCAATATGGGCAGTTATGTTTTGGAACAGCCTTAAAAAGCCTACAAATACAGCTCACAAATATAGTCAGCATTTGCATTGGTGCGTTTGTAACTATTCGGTTTCACATAATTGAATTGGAAATATGGAGTCAAGATAGGGCCATATATATCTGCAAAATAAAACAATGTTTCGCAAAAAAAAAAAAATAATTGCAAAAAAAATTATGTTTTGCAAATAAAAATAGAGTATTGAGAAAAAAAATGCTTTTTTGCAAGTAAAAAAAAATAATTGCAAAAGAAAAGTTAACCACTGAGAGAAAAAATAAAGTTTAGCAAAGTAAAACTTCAGCAGCATTGACTTTGCAACATATATTTCCCTTTGCGCCGCTCCTTTAAATCCGCGTTTCAGTCATCCGTGCCTCTGCGGCGCACGCTTTCCTTTGCGTTTCCTTTTTCTTTGCGCCTCGCTTTGTGTCCCTGATTTGACGTGGGGGGTGTGGTCAAGAGGTTGGGGTGTGTACAAGGGACGAAGGCGCGTCCCTCTCGCTTACGTCATCAGCGCGAGCCCCAGACCGAGTGGATCGATCATAGGGGATCGATCGAAATGGCGGAGCAGAGACATGCGGGTGATGGATCACAGGTATGCATTATTGATAGCTTTCTTCAAGTTCGCTAGATAGACCGATAACTATATGTAACTATGTGTATCAAGGCTTTTGCTTATGATCGATCCACTCGGTCTGGGGCTCGCGCTGATGACGTAAGCGAGAGGGACGCGCCTTCGTCCCTTGTACACACCCCAACCTCTTGACCACACCCCCCACGTCAAATCAGGGACACAAAGCGAGGCGCAAAGAAAAAGGAAACGCAAAGGAAAGCGTGCGCCGCAGAGGCGCGGATGACTGAAACGCGGATTTAAAGGAGCGGCGCAAAGGGAAATATATGTTGCAAAGTCAATGCTGCTGAAGTTTTACTTTGCTAAACTTTATTTTTTCTCTCAGTGGTTAACTTTTCTTTTGCAATTATTTTTTTTTACTTGCAAAAAAGCATTTTTTTTCTCAATACTCTATTTTTATTTGCAAAACATAATTTTTTTTGCAATTATTATTTTTTTTTTGCAAAACATTGTTTTATTTTGCAGATATATATGGCCCTATCTTGACTCCATAGGAAAGTGCATACTATATGTGTGTATACAGTATGTTCTCACAATAGAAACTGTATCCATACTTGAAACATAACTCTAATATGTAATATTTTACATGATTAATCAAAGATTATAATAGTTGTTTTCCTTCATATGTTATATCTACAGCCTTACACGTTAACTAGCTTGACCAAACCATTTTGTTCCACCTTTAAAAAAAATGTGTTTGCATGTTTGCAAATTTGCAGGTGAAAACTGTAGAATAAGATGTCTGCCACAGCCACTAAGTCACAAGATAAGCATCTATTCACCTCAGTTCAGCCTTCCACCCAAACCTCACTGTAATCTTCATAGTGTATTGTGCTAAGTAATCATTAACCTACAGCTTGCCCATAAACATTTAGGTAATTTACCATCCCGTCCTTCTGCAAGCTGACGATAACAAGAGCAGGACATTATTGAATTATTACAGAGAGGGAGAGCGAGAAAGAGAGGCAGAGAGAGATGGCGAGCTCTTACGTGTGCAACTGTCTGTTGCTAAAAGATACTTAAAGATTTTCTTCTCTATACAAATACAATTTTATATCCTTTAGTTTTCCTCAGTTGATTTCACTCTAATATCCAGATTAGCCAAACATTCTAAATCATAATGTCAATTTACACAAGAAACAGATTCACAAAACTGTAGTGTTACTGAAAACCTTTTTTTTTTTTTTCCAAAACTTACAAATTCATAATTTTACACCATATGCTCATGAGTCATGAATGGATTCAAACAATTTATAGAATGTCATCCTGAAGAAAGTAATGTTGAAGAAGTATAGTTGGGGCTAGAGATGGAAGAGAGAGTTAGAGGAGATAGAAATGGAAAAAGAGGCAGTGATTGAGATTGAGCAAATGATGGATAAGTAGGAGATTGCAGAATTTTCTTATTCAGGAACCTTGCTACAGTATGTTTATGTTCTGCTTAAATGGCTATAGGTTTGACAAAGATGTGTCTTATAGCAATTGCCCCTTCGCAAAGACCCGCCCCCTTTAGGTACTGTTGCAATGCCATGCGCTCTCACGCCACACATCATGTTCTCACGGAGTGAAAAATACATCCCGTATGAAACAGTTTCATATTTAATACATCTTAATTTTTTAAAGCAGTTTAAACAATAAATAGCATATAGTGTCTCTTTAATGTGTCGTGACAGATCGCTGTAGCTCCTTCAAGCGGTTCGTGAATCAACATCTCTTCAAACTAGTTCATTTATAGCATCAAATAAACATGAATGGACATCAGAAGGAATGTTGTTTCAAGCGCGGAAATACGTGAAATACATTAAGTTCAAGTTCACCAACATTAATCTACTAACTCCCCTGACTGCTTTGTCAGACAAAATGGCGTATTCGGGGTTATGATTGGTCAGATCGCCTGTCAATCAAACTGTTTTCGAAGGGTCAATTGAGAAAACTATAATGGTGAAAAGAAAAGATTCAATAAAGTTATATCATTACTGATATAACTTTCTAGCATCATGTTCTCTGTATGTATTTATTGGTGAGAGACTGAAAAGATATTCCTTTAAAAGTCTAAATTTAGTTTTCAGATAAAAGAAAATATGCTGTAACCATAACCTGTGATGTGGATCACTGGATATTATGACAAGACAGAGGCATAGAGAGAAACATATGACACATGAGTGGCATTTGTATGTTTATGAGGGAATTTTTTTTTGAAAAAGTAAAAGCTTCCTCTGTACAGACCAGTTTGTCTCTGTGTTCAATTACTAAGAATCAGAACCAGGTTTCTGAAAGAAATTCCAAAAAATTCCCTCAGTCGAGCACTAATAACAACCTCTTGAATCCAGAAACACACACACACAAAGCGCTGTTAACACTTCACACATCACTGTCACTCACATGCACACATTTTACTGCATATACCAAATATCATTATAATACCACTGCACACACACACACACACACACACACACACCACTACGGTAATGGGCATAATGACAAGGTGATTTTGATTTATTGTGATTTACAATAAATGATACCAATATAAAAACCACAATCATCACAAATGTATGCGTGTATATAAGAGTTTGTGTGTATTTGTGGCACAATCAGCGTCTCCAGAGTTTTAAAAGTAACACTAACCTGAGCATTTCCAAACCAAGAAAATGAACCACGGTTCCATTAAAGACCACAAGGCAATCAGGAGTAAATACCCAGATGACCTCCTCTTCTCTCAGATGAGTGGAACAACAGTGAAAAATAAATAAGAAACTTCTTCATTTATAGATCAAGTTTCAATACAAGATGGTAGCTTAAAGTTCTGTACAAGTGAAAAGGTGTTTAAAAGAATTAGAATAAAAAAGTAAAAACTTTAATTAGTTCATTTAAAATAAATAAATAAATGATATTGAAATGTTAATGAAATGTTCCTGTTTTAAAGCTAAAATTTAAAATGTAAACTGAGCTTGACTGTCAATAAAACAGCAATGAGATCCAAAGTTTTGTTTAGCCGGTAAGTGCTGACAGCCTCCAAGCTTTTGGTGTTTTTTCAGTATTTCTGCTACATGCATTTTGTTTAACTATGTCCTTTTTAAATGTTTTCCTCATAAAACATCATACTGCCTCAAATCAAGCCAACTGGTGACGTTTCAGATGCAAGTGAACTCTAACATCATTGAAACACACATTGAGGTAAAACTTTCAGTGTTTTTGCCAGATAATGAAAAGGAGTTCAAAATGTGTTGAGCTTGAGCCTAGTAGTGTGCAAAAGCAAAGATTATCCATTTATACAATGACATAAGCCTCCCTCTCTCATCCTATTTAGCATCTTGTTTATAGATCTTATGAAGTAAGAATTTTGTTTCAGAACCAAGTCGAACATTATAGTTTGTTGTTTCATTAAGTCTGCGATCTACTTTCAGGCCTCCTTGGCTACGTTTTTTCAATGCTAAGCTTCAAAGCTTACTTCCTGTAAACATCTGTCCAACCCAATTACATAAGACAATCATCAGATATGCAGTAAATATTTACAATGCGTTGCCCTAGCGTTGACCTCGATACAACAGTAAACGGATCAACAGTAAACGAATTGACAACAAAGCAGAGCATCGATTCATTTGTCCAATCAGAGAGTTTGCATTGACCGTCCTAGTCCGAAGTGGCTTGTGTAACTGCTGAGCCTAATAGACTATTGGAGGCTGTTTCTCATAATGTCAGCTCCCTCAATACAGTTTTTAATTGGATCAAGGGAAATTATCCCTTCTTCAAGGAACATATTATGTCCTTATTGCCTAACAGCATTTTAGCCAAGAAACAATAAACTTTGAAGGTATAAGTCTTAATATAAACCTTAAAAGGATGGAAATTTCCCTATTCAAATTGAGATGTTGTGCTCTGATGATTGAGAATTAAGACCCTATGTTTCTGAAACTGCTCTAATTAGGACATGAAAGCCAAAAACGGATCCAAGACCTGTAGTCCTACTCTAAGACGTGTTGGACACACAGAGGAAATCAATACTGCAGTCACTGCAGGCTAAAATTAAACTTCGAGCAGATGTTGCATACTGTATGTGTAGGTCACAGTCACCTCACAGGAAACAACATACTTATTTCAGCAGTGATAGAATTTTTGGCATTAAGGGAGTGATGGAAAGTTCCTATCTGTGTTCATGAATTCATCTGTGTTCATAAATAAAAACCAAAAGACTTTGGTTGAATTTTATACCTCTCTCTTTCCCCCTAAAAAAATTACCATTAATGCAACGGAATAATGTGGATGTCTAAATAAATAAATAAAAAAGAAAATTAAAGAAAAATAAAGTCCAATTGTAAAAAAACTATTATTTAACTAAATCGAGGCAACAAATTATTATATATTTTGCACACAATTTACTTAAAATGGAACAAATTAGTAAAATGTAACTTATTAGTAAGTCATGGGAAAGAATTGTTAATTTGTGGAACCCCCCCCCAATATATATATACTCCCCATATATATATAAAAAAGCTTTATGTGCTGCTACTTAATGACATGGGAAATGTTGTTAAATTACACAAATCTATCCTCATATTTTGCAATTTTTGAATCGAAATGTCTCCAAACTAGAAAGTTGGAGCCTAATAAAAGTAACATGATTTACCATGGTAACTTCGACTAGGAGGCATTCGTGCACACTCAACTGAAAAATACAATCATTCCAATATGACTTAAATCAGGGGTTTTCAAAGTCAAAGACAGTGGGCCTCTCGTCTCGTGTGCCTAATGTACGACTTCTGAATGTCACTACAAACGTCTTTACCGTGATTACAATCATCATCCATCAAAACTTTACTAGCGCGACACTGGTTTGCTTTATTCAACCAAGAGGTGTAGTTTGTGTTTCACATGCTCATGCAGTGGTTGGGTGTTTTGAGGTGAAAACTTTCCTGGAGTTTGCAGTTTAAAATTATATAATTTATTTTTGTGTATGTATGAATCACATGAATTGGTGGATAGTTATTTTTGAATTTATTGATTCACAAGAAATGTCCAAATGAACAACACAAACACAACATACCAGAGAGAAAACCTTCTACAGAAGCTTATTTGATTATTGCCTCAATGTACTTGACTGTAAGCTATGACATGAAAAATAGCACTGCACTTCCCAACACTAGAAGCGTTTGCCGTCAGCGCTGCTCTATTTTCTAAGTTGACCCCAACACTAAAATGAAACATGACACACACATTTTTGCAATACAGTAACTTAATTATTGTAACACTTTACTCAACATAATGGTGACTGTGGGTCAAATAACCAGTTCGACCTGTTTTTGGCCCCAGGGACCTTTAGCCTCTCTTTATCTTTTGCTGACCAGCCTGAGAGTTATTTTGAAGTGTCCTGTGGTCTATTCTGAAATCCCACACCTCACAGAGAGCGCATCTCACTCTTACTCTCTCGCTCAGCTCTTTCATACACCACATAAAGGAGTAGTCCTCCGTCTATAACTTAATGCACGAGATGGGCCTTGATGGATCAAAAAAACAACAACAACAAAAAAAACACAAAGCATAAAGCTTGCCTGGTTGTCCAGATAAGTGCATGACCTAATTATCACACACAAAGGCCTCCATCTAAGGCCACAGGAGCACTTAAACTTATGCCAAGCTGAATTATTAAAATATGTATATGAAAATGTGCATTAAGAGTTAGGATAGTATATGATATATAACAGTGCAGTTCACATTAGCACACTATTGTATTTCTCTTTGATGCAGACAAATATAGATATGCTATCTGTTTATTTTGGAATGGCATCTGTGCTTTACTTGAAATCACTTTTTTTTTTTTTTCAAATCTTGAACAACAGGATAATCTGTTGTAAATGACTGTAGAGGTGGGTGTAGCTACAAATTAACACGTGTTTGCTGTTCCTGTGTGTGTATGAACAAAGACAGGAGTTAGTGAAAGTGCTATGCAGGGCTACAGACCTTGCCCTCTGTGTGACCAAGCAAAAGTTCTGAAAATGCTGGGCCCCTGAGGGCAGGCACCACACCATTGTGTACCCGACTTCCTCCAGGGCCATCCGCAGGCGTTTTCACCCACCCTGCCACTGACCGTGATTCAGGGGGGGAGGCAAACAATGGGCTATTCACCCCATCTTCGTAAAATCGGTCAGTTTAGTTGGTCCCTGGCTGTTCGCTGATTCAGGGTGCCGAGCAGGCCAGTTCTAATGAAAAAATGATCTCTCTGTCAGACTTTATGGCAGTGTGGCAGCTACTGTCAAACATCTTGCAGTGAGTACTGAATACCGTAAGAAAAGGTTACAGGACTCAATTTGCCTTTCATCCACCTCGATTTAATGGTGTAGGTAGCTACAGTGGAGATATATTAGGATTACCAGCCGAAGTTCCAGCCATAACCACAAGAAGGCAACTGTTATTTTCAATGGACTCCATTTCCCATAATTCACACACATACACTCCCACCTTAGTCACTCTTCACTACATTTCCCAGAAACCTTCACACCTGGACTGATTGCACTCTCACCTGATCCATATCACTTCTCACTATTTAAGCTCCACACACACACACACACACACACACACACACTCACACACTCACTCACTCACTCACACACTCACACAGTGGCGAAGTCTTGATATGGTAATTCTGTCATTTCTGAGTGTTTATTCCCGTGTCTTGTTTTCCTGGTCCTGTTTTCTGCCTGTCTATTCCGGTTACTGATTGTTCGCTGCCTACCTTGTTGGATTTACTGCTCTGATCACTGGATTGTTGTTTGCCTGCTGACTGCCTCGACCTACCCGCCTGTTTACTGTTTACGACTCTGCCCTATCTCTGATATTCCTGTTTGCCACTGTTTGACCCTGCCTGTTATGACCATTCTGTGTTTTAATAAAGCCTGCTATTGGATCCCATTCCGCTGACTCGCCATTTCATTAGAATAGCGAATATCCTCAAGAAACAATAAGAGATTACTTTAGTTAATATGGATATATAAAAATAAAATCTACAAATTTTAATAACAGATGATAAATAAAAAGGTAAGAAATAATATTTGTTTACAGTGCTTTTTATTAGGAGGGGTGTGGAGTGGGGGCCTCAAACATCAATTTTGCCTAGGACCTCCAAATGTCTAGAACCGGCCCTGCATAGGAATGAATGGGAATGCTGACGGATTAGCTTTCTCCTGGTATAATAGACTTCCTTGATTACAGGCATAAGGGTACAAACTTCTCTAATCCGGTCAACAATGAGGCTTAAATCATAACCTTACATTAAGGCTACAAAAATGATCTAAGATCTAAAAGTGCACCAAACAGCTATCAAACCTACAGCAGCAACAACCATCATTTCATTAAGGCTGCTTTATCGCACCCTCCATCTGTTCTCCTTCTCACCCAAAAAAACATAGAGCTGAAGGCAAGGGGACATATCAAAGCTTTTATTCACCAGCTTATAGCGTGCGTGTGTGTCTGTCTGTCCACCCTTCCTGTCCACCAAAAAGTCCTATGCCACATTAGTTTCCTAAACAGACAGTGGCTCTCTTCAATGAAAATGCCCTGCAATTAGTCAGGTCAGGGGAGAGGGAGAGAAAGACAAAGATGAGAACTGCAGAGAGCTGTGATTAAGGGGAAGGAGTCTGACGTCATAACACACGGCTGAAGGCTCAGAGGTATTTGATGAGCCCACATAGGAAAGAAATATGAGGTGAGAGACTGATATTGTAGGGAGAAAAAAAAAAACACAGTTAAAACGAACACACATACACACACTCCTTATTCCCAATGGCCTAATGTAAATCTAACAGAGCTTTTTACAACCCCCAATCCAGTGGTTGATGTTGGCCCCTAAAAAGAATGATGATTTTGTGAAATATTCCTCTTAAAGCAGGACAGGGCTATTATGACCAGCATTTCACACATAATCAATGCAGACAGGATGTATAGTACTAAGTGCAGCCAACAAACACACAGTGTCCCTTTATTTTGTTGCTGTTCATCACACAGACTTCTGCCCAGTGGTCAAAAACTCAAATTGAATTGTAAACGTTGGATATAACCACCAGGCCCAGATGTATGGGAAGTTCTGTAAAATGGATTTATACATGTAACACTACGAGCATGATAACTTTTATAGAAGAATTAAATTTGCTAAATTACACACAACGCAGGGCTTGATAATAATTTATAACTTGTACATGCTTGTACAATCACTTTGCCTTGCACACTTACATTTTTAATGTTTTAAAGTTTTTTTTTCTGTAATGTATTTTTTCAACATTGATGTCACAATTTCTGCTGGTTTATCATCAAGATAATATCTTTAAACAGTTTTATCCTTTGTTTTTACTGTTTTATTTGTTTGTTGGCCTTTTAAGTATTGCATAAATAAAATGAAAGCTGTCCAATTTCTAGCTTGTTGCATTTTCTTTCTGCAAAAAAAAAAAAAAAAAAAAAAAAAAAACTAGATTGCAAAAAAAAAGTCTTGTTTCCCATTACAAATATCTAAAATGTAACAAGGAGACAGCAGGATGGGATCCAAATGCAGCTTTATTAAAGACGTGGTCAAAACAGGCAAAGGTCAAAACAGTGGCAAACAGGTTTGGAGGAGAATAGGCAGAATCGTAATCAATATACAGGCAAACAGATCGAGGCAGGCGGCAGGCAAGCAATAGTCCATAAAAGAAAACCGTAAATCCAGGGGGTAGGCAGCGAACGTTCAGGAAAGAGGCAAAACAGGCAAAAACAGGACCAGGAAAACAGACACGGGAATAAACGCTCAGAAATGACAGGGTAACCAAATCAAGACTTCGCGGGGAGTGATGTGTGAATGGTGTTTATATGTGGTGTGGGTAATGAGGTGCAGCTGGTGAGGTAATCAGTGAATGGGTATGGGGCTTATGGGAAATGTAGTTCGTGTGAATGAATGAGAGTGTGAGTGAGTAAAGAGTAGTCCATGGTGAAGTGCCCTCTAGTGGTGATCACTGGCACTTCAGCTGACAATCGTGACATAAAACTTATTAAATTAGCTTAAATGTACACACAAGAATAAACTTCATTGTTTACGCAGCACGTTTGTGGAAGAGTTCATTCTTGTATCATTCAGGTTTGGTTGAGCTTCTCCTTATGTTCGCTGATCAATGTTTACATGCAAGTAAAAGCCTAAATTAAATTTGTTCATCATAAAAAGCGAGTCTCTTCAGAGACTAAACCACTTGATTCATATGGATTAGTTTTACAATCTGTTCATGAACTTTTTGAAGCGTCAAAGTGGTAGTTGCCAAAGGCTGTCAATGGACGGACAGAAATCTCTCAGATTTCAAAAATACCTTAATTTGTGTTCCAAAGATGAACGAAAGTCTTACAGGTTTAGAATGACAAGAAGGTGAGTACAGTGTGAGCTATAGAAATACTGTATGCTGCTTTGATCAACAGCTTGTGAATTTTATCTTCAGCTGGTCTGGTTCTGAGAGTTTTCCTCCATATAGGTTCTGGGAAATAAGTGGTTTAACTGTGGTTTGAGAAGGACTCATCTGGTTCGGATTACAGCATATAGCCAAGGGGAACCAAACTCTGGTCCATGTTGATGTGAGTGTGAATAGTGCATGCCTGACTTGAGCTGAAGAAGACAAGGTGAGAAACTTGACAAACATAAAGACGGAAACTCAACACATCTGCAAATCAGCAGCCACATCTCATAATTTATACATGCACATATACACTCTACACCAACACCTGCCACCCTACATGAAGATCAAGGGTTCCTTCATTGTTCAGAGAGGAAGAGCAAGACTAAAGAGCAGAGGTCAAAGACAGATGGTAGATGAGTTCCTCGCCAATCGATGCATATTATAGAGTCACACCTGTTATTCACATACTCTCGCACCCAAACACACACACACACACAAATACGTCACAGTTATTATCAGTAACTTCAGTCATCAAGCAACAGGTGCAAAGTCTTGACCCCCGATAGACAGGGCTGGCTCAAGCTCAACCACCACTCTAGGCAAAACACTATTGGGCAGTCCCCACTTGACATGTGAAAGATTGGATATTTTGTTTATTGATAAAATTGCACTAAAATAAAGCTGTTTTCTGATTTTTTTTCCTCATTCTGCAATCCACTAGTAGCAAATGTGCCGGCAACAGTATCACTGACGAAAAGACAGTTGCACACAGGACGGGGAAAGCACAAGTCTATAATTCATTTTCAATGAGAGATAAATGGAAAGAGGCAAATCAGTGGTAGTCCTAGTAGGGGCAAAGCAAGATGTGCAAGGTAAGTTTATTTAAGATAAAATGAAAGTAAACAAAGCTATGTTAAACTGTAAAAATAACTACAAGTAAAGGTCCCAATGCATTTAGCTTTGATTATATTCTCAATAAAGCACAGCTTGAAAGCCTAATTGCTTTTGCAACATGATGAAACTTTAGGCCCTTAAAGGGAGAGTTCACCCCAAAATGAAAATGATTCCATGATTTACTCACTCTCAAGCCATCCTAGGTGTATGTGACTATCTTATTTCAGATGAACACAATCTGAAATATATTTAAAAATATCCTTAGTATGGATTTGAATGGCTGACCAAATTCTGAAGACAAAAATATGCATTCATCCATAATAAAAAATTAATCCATACGACTCCAGGATGTAGACGACTCCTTGTTTTTACAGACACAAAAGACAGGATATGATAAATGAAGACCCGGAGTCAGAGTTTAAAAAAATAAATTGAAGAAAATTTTAATAAAGAATAGTTTGCAGTTTCATCAGTAGAAGCCAGCTTAAAGTCTCACAAGGAGTTTGTGGGCCGCTCTCTCTCTCTCTTCCTTTTCCAGAACAATTATACTCTAACAGAGTCCACTAACTATGTCAATACTAAGATACTGATTGATTAAGAACACTAGACAAAACTGGTAATTTTCCATACATGGACAGATAGTCGGAAGCATATCTCTTTCCATCATGATGCTGACGATCGGACCCTGAAGTTAGGCACAGAATGTCCTTCTAGGTCAGGCCTAGGCGTCAGCACGTCTCAAGCAGAGTCCCAGTTGTCCACTGGTACCTGTTCAGAACACTGAGCACACATACATAGATACACATGATTCACAGTTTCTTCAAGGCTGAAGTTGATCTGAGCTCTGCACTGAACAGGAAACTTTTCCAAAACATACTGATAATTTGTACTTTTCTTTCAGTCCGAGGTACAGACAATATACATCATTATTTTCTAGTGTTTGAAAATGAAAATGAAATTAAAGGCTTTAACATAAGTTGAAGTTAGTCATTCTAAATAATTCAATATTTGGAAAGATAATTTCGTGATAAATCGCTCAAAACATATATATTGAAGCGGCAGAGGATTCCAGAATCCTCCCCTTCAAGGGGGTTAATAAAGGCCTTCTGAAACGAATCGATGCATTTCTGTAAGACAAATATTCTTATATAAAACATTTTAAAGTAAATAACGAGCGCAACAGCCATATACTTTCGATCTACGTCCAAAAAACGTTAACTTCCGCGACGTAGTACACACAATGCCATGACGTTCTGCACATTGACATGATGTATACGCAAAGGCATTTATTAACCCCCCGGAGTCGTGTGGATTCATTTTTTTATGGATGGATGCAATTTTTTCGTCTTCAGAATTTGGGCAGCCATTCACAACCATTATAAACCTTGGAGGACTAAGGATATTTTTAAATATATCTCCAATTGTGTTCGTCTGAAAGGAGATAGTCATATACACCTAGGATGGCTTGACTGAGGGTGAGTAAATCATGGGATCATTTTCATTTTTGGGTGAACTATTCCTTTAATATTTTAATTTTATCAAACAAATTTAATTGAAGTATCATCATTTTGTTGAACCAGAATGACTTAAATATTGTATAATTGTATTATAACTAGAACAAGTTCAAATACACATACACTAATGGTGTGTGGATGACGTCAATTTTACATCATGTGGCATCATTCGAGTTTCCAGATGTCGTTCTGATTAGTGGACAGACAGTCATAAGCTCAATTTCATGTCAACCAGGCGGCTGTTACGATCACTTTATAGTAGATTCTGGAAGATTTTTTTTCATTTTCCCCATGGTTTTTAAATTTTATTTTTGATTCAAATTTGTAAACCTGACTTAAATGACCTTAATTATAGTCAAATCAGAAAACACTGGCATACTGCTTCAACACCCCTTGCTTAGTTAAATAGCAAGCTAACATTACATACTAACAAACACGCTAACATAACATTGCATAAATAATGTTAGCTAACATTACATAATGTACACTTAACTAGCCTACAAAAACATAGCAAAACCCTGCTTACTAGTATGTTAGTAGTGGTAAAAAGTGCAGTGCAGAACATGAGGGTCTCGAGACGTGCTTTTGAGACGTGATGCAATAACGAAAATAACAGAAATAGGCAAACAGCAGAATAGATATTATTTTTGACATGAAAAAAAGAGAAAATAATCACACTGGGTATGGCCTCCTCTGCCGTGTTGCAGTCAAATAAAAGAGTCCCTCTGATTGGTCGGTCCACTGTTTTAGAACTGATATTGATGAGCGGTGCTGCGCGTGAAAGTTAAAATTCTTGACACGGCATCTTAAAAATACGGCGCTCATGTGCAAGGCGCTGCAAAAGACGCAAGACGTGAGGGTAAAGGTCATACATGTCCGTTTAGCATGTGTTTAGACAGAAAAACAATGGAAAAGTAGAGCATTGGAATAGAAAAACACGTTCTGAGTGAACAGCATCTTAAACAACATAAGCATATACTACTGCATAATACTGGAGCTCTTGGTAAGTCTGACCAGTACCACTAAAATCTATTTATTTAATTTTTATTTTTTAATAGACTACTGTAATCTATTCAGTTGCCAGTGACATTCAACAAGAGAGTTTCTGGGCTAGAGAATGCCATGATTGGCAAGCATTAAATTCAAACAGACTACATAAAAAGCTCAGTTTTCCACGTGAAGCTGTGGCAGCTGCTCTTAAACCAAACCATTGTGTCCCATAAAAATGATCTCCTCCTCTCCTTCTACCCCAAACACTAGCTGGACTGTAAATGTTTACAGCTCTGTGGAATGCCATGTCTGGACAGGAATTTTAAATAACTTATTAGGGAACGCTTAATGAAACCTGAGAGGTGTGTTTAGTCTGTGAGAGCAGCGCTAATGTCTATCAGTGGACCAGCAGGTGCGTCTTTTCATCATAACACAGAGACACCTCAGTCAGAATATTAATTAAAATCAAGATATTCAAAATGCTGCACCAGAATTTCCATTTTGTTCACACATTCTGCCAAGATGAAAAAATTAAAAGCATGTTTTGATCTCTTGAACTCAGACTGTAAATCAGGAATATAATTAACTACAATGCACATGAGGCCGTGGGGGTCATTATATTGGAGTGCATCGGAGGTCTGTCCTGCTTTATTCATTCAATTTACAGCAATAAAGAGGAGGGAGGCGTCTTTAATCAGCTAACTGCTTGATGATGTATGTGTGTGAGTGTGTCTCAAGGGGTATTACAAATGCTCAAGCTTTCATATCTCACTTTTTTATTATATACTGTATATATGTCAAAAAAGGGCTTCTTTAGTTTCCATAATTACATTATTATTCAGATCACAGTTGAATTATATGTGGTTATCATATACATGTATACACAGGGTATTAAAAAATCATGGTCACAAAATGCTTGTTCAAGAATAGTAATTTAAAATGTAAAAATGCAGAATGCTTTCTTTTAGTGTTAGGCTATATTATATATAATTAGCTGTATTTGGGGACCAAATGTACCCACAAGGATATTAAAACCTAAAAAAATTGAAACCGCTTATAAACCCTATTAAGTGATGTTTTTGGAAATGTAAAAATGCAGAAAGTTTTTTTTTGTGATAGGTAGATTTAAGGGTAAATTTAGGGTTAGAATATACATTTTGTACAGTATAAAATCATTATGTCTATGGAAAGTCTCTGTAAAACACAAAGACCCAACATGTGTGTTTGTGTTTTGATAAGATTTTGGCATAAAAACATTATTATGGTTATTATTATTGACCCCATAACAGCAGGTCCTTAGATAAGATAGCAAATATGTCATTGATAGATATTAATATTCAAATGTAAAATCAAAATGAGACTTTTTTGGAATGTCTTCTAACTTTAAGGCTATCTATATTATAGTGTACTCTCTAAAGTTAATGAAATAAACTTTTAGTACATTTCAAATGTAAAGTCCTTCATTTATGGAAAAACTGAACAAATTCTGATAACATCATCCACAAATATAATATTTCTAAAATGTCCCTCCCCCTCACCCCACCTGCCTCTGACTAGCAATAACAAGCAGCAAATCATGGTTTAATGCCTGTGATATAAACTAAAGCCTATTGGCTATTTATAGTCCCGCATCAACTTTGAGGGTTTTTTTTTTTTTTTTTTAAATAGGAAATACCAAAAGTTTGAATATTTAATAGATTAAAGTACAAATCACAAAATGTAAATAATTATATAATTTTCAAGAATGTGTTATTAGCTAACCAGCAGATCAAACTATGTTTTTTTTTATTATTTTTTTTTTACTGTATATCCACAATGGCAAACAGGAACAAAGCTAAACTGGGAACTACTTTTATACACATAAGCCTTGTTTTTTTTCTCTGGCTTACTTTATCAATATGTTAAATCATCTGAAAATGAGAGCCATAAATCATAGCTCTCATTTCTCCCCCCTCCACAAACTCCGGGAAGCCTCTACCGAGCAGTGTGTGATGCCACTTTGCCAACTGCTAACAGCATTAGCGGTGGAAAAAAACAAACGCTGGATACGATCGTAACTACATTAAAGAAAACTCAATCCACCTCCTAAAGGCACTCAAAGGCACTCGCAGTTACATACTCCGTGGTTATCAAGTACGAGCGAGTGGTGGGGAGGAGTGGGAAGAGTGTGAGATGGGCTTACACAGAGGCTAGCTGGGCAATCTTAGCATTTGACATGAGTGATGACGAGAAGGAGGGAGTCCAGGTCGCTCTTCATAATGAGGGTGAAATTTATGGCAACACTTAAAGGGATGGGATCAATAGGCCCTCCATACTTCTGCAGAAATACGAGCAACGTGGAAGAAAGGAGTAGAGGAGAGGAAGGGGGAGAAAAGAAAAGAGATGTCTGCACATCAGGGTCAATACAAGTCAGGGCGGATCGGGTTGCAGGACTGTCTGAATGCCCCGTTGCCTCCGAGAGAGAAAAGAAGAGGGGTACAAGAGAAGCAACATCAGGTCAATAACTGCAGCGCGCTATTATATCACGGCTTAGATCCATTACTGAGACTAAATATACGTTTTGTGCCTCTGCCAGATGTCTTTGTTACATGTGCGGCAGATCCAGTAGCGGCGATGCCAACTCTCTGCTCTGTGAGAGCCATTCTCTGTCCTTCAGCCTGAGGAGGACATCAGGAAATGATACACAACTGTAATGTTTCACAGGAACAAAGTCAAAGCCTCTAAAGGGAAAGACGACACCAAATGTACATGATTATTAAAGAGATAGTTCACCCAGAAATTAAAATTATGTCATTTGCTCAACATCATATCGCTCCAAATCATGTCGTATGACTGATTTTCTTCTGTGAAACACAAAATTCGAGAATATCATGGTCACTTTTTTTCAATCTAACCAATGTATATGAGAACTTGGGGTGTCAAGCATGAAAAAAGCGCCATAAAAATATCATAAAAGCACCATTTTGACTTGCCCACTGTATCATTTGATAGCTTTGGAACAAACCAAAGATTAAGTTAACTTTCAGACAAATATATGAAGTCATATGGACTACTTTAATAATACTTTATTATGATGATTTTCTTTGACAGCTCCAGTTCGTGTTTAATGAAATTGCATGGACATGAAATACCCAATTAAAAAAATATCTTTTGTGTTCCATGGAAGAAAGAAATTACATATGCTTTTCCATCTCATTTAACAAACACGATTCCAACCTCTAGTTTATCACAATAAGTTGTATTTACTGTTCAAAGACTTGAGACAGTATATGCCATTTGACAGAGAAAGCAAAAAAAGGCAGTACATATGCATCAGAAATTAATCCACTATAAAATAAATAAATATGAAATATGATACAATACTTTTCTGAAAAAACTATTTTCTAATGTAACATTGTGAAATATTGAAATATTGTGAAATTACATTCAGTGAAAACTATTTTTCCAAAGTAACACTGAAATATTTTTTTAAAAGTGAATATATAAACTGTATCACGCAACATAAAACAACTACATTACATCACCCAATCAATATTCATAAGTAAAGCTGATATGTTTTATAATGTGTCCCCTCACACTTTTATATAATTTTTGGTCACGCTTTAAATTAGGGTCCAATTCTCACTATTAACTACGACTTTTCCCTCAATAAACTCCTAATCGCTGCTTATTAATAGTTAATAAGGTAGTTGTTAAGTTTAGGTATTGGGTAGGATTAAGGGATGTAGAATATGGTCATGCAGAATATGGCATTAACATGTGCTTTTTTAATACTAATAAACAGCCAATATTCTAGTAATATGCATGATAATAATCAAGTAATTAAGAGAGAATTGGACCGTAAAAACTAAAGTGTAACCTAATTTTCTTCAACTGAACATATGCCTTGAACCTGATCAATTTTGATCAATTATAACTGGAACATGAATTTAAATTGGACCCAAAACACCAAAAATCAGAGAGGAGAATTGGCTTCTTCATCTCATCTCACATGGCGCCGCATTGTACATATTACAAAGAACAACCTTAGTGGCGAGCAGTTATTCACATTCACAGATAAGAGTTCAGATCACCCTAACCAGCACAGCTTGCTCATAGCAAAACTAACAAGATACGAGTCTATTTTACTGGCCAGGGACAAACCATTATTTGAAATTATTCTCCACTTCCTCAAAAGAATACAATATCTATTATTTGTTTTTCTGATAGATTAATACATCTGATCTGAAGCCAGTCCAGCCTAAAGGGATAGCAATGAGAAATACAGAGAGAAATACAGAGAGAAACAAAGCCGGGGAGAGAGAGGACGAGAGACATTAAGGTCACAAATCTAATTTGTCCCCGCGAAAGGGAGTGTCCCTCAGGCGAAAATGCCAATCACATGAGCCTTTCACTATTTCATTTGTTTAAATGCAGCCTCCATTTGATATTTAAACTAAAAGGCCCCTATCTTTACCCCCATCAAGCTTTGCACTGTCCGCTAATGCAGTCTGAAGAAAGCGAAGTCTCCGCAAAATGAAACGTTGAATGACATTTTGCCTCCGGCGTGCATGACTCAGTCGTGACAGAGATATCTGGGGTTTGACAGCTTGTAGTCACTCTAATAATAGTCCATCTCCTCCCCTCCATTTTACTCATCAGGACCGCAGCGGCCCTCAAGAGTGTAGTGGATTCTGGAAGCAGAATGGCCCTCGTTGTGATAAATCGTATGAGCTGCTCTGATTAAACATGTACAGTGTGTAGGCCGTGACTCTCATCTGAATTATACAGAAGAGCTGTTGTGCTGGTGTTCAAAGGGGTCATATCACGAGGAATCAAACTATGCTTGATCTTTTGAGATACAAGAATTAATTGTAATAGGAAAATACATTGTGACTTTTAGAACACAAAATATATTCCCGTTTATTGAACTTTGAAACGATAACCATTGTGTGTGCGATGGGATGTTGGAAAGCTTGTCAAACCATGTGCCGTTTCTGGCTGTCTAGCACCTGCTGCTCTGAAAAATCCTGAAGGATCCCTATGTTTAAAACTAGCAACTAAATGTTTTAAACATTTCAACAGGGATTGTTTTATGAATCTGTCACAATGAAATGCAAACTTTGAAAAGAATCTATTATCGCAGAATAACGTTTAAACCTACTAGAGCAGACAGCACACCTGCAGTTCATATAGGAAAAGGACACTTAAGAATGGGTATATCTACATCATTCAAAATCTACTAGTGCATGGGTTGCTTGAATGGCTAGCTGAGCAATGTGTATTAAGGAAATTGAGGCTCACCTGACCCTGAACAGGAATTTTACTGTATTTTCAGTATTTTTTTTTTAAAGAAATTAATACTTTTACTCAGAAAGGGCACATTAAATTGATCATAAGTGACAGTAAAGACATTTACATTGTTACAAAATCTACTTCAAAATAAATACTGTTTTATTAAACTTTACTATACAACCTATACAACAAATAATCCTGGAAAAAAGTATGATGACACTAATAAAATAACAAAAAAAAAAAAAAAAAAATTAAATTAAATTAAAAGAAAAGAAAAGAAAATGTTAAAATTGATTCAATGGCCAAAGTTATCCTTGCGAATTTTGTATAGCTACGGTGGGAATGAATGTAAAGAAAACTCATTTTTAAAAAAATAAAAATAGAAAAGTGAGGGTAACATGCAAACTAAAATTAACAAAAACATGAATGCATAAATAAATAATATATACGTACTAAAAGTCTTTTTTACAAACAAATAATGAATTTATTTTAAATATAACTAAATTGTAAATTTAATTATGAACAAAATGTAATACACAAAAAATGAAAAAATAAAAATTTCAAAGGCTGAATTATTAGACTTTTCACAGAACAAAAAAATGAATGAAGAATGGAAAAAGAATAATGTTGAAATGCAGCTGTTAAACTACAAAGAGACCAAAGCATCACACTACAGGTCACTGCCATTCATTTCCTTTGAGTAAGAGCAATAAAAACCCTCATTTAATCCCATTTCCATTGCTTTGTTAACATAGCATTGAGTCTGTGCACATGCAACATCAACCACACGCCAACCGCGTGAAATATGCTGATCTCATGTTGAAATAAAATCCCAGCAGGGAATGTGGTGTTGGAAACTAGCTCAAATCTCTACAACCCCCCCACCCCCCTCCACACACACCCACACCCACACAACGCCTCTGTCTGCTGCAATTAGAGCAAACCATTTGAGAAGATCGAGGTGCATAAACTCTTCATGGTGGGAAATATGTGCTCCAGATCACCCACAGTTGGCTTTATCCAAATAGCTCCACCATCTTGAATGTTTTCCATCAACCACAAGTGAATATGTATTTTCAGGGGAGACATGTTGGAGTGTTTTCCAGGTCGCAACTCACAGCTCAACACAAACTCAAACGAAGGCGAGACAGTGTTTCCTGTTTGTTGGTGAGGAAGCAAACACCAATTCAGCCAGATCCACTTGAAAAGGGACAACTGGGGAACAAATTAAACCCTGATCTATGGGTTATCCTTTGTTCATACTTTTTCATGAGAGTTATCATTAGGTATTTCCCATTAAATTATGCAGTCTGGGAACGATTTCTGTTCAGAGAAACACTAGAATAAAGTTTGGGAGATTGTTATAAGATGAACAGTGTCAGTATGTACTAAACTGTGACTTTTCAGTTACACTGAACTGCCGTCAGACTGACAAAGAGGTCAGAGTAACTTTGGATGAAAAGCTCCTTCCTCAAGGACACAGTGGCAGTTGTTTTAGCAGAATGATACCATCTGACATGCATGAGTCCAGAAGTAATAACTGAAGTGCCAACCCTTGAGATTGCGGCCCGGTTCTCTAAGAGAAGACCTCCACCCAAACAGGGACACATGATACACACTCTCTTCTGCAGATACGTGCACCTCCACAACATCTATCAAACATAAGCTCCTTCACTTTTCTCTTTTGGCCCATCCATCAAAATTTCTCTAGCTCCCTCAGTTTACATTGGTGTCCTTTTCCAATGTCTGACTCATGGACTCGATGGGGAAGGCAGTGGGTCAAGGAGACAAAGAACATAAGCACAAATCAGCTTTGTTGTTGATCAATAGTAATTAGATTTGCTTTCATTGCATTTTGGTCATCATGAATAGTTAAAGACACGTCAGCAACACCTTCTGGAATAGAAGTGCCTGAGAGCAAATGACAAAGAGGAAGAAATATACCATCATATATATACACCGTTAGCCCGGATTTGATATCTAATTAAACATATAATTAAAATATACATAAAATATTTAAGTTTGATTGCATTACTTATAAAATATGAGTACGTTCTACTAATTTGAGGATATAATTTGAATGTGTTAATAAATTTAAGTGAAGTGCACTCAAATTAGGAAGTTTTTCTCCTGACTACACCTCCCACAAACTGGCTTGCAGCAGTGAGTCAGGTAATGACGCCATTTTGTCATGGTGTGTGTGAATTCAAGGAGCTGTTGATGAGAAATTGGAACATTTGTTTTGGCAAGTTCTACAGACTCTTTCCCCGCCGACATTTACCTTTATATTGTTTCTTTGTTTCCCCCTAAAGAGACTGTTTGTGAGCAGCGAAAATCATTGTTTGTTTAAATGACGGAATATTTTTCTCCGGTTAGCTAGTTTTCTCTCTCGCGTACGGTGGACATCACCGTGCATGAACCCCTGATCGAGTTCGAAGCACGTTATTTTAGTTTTTTCCCTTCTATTGTTTCTTTTTCAATCGAGGGGCTGTTGTTGGCCGTGCAAAATTAGTTTGAACCTCTGGTCATTGCCGAACAGCGTAGCCACACTTTCAGCAGAGGAGTGCTAATGAAGCACTAATATGGTGAGTGCAATAATTTAACGAAAGAGTAAGTTAAAGTTAATTAACGAGTTGAATACAAAAACGAATGGATATAGTTCTGTTTTATAGGTTCATAGTCCTCTTAATGACAGATTTTGTGTTGCAGGTCAAGAAGAAATGCTTTTGATTGTAAGTGTAAGTACTGCCCTCATAACTGTGAAAAGAGAGCTCAGCTATTTAAACATGGAAGATATACAACAACAGACCAATTTCCTTGTTTACATCTGGAACGTATGTACATTTATATCACGTTACGCACAATATTTACACTTCTACCGCCTTCACACCAAAACTCCATCAGCTGTGTGTCATGTGGGTTTACTGAGACCTGTTCTGAGGTTGATTATTTTAATAATCTGCATACTGCACAGTTCACAATTACATGTAAACCATAAAGTCAGGTTCCATTATCAAGGCCTTAACTTTCATGTTTGCTCCTCACAGAAAAGTTGTCAATGACGAGCTTGACGGTACTTCAATAGCCAGCTCTTTCTACAGTAAACCAGGTATGTATAGGTGCATTCACCATTATTATGAGATTCCAGCTTGTAAAAAGCATTCACGTTCTCATAGAATTTGTACCAACTGGGAATTTGCGGGGACCTCCTACTTGTACCACATGACCATTGTACCACCCGACTGCTGCAGATTAAGTTAGCCTTTGAAAGTGTTGCCATAGAAATGCATAATTTGTCATAAAATCAAATAAAACAAGGACTTTGACAGCTCTGAGTAGAACGTCACGTTGTCATCTCGGAATTATGATAATTACGACTGACGTGAACACAGCATATGACTTGAAGTATTTGAAAACAGTATTATCTGCCGCATTATTATATGATAATGTCTTTGTCAATCTTTTTCTTCCTCTGCTAGGTTGCAGCTGACAAGGACTCATACAGGCAAACTCCAGTGAGAATCCTCTGTGTTGATCTACAAAGCGCTCAGCTAAACCCATCTAAAATGAGGATCATCATGGAAGAATGTTTGGTGATTGATGAACTGACCAACCTCAGGCCTTCTGTGTCCTTTTTCAGACTGATTTATGCCCTGCACCTGGACTACTCTAACTGTATGAAAAATACTTGATATTTTTATATTTTATTCAGCAAGTAATGCTCAACCAAGGAAAATGTGAGCTGGCATCTAAAACTGAATACTGTGAACTCAGGAGTGTAAGCAAAATATCATTTTGATGCAATTTGTTGTGATTCTGAGATAGACTATTCATGTGTTTAACAACCAGCTGATTTGTTAAAACTAGGTTTTTTCATGTTTTATAAGAAAAATGTTTTCAGGACATGAAAAATTCATGTTTTTTTGTATTTGGAATTTAATTGAATTAAAATAAAACAGAAAATTGTATGAATGTTCCTTTATTTGCTTTTTTCCCCATTAATTTTCTAGTAAAATAAAAAATGTATATAAATTTACTTGCTTAGCACATTGAACTTAAAATGTTTTGTAATATTGATTACTTTGTAGTTATTACACATAGTATATTTAAGTTAATTTAAATGAACTCAAATTATTAAGTTCACATTACTTAAATTTTTTAGGGCAACCAGTTTCCTCAAATTTTTAGTAAATTAAATTCAACTTATCCAGGCTAATATATAAAATCAATACACGTTGGCCACAATTATTGGCCCCTTTTGTTCAATACTTTTGAGCTTTGAGTTTTTAAAGATATTATCTGATGAGTTTGGAGAACACCTGGCAAGAGATCAGAGATCATTCCTCTATACAGAATCTCTTTATATTCTTCAAATTCATAGGTCCATGTTGATACAGTCCTCTTCAGTTTTTATAGGGTTCAGGTCAGGTCAGGGGACTGCGATGGCCATGGCAGAAGCTTCATTTTGTGCTCATTCATAAATGATTAAAGAATAAGCAACTGTCAGGGTTGTTTTAGTCTGTTTAATTTCACTGTGCTTTGGTTTCGTTTTCCCTGTTGCCGTTTTGCCTGTGTTTCTGATCGCTATGACATTCCAATAGTTACTCAGCTGTTCTGTTGATTACTCTGTCTGTATATTTTAAACCCTTAGGGCCCTATCATACACACCATTTGTTCGCCCGTGGGCATGCTGGACTGAAAACGAGGTGTGTTCAGGTGCATTGTTGGCGTGTTATATATATATATTTTTTGTACTATATTTTTGTACTATTTTGAGGCACCACTGACCAACTGAAACTTGGTCTAAAGTCAATGGCACAACTTTTTTTTTGTTATTTAAAGAGCTCGTTAGTAATACTATAGGCGGGTGCACAACATGCGTACACTCTGTCACACACACAGGGATGGGCAGCAGCACACAAACATGCTAAATATTGAAAATAAAAGAATACAATGTAAGTATTACTGTTGTGTACATAAAAATAAAAATGCTTTGGTGGAATCCGGCTTGTCCTGTAGATGGTCTGTTCGCGCACTTTAACCTCGCGCAAATCTGTTTCCTTGCTAGAGAAGCATTCAGTTTTTCCACTTGCAAATTTCGGCAAGTAAATAGCGAATCCGCCATGGCGCAAGCGCAACTGGCTTTTAAAGGGAATGGGAGATGAGACTGTAATTAGTTTATTGCACGTTACGTCCAAAACTCATTAAGAATAGGGACAACCTTTTTAGACCATGTGCAGGGTGGGCAGACAGTTTTTCCCATTGTTAAACTAGCAAAAGTGCAAAAAAAGCAAAAGATTCGGACATGCCCTAAGTGCACTTACGCCGTGGGGTTTAGACCATGCGCTTAGATAGTTAAAATAGGGTCCATAGTTTCCTCTGTTTGTTGTTCCGTGTTGTTTATTTTTTATGTGGTGGTGATACTATTTTTCCGTGAATTCCTGAGTATTTGAAATTAAAATTTGTTCTAGTTGAATTCTCCATCGCCGTGCGCTTCATTGCAGCCAATCCTGACAGCTGCAAATTCAGCCTAATTTGATAATAGATTAGATGATAGTTTTTCTAACATATCTAAATGTCAAAACACATGCCTCAAAGGAATGGGGCACATTCATATTTATGACTAGTACCTTCAAAAGCAAGATAGATTTAAACCGTGTGTGTTTCAGATAAGAAGAGAATGTGTTTTTCCCCATCTTAAAGGACACAGATCACCTCTACCTCATTTCTCATCATCACAGGGGGATCATAACATTCCCTCAAAACCACACAGCTCTCTTCAGTCTGTGAGGATGTGATGACAGCCGTAACCCATCAGTGACCACAAGATTGAGATTACTGCAAGAGGGGTCCCTTTTGAAAGTCCATTAGGATGAGTTAGGGTGCTTTCTGGAATAAGGCCAATAAAGAAATGGATCAGACATTTTTAAATTTTGTTGATAATATCAATTTTGAAGATGAAGTGTGTATTGTGGTACAGAAAAAGTTTACTTCTGTGATGTCCATATTTCTACACATCAATATTTATGCTAAACAAACAACAAGCATGTGTGTACTTTGACTTTTGACTATCAAGCATATAGTTGCTGAAATATGGTCTTTATGACAATTAGCCCTGATTTACCCTGGTTGGGAGCTGAGGAGACGTCAACCGTCCTGATTTAGCCAGGAAGAATAAGAGCTTTTATCGAATTGCCTCAATAAATGTGAACAGTTGATTGCATAAGGTTGAAATTAATCAGAACTTTAAGTCAGCCTGTAGCGTCATTAAGGACTCAGTGCCTTGTGGTGGTAAGCAAAATCTAGACCTCTAAGGTACATTTTCCCACCAGTAGGGACTTGTTCTTTACTGTAAAATCAAATGAGGCGTTTGCCATTCTGTGAAATTGTACCTGACACTTTAGAGACTATTGTTGCAAGACTGAATCTAATAGGACCCAATACTGCTGATATGTTATTATACAGCCAGGAGCAACTACCTCTCAACAAGCAGGAAGAATATTATTGTAGTGTGTTTGAATAAGTGGATGAGAACTTACAAGGTTTAACCCTATAAAAACACAGGTTTTAAGTTACATGTGTATTTTGTAGCATCAGCGTCTCTGGTAAAATCATTAGTAGGTGTTTGTGAGAGATGCCAGACATAAAAGTACAGTAAAATACAGAGAGAGAAGAATGAAGAGGTAATAAATCTACAAATGAAGAACTGATTAACCTCTTTAACCTGGTTTCTTTTTTTCCCAGATTTGAAAAATGAGATTTTAATACCTACCATGTTTTTCCCTCTAAAAAACAAAAATCTTTAGGACCAACATTGGGTACAGACTCAGACTGCAGGGGATTTGAAAAATTGGTTTCAAGTTTACGAGTTATGTATAAAATTATGGATTATGGTACACATAACTCATAAATATGTCAGTGGAATGCTTTCATCGGAATAATATATCTATCGTATAACATTTCAGGGCTCAACAGTAATGATGGTGCTGCGTTGTCACAACATGTTATGATCACGTACATGTGTTTTCCTGCCATGCAAACTTCAACCTTTAGAATGCAATAAATCACAGAAAGAAAGAAACAAACAAAGAACGTTCAACATTCAATGAAAATAGTCTATGAAAATAAAATGTAAATAATTTTAATTAAAATATTCTTTTAAGAATCTAAATATTGGCCTAGGGCAGACCTGGGGCAGCAGAAAATCCTTATGCTTGAGCCCTACATAAAAAGCTAATATTATGTTAAGGTTCAATGTCTTCAATCTCCTGGCTAGGATTTATTTGAAAAGAGCTTGAGGTATTAAGACACATCCAAACAGCAGAATTACATAACCTCACCGCTGATCTCTTATACGAAACGGTACATTCCTTCCTCTCCTTCCATCTGCACGATTCAACACACATAATACAGATGATTAGTGTTGTTACTGAGTTACATCACAGCATGTTTTTTTTCTGCAATAATTTGTCTCTCTTCTGAAAAATTACATTTTGAAAAGAGTAAAAGTTCACACGTGCAATTCCCATTTTGTACTGTATGGGTGATGTTCACTTGAATTAACATCCAATCCCCATAATTATCTCATTGCATTTCTTCCCTTGCTCTCTCAAGCTGAAATAAAGGCCTTTCTGGTCACCAGCACATGTTGTGTTGATGGCTGGTCTTCAACACTGGCTAAATAAAAATTTGCCTTGAAGTGAGCCTAAACGGCACAGAGCAGAACAGAAACGGATGCTAGTCTATGCTGGTGGACCTTGCTGAAATGACAAAGTGGAAGTATCTTGTGACCATTAATCTTTCAAAGACTGAAAATGATCTCATGTTAATGCCAACCAGGAACACGCGCTTTAAGAGTGTAGATCAAATAAACAACTTTGTGTATGGTTTGGATAAGTCGTTACAGCACACTATGGCATTGTGTGATTTGTCTTACAGTAGTAGTACCGTTTGCTTGTTTTAATCAAGCCTCTATATTCAACAAACAAGGTCTTCCCGAGATCTAATCTCATCACAGATGTTGCTGGAGAAAATAACCCGAAGGGTGGCCTAATTTAGCAATAATTTGTTTAGTTGACCCTCCAGCTAGCTGATTGATGTCTAGATTGATGGACTCAGGAGCTAATTATTTGATTGTTGAGAGCGGGACATTTAAGCGTAACACAAACAAACCACTTTCCATCTGATCCTTCTCAGAAGGAGCCAAATCAAATTCAGGTGAAGAGTCATTATCTGCTGATTCTGCCCAAAGACTTACTTTCTGAACGGATATGCGTTTGCTAACCACCCTAAACGACCTCGCTGACCTCTCTAAAGATAAACAGGCACTCTCGCTCAAATTCGTTCAAGGGATTTGGGGAAAACATACAGAACTAGAATAAAGAATGTTGGATAGAGAAGAATAATCCCGTTCGCCAAAAAGCCTGGAATACTACTGTGCCTGTTGGACTACTGTGTACCTCTTTTAGACAGGATAGCTCTAACTGTCTTATCGTCTGAGAGAAGATTAAAACCAGACAAGGTACTTCAGGGGTTTCTGATATCACTACTCTACTGATTTCAGAGAGATGGACAGTTCAGTGATGTCCTTTCCAATCATCCATGCATCATTAAGGCTGCGGGATACAGTATCAACGTATCCACATTTCCCTTTCAAATCATACGGAAGTGGTTTTATGCTCTCATGCCTCCCAGGAATGGCAGGGGCATAAGGCCAAGTTTAAAAAAAAATATACATAAAGAATTGTTTTTCTAAGCCTACCTAACCAAATTTAACTAGAGTCTCAGGTGACGTGCATGTAAGTGCTCCAGTGGAGACAATATTTTCTTAAAAAATAAAAATCCAAAAGACTGTATTATTACAAAAACCACAACTTGAAATATGTGGGCTGACATGCCTGGTTTTCAGAGTCAAATTTTATCAATGAGATACAACACAATCTGTAATTGCACTACCACAAAATAAATAAATAAAATAAAATAAATAAATAAATTGCTAATTTGGTGCAAATGTTAATTATTTTACATATATGTGTTGACTCTCACTGAAACATAAAGCAGATATATTTACACCAGTTTATGCTATGCGTGATATTACAAAAGAGAAACATGTTGTTTCCCAAATTAAGTATTTGACTTCTCTCTTAATAGTATTGAAATATTATCTAGAAAATATCTATAGGAAAACAATATAAAAGATTCTCAAAACATCGAAGATTTTAGAGAAACATTTTTAATTTCATTTAAATATATATATATATATATAAAACAGTTCTTTTTGGTTCTCGAATCTGATTGGCTGAGAGGTCTTGCAGCCATTCTTCCCAGTATCGCACGGTAACTGTTTCACCATTCAAATCTCTCCACTGTCACCATTCTCACAGCGAGTGTCATGGCGGACAAGCAAACCTACCATATTTTTATATATACTACTGTTATTCTGTTATTATAAGTTTTTTTAGGCAAGAATGTAGTTGTTAAGACATCAGATATGTGATTAATATGTAAACATAGTGCCTCTTTGAAAAGATTAGAGATCTTTTTTTAAGTTTAGATTAAGTTTAGATGCTTTTCAGAGATGCGGAGATGGAGCTCACTATATAATCGAAAAAATAATCGTTAGATTAGTCAACAGAAAAAATAATCGTTAGATTAGTCAACAGAAAAAATAATCATTAGTTGCAGCTCTAAAACTTACATTAATATGCCATTAAATGGCGGCAAAGACTGTCTTTATGACTGAGTCAGTCAGTCGCAAAGATTTTTATATTGAAATGGACTGAAACAAGAAAGTTGTTTTTACTTTAAACAATATCTTATGAGACACAACTGACAAATGCATTGACTAGTGCTGTCATGGGAGTGATGACAGTATGATGTTAAAAGGACAAAGACAAAAATTGTTTTCCTCAGCGGACATTCAAACTGATTTAGTGATTATGAATATAAGATTGACCTGAAGAATATCAGCAAGATGCAGGTAATACACTTGCTCAGGCGATATCTCTCTCATAATACTCTACATATTACAATGAGTTTCAATGAAGCCACTCAACATTCCTACTTTACAAGTTCTAAAGTGAAGTTTTAGAATTAGTATTACAACCAGTGCGCTATCTAAAGATAATCATATGGCAATGAAAAACTACAGCACATATATACAGACTAGTTTTGAACATTTGTTGCAAGGAAGGAGAGACTTGTTATATAGTTGTTATCATTATCATTATTTCCAGCTGTTAAAATAGATCTTTTGAAAAAAAAAGGATCATTTTAGTACAGATTTTCCACGTACACCCCCTTCAGTCCTTGAGGGCCCATGGAGCCAAGTTTGAAACCTCTGATGTAGAGTTTCTGCATTACTTCAAACTCGCTCCACTTTGACACCAATTTGTGTTCACCGCCTCCTTACAAATGCTTCTAAAGGTTTCATGCTTCAGAGACTTGAGCAACAATTTAAATGACATATGAGGATTGTAAGTGTTTGTATTGACTGTACAAGACCACATGGTAATGAAAAAGCACATCAGCACTGAGGCTGTGGGTACATGTCAAACATGTCCTCACCAATCACAAGACATGAGTCCAACAACCGTAAAGAAAGTGGCACAGTGGAGTTTTATTCCTTGATTGGTTTAGTGGTGGTGTGTCGATTCATTTCCTGCATGTCTTTGTGTTTATGTGCACATGCTCATGGGATGCCCAAGAGGTAATATCATGTACATATGTACAGTCTAAATAAGAATGATCAATGTGTTATTTGAACACGGACACAGACCCAAAATGATAACAATAATTTTCTTACCGTAGCAGATCAGATTTGTGTATCATCACTTATATAGATGTACTCAACATACTCTTTCAATCACAATTATTCAATTATCACTCACTGGGTCACATAATTTGGCTCACCTCATCCTGTGCCACTTCCTGTGACCTTAAAGTTGCCCCCATCTGTTATTGGCTGGTGTGTGAAATAACTTTGTTCTGCACTCGAGTTTGGCTGCCTAAATGATCCAAATGAAGCGTGTCTGATTGGGTTATAGCAGCTAAGAGGAAACCATATGTACTGAATTTCCCTAAAGCACAACAGAGTCAAGCTTCCTAATAGGACCTTCAATTAAGACCAACTGAGGTGTTTCCAAAGTGAGCTCAGCCATGTCCATTGATGTAAAACTACAGTCATCAAAGCGCACGTTTAATGTTCCATGAAATCTACTGGTACAATTTCTGGAAGGTGAACCCTATAGTAACTTTACAAATGTATCCAGCCTGATTCATTAATATTTGTGGTCTGTTTTTACAGAAGAAAAAATTGTGCATGTCTGCTAAAAGCCAAAATTTAACAGAACCCTAGAATATAGATTTTAGCATTTATATAGAACCTTTTAAAACGGTGTTTTAAAATGTATACAACATTCTTACATGCATATAAGAATACGATAGTAAAATGACTAAATTTGAATGGAAGCAGCACACACAAGCAACTCTTTTTTCACAACTGCCTTAAAGATACACTAGAGTGCTTATTAGATTAAGGAACACTAAAGCAAAAACTAAATAAAAACATTTCATTAATCATTAAGTCAAAAATTAATAACATAACTTTGAAAAGAAAGAAAGAAAGAAACTAAACTAAAATACATTTTCATGACTTCAAATTTAACTAAAACATAATACAATTTTTTTTTTAAATCCTCAGATAAATTTTAGATTTAGTTTTTCATACAAGGTATATATAAAACTGAAGAAAAAAAACTAAACTAAGATTATACAGATAAAACTAAACTTAACACAAACTGAAAATAAAATTTCATTTACAATAATGTGTTATACATAACCATAGTGTTGATTTTAAAGATCCAGCATTAATCCAGGTCATGTGTGCATTCAGTCCATCTGTCTATAGGTGTGGTTCTTTATCAGCCTTTAAATTTCCTCACTCAAGCATCTGTGAACATTTATGTCCAAGAATCGTGACATTTATAGCTACCCCCTTGTGTGAGGCCACCTCGGTTTAAACCTTCCGCTATAACTCACGACAACAGACACACTCGAACCAATATCAAATAAACAATGCAAAACTTGTATTCTATTATTTTAATTTTATAAAACTTGTTTTCTATTATTCTTTTGATAGTCACTAACTGTTTATTGTTGAAGTGCACGCCGCATCCCTCTAAGACAAATGACTGTTTACGCATTGCTCTTCCATGCGCTATATAATGAACTGCAGGCCACACACCATGGAGCCGCTCTGTTCACTCTGGGAGCTCTGGGGTTAGTATCTTTCCTCATAACCTTTCAATCTGTGTGACTGAAATAAAAAAATTAGTCTTTTGGAACACTTGGGAACAACTATTCACAGGGGTTTGCAAAGTTCACGGCACAGAATCTTAGTGAACTATAGTAACTACCGAGATAGACATATGTAAGAAATGAGGAAATGATCACAAGCAAGAAGCCTAAACTTATATTAAAGTCAAAAAATTCTAAGAGTATTTGGTTACACTTTATTTTAAGGTATATGTGCTACAGAAGTTAATTAGTAGTTATTTAACTACTGAACATATAGGACTATGTACTACAGGGTTAGGGTTTAGTTGCATGTAATTATGCATAATTTATAGTTATTACTACAGTAACGTAACATCTAACAAGGACACATGTAAAATAAAGTATTACCAAGTATTTCTTTAGATCAACTCTCTTTACTTGCACATGAACAGAGGAAGTAAAGAGAGAAGGAGAGACACAACAAACCACTTCCGAGACCGCAGTATCATTAGGTGCTTGAGAGACTTCAGAAACATTAACATAAACCTGATATTTCACGGTTACATACAGTCGAGTAAAAGAACAGCAAGAGAGAGTAAAAGGTACTTTTACTCTGAATTGCTCTTGTAATAGAGATAGATTGAGAGAAAAAGATCAACAGATCAATAGATCTAAATAACTGCTCTTAGTGTCTGGAGTTTTTCTCTTCTTCACCAAGCACAGACACATTCAGATCTCTCATCATAAACTTGTCTCAATACACTCAGCACTGTACAGGTCATGCATATTGCGGAATGGTTGTGAATGTGGGGGTGGGGTTGGTGTATTACAGGAAGCACTCCCCCCCCACCCATCCCATTAATCACTCATAGGCACCCACACCTTAACCTGCAGCCTGCCAGTTGAGAGGCTGAACCAGTGTTCTCTTAAAAGCCTCTTATTAAAAATCCACTTTTATGAAATTACCGCCCGGACCACAGTGATGGGAGCAGCTATGAACTTACACTGACAAACCTCAGTGTGTGTGTGTGTGTGTGAAAGCCATTAGGGCCTCCATCACAGGCACCCCGGCCTCAGAGCGCAGGGAGGAAGATAATGGCCAGGTGTGGTCACACACAGTGAGGTTAGTGGCCACCACAGCACAGTCATCAGTGTAGAGTTGCTCTCTGCTGGATTCCCACTCTCATGAACCAGTGACTCGCTGTAAATGACTACAGTATATGGGAGGTTTTTATAGATTGCAAGTCTTCACAATATTTTCTGTGAGTTCTTTTTTTCTTTTTACAAGAAAATAATTCATTATGTTCTCCTCACCTCTCTTTCGGTCCTCTAACACAGCTGGTCACCACTGTATTTGCTGGTCCCTATGTAAACTCTAACGCTCAAAATAATTGTTTTGAGAAGGGCAAATTAGTTCAATCAAATTAACTTTCATGAGTATTTAGAACTTTCTGTTTCTTTTGAGTTCACAAAACCGACACATTTTAAGTAATCTAATGGTTTCATTGTTTTGAGTTTTATGAACTTGTTTATTTTAATTTAGAAAAACTTCAATTGAACTGAAACTGGACTGAGATTTCTATTTCTGAGCATGCGTTGACACTCAAAAGGGAGAATAAATGCTAAAATTAAGTGTTATATAATGTTTTTTGTGCAAGATTAATGTTAAGTGGGGGATTTAGGAGTTTGTAATCCTTTGCTATTCCAATTTAGATGGGTTTTGTTACGTGGGGTATTGGGGGTGGGGGGAATTACCATCATGGTGACGAGTATGATAAATGTACTATATTGTCATACTCTTTATTTTTAGCTGAATTTTAGCTACATTTCCACTACCAAAAATATAAGTTAATATTGATAATACAAGTTAATTTTAAGTTAAATATATCAATTCACACTCAAAAAAAATCAAGTTAAGAGCAATTAAAATGTATGAGTACAAAATTCTGCCAGTTCTGCTTACTTAAATTTGAATTTTTTAACTTAAAAAAAATTGATGTATAACTAATTACCTCAACTTACTTTTTTTAGGCTTTTTAACTTAACCAGCAAGCATTCCTTGCTGAACCAGTTTCAACAGAAAGGCCATCCTGATTAAATATTACTTTAAGCAAAATAATAGCAACTGAACTGCATTTTCTCATGAATTAAACATAGTACAGAATAAATTTAATTCAATGTGTTACTTGCAGTTTCTTTGTAATTATTTGTTACAATTTCCAAGTGAGAACTGTGTAAGTAAACCCTACACCCGTGTTTCCTTCTTATAGCACACCTCTATTGAACATGAGGTTCCCTTAAAACATCTCAGTATGTAAATATAATAAAGTGGCTCTTCTTCTTTCAGTAGGTCCTCTAGTTACAAGAGCAACTGTCTGATTGAAGACAAGTAAATAAATAAATATAAAATTAAGCAAGACTTTATCATTAAACAGCACCCATGTATTTACTAAATTGCCTACACACATTTTTAAAGAATAAACACGTGACCATAGCACCTTTGAATCTCGTGATGTCACTGTTAACACTTTCTTCCACTGAATCTCTGTATTTGTGTGATTGTTTCACATTAAGGATATAGAGTGAAAGACTATATGCATCTGTTTCATCTTTATGAGTGTGTGAAGAACAAGAACAGGATAGGATGGTGGAACGTTTGATTAATATCAGAAGCTAATATTTGCTGAAAGACAGCCACCCCTCCTTACCGCTCATTAAGAGTGTGAGACTGAACACAACTTCCTCTGTCACTCTGTTTACATCAGTTCCACTCAACATGCCATTAAATTATCATTAAATGCAGCCTGCGCTGGAAATTACTGCCAGAATTACAGAGGTGTTTTTGTGTTTGTACAAGGACATCTGTCCAAACTCACAAACATTTAAATAAATAAAAATATTCACATCTTTACTCTTTCTGACACACCACACAAATGCATGCATCATAAAAGACAAGAAAAAGAAAAATGCACATGGTTATATCACCATGTTTTGTTTGCTTCAGACATGTAAAAACTACAAAGAAATCATTCTGGTATGAAGAAGCTTTTCTTATTACTATCAATACTGAAAACAGTTGTGCTGCTTAATATTTTTGTGGAAACCTTGACACATTTTTTTTTTCAGGATTCGTTAATGAATAGAATAGCATATATTTGAATTAGAAATGTCTCTTGAAACATTATAAACGTCTTTATGTCGCTGTTGATTCATTGAATGCGTTCTTGCTGATTAAACGTATCAATGTCTTTAAAAAAAATTGTACTGATCTCTAACCTTTGACTGGTAATGTATTTATATTGTTTTATATGAATTTTAGAATGAACAAAAAACAGCATCCGCTATACAGTGCCAACAGAGTTCAACAGAGAACATCCAAATGTGGGACATTTTGACAAACTTATCTCGATTTTGGACTTTATCCCTAACCTATAGCTAAGTAAACCCACAGACAGATTAATGGGATAGTTTAAAATGGTATGAACTATTTTTTATGGTACAATTTGGGGTTTCACAGTCACCATCCACATTTGTTCAATGTAAAAGAGCAGCCTGGACGTTAAACTGGACAATTCTTGTAGATGAACTGCTTGATAGTTGCACTAAAAAAACAAAAAAAACAAACTCATACATGTTTTGAGTCACTTATCTATTTTACGCACACTATCTCTTTAAGTACACGCCAGCTGCAGGCTTCATAGGAGTTACAGAAATCACACAAGGACACACACATATCAGCTAATGCACACTGATGTTGCATTACGGCTGTTATTATGAAAAAGCAGCTGAGCCTGGGTGAGCTCACACCGCTGTTGCCTTCGGTAACTGGCCGCGTGCCTGCGTCTCTGTCATGTGGTGATGAAGAGGAACCGGTGCCCGCTGTCACAGGGTGCCAGCAGCAATATATGACTCACCCCATATTCGGAGACTGGCGCTGTGCCAGCAGCCACCCACCCCTCAATAAGCAAGCATCCTCTAGACATTGAGGAGATGTGAGTCAGAGAGAGAGAAATGGACTTGTATTGTACCAAATAAGCAAGATGAGAACACAGCTATACGAGGACAGAAAAAAACTGTGAAAAAAGAAACAGAGCATGAAAAGTTAGAAGGTGTAAAGCCACATGAGAAATAAGATAAATCAAGGGGAAAAAAAATGAAAGAATGGGAGAGAAAAAGAAGAGGAGGAGAGGTATAGATTTAATAACAGAACCCTTTCTTGAGCACCTCAAGGTCAAATTTGTCCTTTTGAGGCCGGATCTGATCTCATTTAGAGTTTTTTAATCTCCACCAAGGAATGAGGGATTTTTTGTTGTTGCTGACAGGTGTTTCCTCCAGCTATGTCAATTGTTTCAAACACATCAGAAAAAGGATGAACATATTAACACTTGAAGAGGAAGAGAGAGATTATGAGCAGGCATGAATATTTAACTTCTATAAGGCTTTGAGACTGAGGGGTCAAGAACTGATGTGAAACACCTGTGTCCTCTGACCAAAAAATCAGACTAAACCTGCTACATAAAAGATCTCACACTTTCCTGTCAAACTCATATGTGGAATGACACGCTGTGTGGTATGTTTCATTACAGACGTGTGGTTTGATATACAGTTATGTTGCTCAATATGTGAGTGGAAGGTGACATATGTATCCACTTAGACGTTTTTACATAGTTTTGCACTAATTGGGAGGGCAATTCACTGAATTCTGTTGGATGGACAAAACACACACACACACGCAAAATTATATTCAATGGGCAGTACTACATGCATACTCTGCTTGATAAGTATGTTAAGTAAACTAACTATAGGAAAAAAGTACAAATGGACACTAAAAACCTGTTATTTGGTTGACTGTAAGCTACTGTACCATAATGAAAAAAAGTAGATATAATATATATTGGTTATTAGTATATGATATTGAGCATTTTTACTGTAAAATACTTAAAAAATGTTTTTATAAGACTAGATGGTAACACTTTATAATAATTATACAGTAATTAAGTTTTTACAAATCATTTGCAAACTATTTGTTTATAGATAATCAATAGTTTATAAACCATATTTAATACATTAATACTATTAACTGTTTACTGTAGACTACAGTGAGTTCTTCATTCATTATAATTAACAAATTATTATTGTTTAATTAGCTCATATGTAAAGAGTTAGATAATGCATTTTTTATTAACTGTAAATAGTTAGAGTTACTGAATTTGGGATTTTCCTTAGTTGTCAGTTATAATCCACAAAATTAAGAGAAAAACATTTTCACATCAGTTTCACTTTTTGAATGGAATTAGTGAAATTAATCAACTTTTTAATGATATTCTAATCATATGACCAGCACCTGTACACACTCACATTTAGAGGCCATGAATTTGTTCTCTCGTCTTAGTGAATCATGGCCATGTTGTACTAATATGTTCCCTTACTTTGTTTTAACTAAAACATGGCTACAATTTAGCAAAACGAGAGAACAAATTATTATATTGCCCTCAATGTACTTAAAACAAGGGAATATAAAAAATTTGTATAAACAATTTATACAGTCATTATTTGTTTTGTTTTTGCACACAAAAAGTATTCTTTTCGCTTCATGTTGTTAAAGTTGAACCACTGTAGTCACGATGACTATTTTAACTTTTCTGGACCTTGAGTGATGGTAATTTTGTTGCTTTCAATGGAGGATAAAAAATCCTCTCAGAATACATCAAAATATCTCAATTTGTGATCCGAAGATGAACGTGGATGTGTGGAACGACACAAGGGTGAGTAATTAATGACAGAAACTTAATTTTTGGGTGAACTAACCCTTTGAGTATGAGCTTATTTAAAATCAACATTTCATCATCTCAGATGCTACTTTTTCAGTGAGTTCATCACAGTGCATTATGGGATTGTCTTTCCACAAAGGATACATGTGATGCTTATGCAACGATGCATAAAAATGCTGCTTCACTAAGCAGCCCACTAGGTTTTGAAAAAGAACAGTTGATTTCCCTCTTCAACCCAGGTCTCAGCCTCTCTTCCACCTCCAGTAAAAATAAAACAACACTAAATCATCAAACTGCTCTTTCTTTTTCCTTACAACCTCACAGTGGGGAGCTCACCATATTCAGACACAATGTCTCTGATGACGAGGCCCTGATGTTTATAATGACGGCCCCCATTTTTTACTGTGCAAAATTACAGTAAATGTGAATCATATGCACTAGAGAGTATTGGTAGCACGGAAGTGGATGATGAGGACAGAAAAAAGACACAAAGTCAAGGAAATAGAGGAAATTATTACATTAGCAGAAAGTGTGTGTGCATAAATTAGCCTTGGGAAAGTCCACACACAGCTCATCAACTACAGTATAGGAGAAAATACAACCACTCTGCTCTCATGCAAATGCTGATAAATGACCTATCTACATCAGTCAGTCAGTAGAGGTCAACTTTACGTCATCATACTGCACATGATCTTCATCCACACGTCGTCATCCTAGTATTCTGGGCTGGAGAGACAGGTTCTTACTAAAGTTATACCAAACTAATCCAGTGTACTTCAGCACATTAGGAGTTCTGAGAGTGTGTCTGGGTGGTTTGAAGATTTATGTAAGAGAGGGGAAGGAAAGTGCAAGTGTAAGACATTGAAAGTGCAGAAAAGAGAGAGAAATCAGAGAAAAGGTTTTAGCAGCCAGACTGTTGGGATCAATCCACTTCAGCCGAATATCCCTAAAGCCAAACCCCAAACATGTGGAACCAATCAACAGCTGAAAATCATATCACCACAGCTTTCTTTCTCTGTCTGTCTGTGTTTAATAAAATCATAACATAACAGGGTCAGGTATGATTGGCTCTCCTTTCAATCCCACTAGGCTACAGAGGGAGTGTGGGTTATTCTAAGCAGCCAATAAGAATACACCTTCAGCGCAGAGGTCAGCCAATTGTGTCGCAGCTTTCTTGGGTCAGTTACCTTGTACAGGGAAGGTCAGGCAGTATGGTGTCAAGCTCTTAAGGCACCAAACCATTAAAACTGAATAAAACAGAATAGCAAAAAGCCTTTTAGAAGGTGAAGGAAAGGCTACATCATAAGACTGTTGACATTTATGAGTAATTTTATTAGTCTTTGAAAAGAGAAAGCAAACATGCTTTTTAATAGAAATGTTCTGTTGCTTGAGTATTTTGCCTTTATGATGTATACTTGTTGTTCATAAATATCTTCCTTTTCAATTAATGATGAAGAGACAAAAGGACAAACAAAACATACAATTATCAACAGATCTGCTACATCTGGGAAAGAAAGGCTCATAAGGCTATGGACATTTACGAGTAATTTTATTAGCCTTTGAGAAGAGAAGGCAAACGCTTTTTTAATGGAAATGTTCTGTTGCCTTACAATGAGTGAAATTTCCCGAACAAGGTCCCCTAGATACCATCCAGAGCTCAATTAAACTACATAAACATTTATTCTAGTTCAGAGATTCACTGAAGACTAAGGTCCAGTGAGAGGTCAGGGGATTTTCAGTGTGGTCTTAACTAGAATTAATGTTTTTGTAGCTTAGTTTGATCTTAATTAGATCTAATTCACTATGAGGCCATACTTGAAACTTTTTTCCCTTTTGGTTTTGGATGCATGACACTGAATGGTGTGTGTGTTTTTTATTATTATAGTACGAAGATGGAGAGTGTGAACATCCTGTAAAGGAATGTGGTTGTTGGGTTTTTTTTCTCTCTCTTGCATTTACATGTGCAAACTTCTCTTACATGTGTGGCTCAATTCCCTGAGTGAGACAATCTTTTTACACTTTTTATTGTCTAAAACTATGTTAATGGGGACATCGAGCTGGATAATTCTCAGAGTCCCTTTTAGATCAAGAATTCAGTACTGAGAACAAACAGATCAGGTTGTTTTTGGCTTTGCTGGTTTCCAAAAAAACACCCAAATTTGGCCCCAAAGGGCCACCCTCTGATTTTCTTTGTCTTTCTCTCCCTCTTATTTCTCATATCAACCCAGCTGCGTAGGTGTCATTTGAGCATTGGACATGTCCCCCATCCCACCACTCTGCAAAAAAAAAAAAAAAAAGCCTGTGATTCAAAGAGAATAATTTTTAACCATATGAGGTAATAAAACTGTGGGTTTAAAACAGACATACTGTATATTTTATCCAACCTTGAACACATTAAAAATGAGTCAGAAGACTTTTACAGTCACAAATTGGTGTGCAGTATGTGTTTCAATATGAATTGACTAATTTGTAAACAGAAGTCGGTGTTAATTTTTAGTTTCATTTACAATTGAGAAGTCTGTTGTTGATATTTGCATGTAGGTGTGTACTTAAAAAAAGAATGTTTCACATTATACCGTTTGCAAAACACTTTAGTGTTCTGGATATAGAGCCTAATGGGGGTGGTTGTTACCAAATACTGTCTGATTTCTGAGGGATCATGTAGTAAAAATTCTGAAAATTCAGCTTTAAGAATATTTAACACAATTAACACAGTCATCCTTTAGCTAGTGTTATATTATATGGTCACACTCTTATTCATGCAAATGCTTTTAAACCCTTCTTTAAACCATTCAAGCGCGACAAGACACAAAAGAGAAAGCAGTGCGGTACTGCCGCTCTGTCTGTCAAGTGTGCTGGTGTTCAGACGAATAATGCCACCTATTAGATTGTGCTGCAGTGGCAAGCAGTACGAGGCCGAGAGCTGTGAGAACAGGGCGAAGCCGGTGGCGTGATTGATGATGCGAGCCGCACCAGTCTTGAGTTTCTCACGGAGGAGCTCCGGGAGCAGAAAAGGAAGAGCAATGATGGTGAAGGACTATTTACCTTATGTTCCAAATCCAGATACAAATTTAGCCCTTTATCCGGCGATCTTTATCTTCATTCTCAGCAGCGACCGTTGCAGTCAAAGCCTGCGGCCCCGTGCTCGTTATGATTCAAATGTGAAAGTTGCGCCATCGAGAACCTTTACGACATGGTTTACGGCACTGATATCGAACACTTATTGGTTCTCACCTGCTTGGTCACAGATTACGACATGCCGTGTTTCGGTGGATTGACATTTGAAATGAGAGCGCGCCTTCACAAAGAGAAGCCGGATTCATATTTTCATGGATTAATAACTTAAATTCTGCTCTGTTCACCATAAAAAACTATTACCACCAAAGAGCACTGCCACTTATCATCATTTGAACTACTTTTGGTACCACTTTTGACATTTTTGCAATAAATAAATTTTTGTTATTACGTTTTAAGAAGTGGTTATGGGTAGATTTAGGGGTAGGTGTAGGATTAGCAGCGAGAATAATGTTATATTTTTTTACTAAAATTGTCATTTTTCTACACATTTCTCTCCATTATGTTTTATTCTTTTAACATTTTGTATAAAATGGGTATGTTTAGGTTCAGGATGGGGTTTAGGGATCTTACATTTATTTACAAAATAACAAAAGGGAAGTTATACATATATCTTTATGATATGAAAGATTCGTAAATATTTTACGTTTTTACGCTGTAAACACTAAGCATTTTTACGTTTTAGTGCTATAAGTCAATATTGTACATTGTACAAAAAAAGGACATTTTGTGTCTTTAAAAGTTACGTAGTATTACCTACGCATCAACAACGAGACGAGGCTGGAGTATAAGTATGATTTTTTTTTTCAGCATTAAATCAAAAACAAAAAGATGAATGCATGACTGACTCTAGTCCAAACACAGTCCAACATAATATTCTCTCAGTCTCTCTAAACAAATGCTTCCTCCTATATTAGCGTACCCTGCTCTCTCTCTCCTCTCTTGGGATGGATAGATTAGTGTGGGGTGATGGGCGACGGTGGTCCCAATATCATGTGTCAGAGTTTTTCAGTTCAATAAGAGAAATACTGATGATCTCTGTCCTGCTCTTTTCCCCCTTCACAAAGAATCCTGGGCCTCTCGAGACCTCCAGCATCAGTGAGGGAGCTGTCAGGACTCCTCTATCACAGAGCCACTCAGGAACAGGGAACACAGTCAGGGTAAAAATGGGGATGAAGATCTATGAAATATACTAAAAATAAACACTGAAGCTGAGATTTTACATATTTTATGGCAGTCCAAAGCCATCCCTTTAAGGAGCAAAAAGATAATGCGGCATTTGTTAGTTGTTTACAGCAATATGACACTTCCCTCCATTTCATCAACCCAAAGAGCACAATTATTCACTGTAAACATATTTAAAATGCTCCAGTTTCATCCCAGTGCTGCTCTTAGTGGCCTTGGTCTAAGTAGGTTAATCACTGGGGCCTCCTGGTCTGGAGGCCCCGACCATAAAGGCTTAAATTTAGTCATTAGTAGGGGAGTTTCTCTACTTCACCTAATCAATCAGTGTTAGATGGTGAAATAGACAGAAATAAGGGAGGAGGCTGACTCCTTTACTGCTCTCCTAGGCCACTCAAGCGATCAATAAGTTACTTTGATCATAATTAGATGATCAGGTTTTTTTTTTTTTTTTAGCACTTTAAAGCCGAAATCACTAATGGTCCTCTGTCCAGAGAGCTTACTCATGCATATTCCAATGCACTGCTGTCACGAAGGCCACTTCTGTTATAGTCCGTCCAAAACAACATAATTTATTGAGTTCTCCTCCCCTTCCTCCAACCAATAGTCATTTATCAATGCTGATGCCTTTAGGATCAATAAGGAAGAAATGTGTGTGATGACCCCATGATTACAATAATGATGGAAATGGAAGATGCAATATTTTATGCAAAGGCATAAAAAGATCCATAATACTAATCGTAAAACTGATAGAGGTTCAGTAACGAATTCTGTGATCAAATTTAAGAATCAGTCATATTAGGGGATATATTGATATGACAAGTCACATTACTGAGGAAAATATTTAAAAATAAAAATCAAACATTCTGTAAATAGATTAAAAAAACATTTTTATATATAATTTTCTTGTAAGACAACTTTGTACTTAACCCACTTACAAGGCATTAAGCATGCCAACCATTAAAGCGTGCACTTTTTTTTCCATTAAAGTCCCCCTGAAGTCAATCATTTTATCCACTAAAAATCATATTTGATCACCAAAATGACATTTTTTTTTATGTGAAAGAAATTCTTCATGCCTTAAAATAGTTTGAATGTAACTCTGCACCCTTGCTTTACTTAGTATATGTGGATCTATGAATATGCTAATTAGCCCCGCCTCCACTGACTCACACCAGCTCAGAGATCCACTCGGTCAACTTACCGAGGTAAACACTGCATAAAGGTATCGCTGGCTACAATGTCGGACACATTACGGTAATTAATATGATTAGCTTTTTATTTGACTACGTTATCAAACAGCTAATAATGTTACACAAACCATGTTCCTGTTCGTGAGTGAGTGAGACAGCTGTCTTCTAAAAATCAGTATCCTTAGAAACGCTTTGAACAACTCAGGTGGAGAAAGGCACATTGTTCATCATAATATCTCAACCCTTTGACGCGTACGATCACACTGGTGTCATTAGAACGTTCAGTGCATCACGTGATCAACTGCCAAATTCAAACATTTTTGCACGCGTTGGCTGGCGCTGCAGTGACAGACGCGCTCAGCGCTGTCAATATAACACAAATATTCATATGGATTTCTATGGAAGCGGCAATAACAATCCTTTCCATAATAATTAGACGACACGTTTTATACATATCAGATACACACTGTATAAGTAACTTTAAAGTTTACTGTATTCTTCTCTCAGTTCACCAGCTCACTTACTTTCATGTATTTCGGGAGAAGTGGATGAATTCACGTGTTGTAAATCCAACAGATCCGATTCTCTGTACTTTGGTGCAAACTAACATGGCGGTGCCCGTTGTGCGTATAGCTCAACTAACACGATCATTATAAAGGTGTTTAAACAGCAAAACATATCCACTTTCATGCTATAATTAACAAATTTGTGAATATTTTGAATAAAAAAGGAAAAATTAAATAAAAGCAGATCATCAGTCATACAGCGCTATTGTGGCTGCGGTGTGTCACGTGACAAGCAATGACCCGTCACCATGGAAACAATAAAGTGACACGTTAACGGTCGCCTTGAAAAACTCATGCTGGGCGCTCAGCCAGAATATTATAAACTTACACATGAAAGGGTTAAATACATCATTCACTTGTTATACTGCTAAATCGACCTGATTTTTCATATCAACAGAAAAATATACCGGAATAACCTTCTCTTGAGACTCCTCTGCTTCAGAACGTTCATAGTATGCTAAAGCCCGCTGGCACAATACATGATTGTACATGATTGGTTACAAGGCAGTTTGTGATGTAAGAAACACCAGTGATTTCAAACTGCGTTTTTGAAACTCTCTTTAGAGCACTGCAACCTTAAAGAGAAAATACAAAGCCAACAGTGTTGACTTCTGAATCTGCATATCAACAACATTAAAAACTGGATCTTCATCTCAAAGGAACTTTAAAATCAAGAGATACAATGAGTTTGAATTGTTATCTACATTTGGATCTAGTTTGGCTCTTTTATTTCCTGTTTATCCTTGAGAGACATATAAAGTAAATGCAATGCAAGTGGTCTTAATTGTTGCCACTTGATCTAACATCTCCCCCTCAAACTGATTCCTAACTCAGGCTGATTTGTGAATACTTGTGGTGTTTATTTGATTCTAAAGAGTTTAGTGTTCTTGTCACTATTAATGGCTCAAAAAAAGTAAAATGTCACCGACAGCCACTAATGCAGCTATAATTCTCTGGTGTTTTAAATGAAAAGACTGAGGTTTAAGTCTCAATAGCTAATTTAAACAAGCCGTCACCATGAAACGAGACACCCACATCCTCAGCCTGCCACAAGCTTTGCAGGAAATATGTGACTTTGGCATTCAAATACAGCACAGGTCTATTAAGGTTAATTAAGGTTAATTAAATGCCAATAAAAAATATTGCGAGAAACTGATGGAAATACTTTACATTTCTAGACTCAATAATTACACGTTTCGCACTGGAGTCACTGGGCCGTTACATATCACAGTAGGTTATCTGATCAAAAACGCTGTTTATAATGTCGCCATTTCAAGTTCTCTAAATTACTTCAAGGTCTGCAGCATCCAATCCAAACCATTGATGGTAAACACAGATTATAAAAGAAAATATACAGAGCTGTGTTGATTGGTGTCACTTATAAATGCTTTATAATTATCAAGTGTTATTTGTGGTAATAGCTACCCAGGCTAAATTTACAGATTAACAGTTTGTTTTTAAGTCTCATAAAGCAGAAAAAGTATGTTGGGGGCATATAACGATATGCAGGGTAAAATTCTGACTTAATATGTAACTGTTCAAATTTTTTATTTTGTTAATATTTTTTCTGAAGAAAGTGAAGTATTATATATACACAGTGGGTACGGAAAGTATTCAGACCCCCTTAAATTTTTCACTTTTTGTTATATTGCAGCCATTTGCTAAAATCATTTAAGTTCATTTTTTTCCTAATTAATGTACACACAGCACCCCATATTGACAGAAAAACACAGAATTCTTGACATTTTTGCAGATTTATTAAAAAAGAAAAACTGAAATATCACATGGTCCTAAGTATTCAGACCCTTTGCTCAGTATTTAGTAGAAGCACCCTTTTGATCCAATACAGCCATGAGTTTTTTTGGGAAAGATGCAACAAGTTTTCCATACCTGGATTTGGGGATCCTCTGCCATTCCTCCTTGCAGATCTTCTCCACTTCTGTCAGGTCGGATGGTAAACGTTGGTGGACAGCCATTTTTAGGTCTCTCCAGAGATGCTCAATTGGGTTTAAGTCAGGGCTCTGGCTGGGCCATTCAAGAACAGTCACGGAGTTGTTGTCAAGCCACTCCTTCGTTATTTTAGCTGTGTGCTTAGGGTCATTGTCTTGTTAGAAGGTAAACCTTCGGCCCAGTCTGAGGTCCTGAGCACTCTGGAGAAGGTGTTTGTCCAGGATATCCCTCTACTTGGCCGCATTCATCTTTCCCTTGATTGCAACCAGTCGTCCTGTCCCTGCAGCTGAAAAACACCCCACAGCATGATGCTGCCACCACCATGCTTCACTGTTGGGACTGTATTGGACAGGTGATGAACAGTGCCTGGTTTTCTCCACACATACCGCTTAGAATTAAGGCCAAAAAGTTCTATCTTGGTCTCATCAGACCAGAGAATCTTATTTCTCACCATCATGGAGTCCTTCAGGTGTTTTTTAGCAAACTCCATGCAGGCTTTCATGTGTCTTGCACTGAGAGAGGCTTCCGTCAGGCCACTCTGCCATAAAGCCCCGACTGGTGGAGGGCTGCAGTGATGGTTGACTTTCTACAACTTTCTCCCATCTCCCGACTGCATCTCTGGAGCTCAGCCACAGTGATCTTTGGGTTCTTCTTTACCTCTCTCACCAAGGCTCTTCTCCCCCGATAGCTTTGGCTGGTTGGCCAGCTCTAGGAAGGCTTCTGGTTATTCCAAACATCTTCCATTTAAGGATTATGGAGGCCACTGTGCTTTTAGGAACCTTAAGTGCAGCAGATTTTTTTTGTAACCTTGGCCAGATCTCTGAGCTATTCAGACAGTTCCTTTGACCTCATGATTCTCATTTGCTCTGACATGCACTGTCAGCTGTAAGGTCTTATATAGACAGGTGTGTGGCTTTCCTAATCGAGTCCAATCAGTATAATCAAACACAGCTGGACTCAAATTAAGGTGTAGAAGCATCTCAAGGATGATCAGAAGAAATGGACAGCACCTGAGTTAAATACATGAGTGTCACAGCAAAGGGTCTGAATACTTAGGACCATGTGATACTTTAGTTTTTCTTTTTTAATAAATCTGCAAAAATGTCAAGAATTCTGTGTTTTTCTGTCAATATGGGGTGCTGTGTGTACATTAATGAGGAAAAACTTAAACTTAAATGATTTTAGCAAATGGGTGCAATATAACAAAGAGTGAAAAATTTAAGGGGGTCTGAATACTTTCCGTTCCCACTGCATATGTGTAAATGAACAGTGAATGCTACCACTGAAACTAAGTGTATCCATATCTATATATCCATTTATCTATTCATCCATCTATCACAATGTCTAAGACAGGTGTCTCCTTTTTTCGTGAAGAGAAATTTAGAGCAAAAACCAAGACTGTGAGAAAACTAGAAGATAGAACCATTATTAAAGCGGTTTAGCCATCGTTCCTGATCAAAACCAGATGGTCAGCATCTACAAGATCTGAGTATGCACTGCTAACAAACACAGAGACTAAACCTTCACAGCTTCTCTGCTTCTAACAACTCGACCGAGAGAATTTAAAGGTGAAAGGTCAGAAAAGGGTGTCTGTGTATGTTTGAAATACTAACATTTCACACGGATAGACAGACAGAAATAGATTTCAGAGGGATAAGTTGATGGGATCACAGCTTGACTTAAGAGACCACACAGTCTTAAGCTACCAAAAGCTGACTTTAAAAGGTTAGATCGCCTGACCTTTTCCCTCCTAAAGTCAAACGCTGTTCAGATAAGTGCCATCCGAGAGTTTTAAAGTCAATAAGCTTTACAAAATAATTGACACAATTGCTGTTGACATTCAAACAGTCATAACTGACATAAGTAATAAAGGAACCTATGACTATTTCTGCCTTGATTTCGACTAAAAATCTGCAGAATTAAAGACAGTAAAATGTGTCAAACACAGCTGAGATCATACTATACTATAATCTTATAAGTAGCTGAGAGCAAAATAAAATTAGCTACAACAATGTGAACACCCTACATAAGGTCCAGGACACAAATTAAATTGTTTGTATAGATTTCATTTTTTATTTACATATATACACACACACACACACGTAAATAGAAATGAACATATAGGTGCATCTCAATAAATTAGAATATTGTGGAAAAGTTCATTTATTTCAGTAATTCAACTTAAATTGTGAAACTTGTGTATTAAATAAATTCAATGCACACAGACTGAAGTAGTTCAAGTCTTTGGTTCTTTTAATTGTGATTATTTTGGCTCACATTTAACCAAAACCCACCAATTCACTATCTCAACAAATTACACTTCATAAGACCAATAAAAAAACATATTTTTAGTGAATTGTTGGCCTACTCAATACTTGGTAGGTGCTGGCCAATCAAGCACACCAACACCATCTTTTGGTGATTTTGGCAGTGTGGACAGGTGCCAAATCCTGCTGGAAAATTAAATCAGGATCTTCAAAAAGCTGGTCAGCAGAAGGAAGCATAAAGTGCTCCAAAATTTCTTGGTAAACGGGTACAGTGACTTTAGTTTTCAAAAAACACAATGGACCAACACCAGCAGATGACATTGCACCCCAAATCATCACAGACTGCAACTTCAAGCAGCTTACACTATGAGCTTCACCACCCTTCCTCCAGACTCAAGGACCATGGTTTCCAAGTGAAATACAAAACTTGCTCTCATCTGAAAAGAGGACTTTGGACCACTGGGCAGCAGTCCAGTTCTTCTTCTCCTTAGCCCAGGTAAGACGCCTCTGACATTGTCTGTGGTTCAGGAGTGGCTTAACAAGAGGAATACAACAACTGTAGCCAAACTCCTTGACACGTCTGTGTGGTGGCTCTTAACCCCAACCTCAGTCCAGTCCTTGTGAAGTTCACCCAAATTCTTGAATCGATTTTGCTTGACAATCCTCATAAGGCTGCGGTTCTCTCGGTTAATTGTACATCTTTTTCTTCCACACTTTTTCCTTCCACTCAACTTTCTGTTAACATGCTTGAAAACAGCACTCTGTGAACAGCCAGCTTCTTTGGCAATGAATGTTTGTGGCTTACCCTCCTTGTGAAGGCCGTCAATGATTGTCTTCTGGACAACGGTCAGATCAGCAGTCTTCCCCATGATTGTGTAGCCTAGTGAAACAAACTGAGAGACCATTTTGAAGGCTCAGGAATCCTCTGCAGGTTTTGAGTTGATTAGCTGATTGGCATGTCACCATATTCTGATTTGTTGAGATACTCAATTAGTGGGTTTTGGTTAAATGTGAGCCAAAATCATCACAATTAAAGTCAGTCTCCAGTCTGTTTCACAATTTGAGTTGAATTACTGAAATAAATGAACTTTTCCACAACATTCTAATTTATTGAGATGCACCTGTAAGTTTTATTTAAATTACTTAAATATATGATAATGAGTTTGCACTGAATAGTTCAGCTGTATTTTCTGAATTCTGGGTGGCAGTTGAGAGAGTAACGTTACAGTGACGACTGGAGTGCATCCTCAGACAACAAGAAGGACCGTTAAAGCAACAACTAAATCTCGTCTCTCTCTCTCTCATTTAAACCTTGAGTTTTTAAACTGCTTACAGTCCTCCCAACTGCCCGGGACCTGTAACAATAATAATGAGCAAACACACCAGTGGACAGTGGCAAACACAGGATTTTGTGAACAATGAGAGTTCTAGACCTGCAGAGCTTTCTGTGATTTGTAAAAGATTTAATATAATTTGCACTGTTTATTTTATTACACTGTTTTTCATTGTCTGTTGCAACTGCTCTGGCAATGCATTTTGCCAAATGTAGCTAAAATGAAAGCAAATGTTACCCTGCTTCTGTTATAAATCCACTAGCATTAGACTACAAAAGGATGAATTCATGTGTACCACAATTATTAGATTCCAAAAATGCTCCCTATGGCCAGTCCAGACCCTCAGTTGGAGAGAAAGAATGAGAGAGATGTAAGTCAGACATATTACGGTGTATTAACGTTCATCATCATCAAAGCTGCATCTGACTTTGAACAAAACTATGTCACCACCGGAAATGTGCAGGTGAAAAGAGTCTATTTTTTAGCCTTTGTAAGGAAAGAGAATAATGAGAGAAAATAAATGGAAGGCAGGGAGACACAGTATGTGTCGGTTATATAGAGAGTACAGTAGGGACGAGTCGATTACACAAAGAATAGGGACCTGAGCCTCAGGAAAGATGATTACAGTCATTACAGAAATAAAGAAAGGAAGGAAGAAAGACAGGTTCCTGGTGGGTCCTGAAAAAAGGACAGGCTAACGTTTCTCACAAGGGAAAAAGCATACTAAATGATGTCTTAATAGAAAATATATAAAAACACTATGGCTTAAAAGTTTGGGGCCAGTAATTTTTGTGAAAGAAGCATCCTATGCTCACCAAGGCTGCATTTCTTTTTGTTCCAAAAAAAGAAAGAAAAAAAGTGAAACATTATTACAATTTAAAATGTTCTATTTGAATATATTTTAAAATATAATTTATTCCTGTGAGAGTAAAGCTGATTTTCTGCATCATTAAGTCTTGAGTGTCACATGATCCTTCAGAAATCATTCTAATATAATGATTTGCTGCTCAAGAAACATTTATTATTATTATTATCAGTGTTGAAAACAACTGCGATGCCTTAAATCATTTTGGAAGAACAAATTTTGTTCCGTTATATAAATGGTATCACTTTTGACACATTTTATGCAGCATTGCTGAATAAAAGTATTATCTTTAAAAACTTTTGAACTACCATATGCACAAATGTTTCAATGACGGCTAGGTTTAGGGGATGAAAAATGTACCTCAACATAAAACCAATAGTCAATGAAACCCAACCACAACAAGTGCACTTTAAATGCACCGATTTTTTTTATGTGATCGGATTCTGTCAGCTTATTCATTGTATTGTTATTTTAAAATCTCATGCAGACACTATTTTTTTTTCATTGTTTGGTTATTAGCTGATTTGTGATAGTAATCAGTATTTTGTTGTACATGTAAACAAACTCAATAGAAAGTGCCCATAGAGAAACACGCATGTGTGTTCGGTCACTCATGCACAGCGAAAATTCCCTGCATTTCAACTTTGTTGAGCAGGCGAAGGAAAGAGCTGAATCTAATGGTTGACTCGCACAGATGCAGAAGTCACAATTAGACAGTAAAGCAGGTTAAGGGTGGTCTCGTAGAAGACATCTGTGTGTATGCATGTACTGTATGGTCAGTATAGCTGTAATCTGGACTAATCAAATTTTACCTAATCTAGATACCACACTCTTGAACACGAACAAAACAGACCACCACATCACTGAAACCACCGCATATCATGCTACAAAATAGACATCATCTTACTGTCACACACACCAAATGACCAACATATGCTCTAACAAACTTCATGTGTAATATGAAAGAACAGAGCTGGAGGAAACGAGATCCATGTTGTTTTTCATATCAATGTTTAGATTTGATATGCTGTTCAGTTCTTAAATGGCGGTTTCTGAAAGATGAGCTCTGTTCTTAACTTATCCACGGGCTGCATCCCATCACTGCCAGAATTTGTCCCTCTAACATCTCCAATTCCACCCTGATCCAGATTCAATAGACAGAGCAAAATCAACAGTAATATAATTAACATTAAAGCATATTTGTTATGTATCATAGCCATAAATCTATTTTCTTTGTTTATTTTGACATTTTTCTAGTCTGGAAAATAAACGACGTTTAATGATACAGGATATGTAAGAAGATTGGAGTGTTTTTTTTTTTTTTTTTGCACATGGCATGCAGGAAAAAAAATAGTAGGATAAATCTTGTACATGATTTATAAATCGAGGGAAAGAAATAGTAAATGGTGCACATGATTTACTTTTTTTTCTTGCATGTCATGTGCGGGGCTCCGTAACTTTTCTAAAATATTTAGGCATTTTTTTATCTTTTAGCAATATTGTTACATTATCAATAAATTATTAGTTAAATATAATAAACAATTCAAAGTAAAGCAGATTTTAAAGGAATAGCTGACCCAAAAATGTTCTAATGCAATGCTTTTTATTTATTCATTTATTTTATTTCTTTATTTTTTTTTTTTGCAGAACACACACATGAAAAAAAATATTTTGAAGAACAATAAGATCCCAACATGGACCTCATTGACTTTCACTGCAAGGACAAAGAAAACAAAGACAATGAGACATAAAAAAATAAAATAAAATAATAATATTCTAAAACTGAACAGCCTATAACATATTCCAACCTAACACTGGATGTATTTTTAAGTGAAGTGACGAGAAGGTCAACTATGGTAACCCATACTCAGAATTTGTCCTCTGTATTTAACACACAACCTTTGGGTTACAAGTCCAGCTCTCTAAGCAATAGGCCACAACTGCTCCACCATTTTCATGCAAACCTTACAATGATTATGCTTATAATACTAACCCAACAGCATGTAAGGTCATGTAAATGTCCTTAAAATATAATCCTTAAATCCATTATTGGGAAAGGTCATGAGATGTCTGGGCAAAACCTGATAAAACCCCTACTCTTTTGCCGCTTACCCCTCAAATTCAGTCTGAACGTGAACACCTTTATTGTCGTTGCACGTCTTGTGCACATGTCAGTTTACATTTTTATATCAAGAATGGAAAAAAACAGAATTTTATTGTAAACAAATTTTTCTTGCATCGCCTGGTTTTATCAGCACATTATTGTGCATGTAGACATAGTCATTATGTTTTATATTCATAGTCATTATATAGGCTGACGTTATAACCAGCACAGCCACAAAATCAATACTTCCTTTGACATATTAGCTGTAAGTTCAGAGTTACAGCTTATGTTCTTCATTATCCGGTGTCTGCTTAGACACCAGTGGCACAATCTTATTGGCTCTGCCTGGTCTGTGAGAGGCAACACAGATCTGACTTTAAACTGAAGCAGAGGCTGATAATAAAATTTCCCCCACACAGGGATGAGATTAACTCGTACGAGTCCTCCTGCATGGAGAACGTTCTCTTCTTTTACCTTCTCGCACCTTGTCATTTAAAATGAGCTGCTGACAGGAGGATTTCCTGCATCACTCTTATTTTGTGAGTGTGTGAGTGCATGTTTCAAAAGTCAAGACTAAGTTCTAAGTGTAAATTCATACTATTTCTACAAAATAAAAGTCTGCACTTTGTGTACTAGTGTTGTAGTCAAGACCTCCTAATCCAAGACCAAGACCAATGTGTGTTGAGATCAAGACAAGACAAAGATCAGTCCAGCACTCCTTAAATTCATAAAGATCCACATTACCGGCTTATAAATTACACATTTTTAATCACCAAATATAATTAGAATAAGACACTATACAGAGCTGTAACCAATCAAATGAAATTATTTTTTTGTTAATTCAAATAAATTCTCATTAAAAGCAAAAATCATCATGTTTACAATCAAGCTCAAATTTGTGAAAACAGCTCTCTTGCTTTTGTGATATTGCTTAATTATATTGCGTTATAATACAAAAATCCAAATCTCAGAAAAGTACTTTTTTAGCAATAATGTCTTGAATTTTGTGAGCATTTGTATTCATTTTGGACACAATCCTTCATTCATTTCTGAAAAATAAATCAAATTAGAAATAAGTTATTGATTGCATCTGAAGTTTTACATCCAATCCCATTGATGTTAATAAATAAACCACGTGTATGTTAACAGCGCACACATCGCTTTTGCACATTACTCACGATTTCTCTCAGCATGGGGACACAGGAGGTGTCAGTCAATAAATGTGAAAACTAAATATCCTGGATGGATCGGCGTCAGGGTTTCACATTGCATGACTTTACAATAAAAAGAATCACAGACAGCTGTCGGTTCTGCAAACTACATTTCACTTCCAAACACATGAGAAATGATAAGGAAATAAGACAAAGAATTGTTATTAAAATGTTAGCCCGCAAGAAGCTTGCAATCCAAACTGTCTGTGTACTAATGTCTCTAAATGTCTCAATTGACCCTTCGCAAACAGTTTGATTGACAGGCGATCTGACCAATCATAACCCGAATCCTCCATTTTGTCTGACAAAGCAGTCAGGAGAGTTAGTAGATTAACGTTGGTGAACTTGAAAAATTGTGTGTCCTCACGTCTTTCCGCGCTTGAAACAACATTCCTTCTGATGTCCATTCATGTTTATTTGATGCTATAAATGAACTAGTATGAAGAGATGTTGGTTCACGAGCCGCTTGAAGGAGCTACAGCGATCTGTCACGACACATTAAAGAGACACTATACGCTATTTATTGTTTAAACTTCTTTAAAAAAATATGATATATTAAATATGAAACTGTATCATATGTCTGTCGACGTGTTGTCAGTGTCCTCTTTGCTCCAGGATGTATTTTTCACTGTGTGAGAACATGATGTGTGGCGTGAGAGCGCATGGCTTGTCGGACATAGCAACAGTAACTAAAGGGGGCGGGTCTTTGCCAAGGGTCAATTACAGTAGACCTATAGACAGATGATATTTGTGGCTTTAAAGCAATATTTTATAAAGTAGAAGGATATAAATGAAAAAAAGCATGCAGCACATATTTATATATTCGTCTAAATGGAGCTCTTATCAGTGTGGACGTCGGGATGGTCAATAACAGTATTAGAGCTGCAAAGTTATTTCAGACTTCTTTTATCTGTAAGTAAAAAATTAAATATAACACACAATCACACAATGAACTTTTAACTAACTTAGTTTCTTCACACTCCCTTTCCATTTCTTCTCCTTTTAACTTTGATGTTTACTGTGCATACATCTCTGTATACAATGGATAGATTTTAATCATTTTAATGTACTTGAAGTGTGCACCGATCACTAGGAAAATACAAGTATCTGATCAGGACTTGGTACAGGCAGATATATCAATATTCAATGACTCAAATCAGATTGGTGGCACAAAAAACCTGATCGGGACATACGCACTTGTAATGCTTAATCCCCCAGACTGTTATCGATATCACAAAAATAGATATATTATTTAAAATTAAGAGACATTATTTTGGGTGCTTTATAGTTGGTGGCACATGTCCATTTATGTATTGGACTACACCTGTAGTTATTCTACTAGATGTGATCTTGAGTAGGTAATGACGTAATATAGGCCTATCTACAAAAAATACACCCGGGACCAGTTGGCTAAAAGAATTTTTAAAGAATAGCTAAGAAAAGAAACTTTTGTCCAGAAAAGTTCTAGTATTATTTATTTGCATATGCCATATGGTTTGATAGTGTGATTAAATTCATACATTTTCAAGTATAACTCCTGATGCTTTTTGGGCCATTGTATATATGCTGCCCTTCAAACAACAAAAGTGAAACTGCCTATGCACTGGATATGTGAGTAACCATCAAAATCTATGCCAATTGTTGTCTGCTGCTACTGTCCATTATGCTGTCAGTATCCTTATATACTTTCTAACTGAATCCTGTGAACCTCGATAAACAGGTTACTGCAGATGTGATTTTCCCCGAGAGCGTGTATCTGGAGATCATCAGGAGACAGCGCAACACCCACACCAACACCAGAAGTGAAGTTAGCATAGTAACTACAAAAAAAATAGGTCTTAACACTTCAACAACGGTAGGAAAATACACCTCCTTACTTTCTTTAAGCATAACTCACTTGATGTCCTGCTCCTCTGAAGCCTCCCAGGCCACCCAGCCTCAGCAGCACCATATCAATCTTCACCAACATGTTTCTCTACAAGTTTTTCTCTTCATTTCTCTTCCGACTGTGCAGGCACCAACTCCGGAGTCAAGGTCTTTTGTTCCCTCCATTTCACGTGCCATAAAAACAAACAGAACTCAAGATGGCTGCCATTGCGATAAAGCAGTAAAATAAGCAAATGTATGAGCGTTACCTGCTGGCTCAAGAATCTGTGAGTGGTTTAGATGTTTAATGTTCAGTGCAAGTTGCTTTATTTTACTTTCAAATGACGTGACCATGTCTTTGAAGCCAGTGAGGGAAATAATGCAATCGGATGAAGCCAGCAGTGTGTGGCTGAGTGCTTGTCTATATATCCAATTTTGTGATGACTTTACGATGACTCCGATGCAATCAAAAGTAATAGATTTCTTCACTTTAGTGTTTTTTTACAGCAGCTGCTAAACCAGATGTTGATGCCTTATTGTAAGTGCTTAATACCGAAATCAACAAATTACAGAAAAAAAAAAATACTTGACATATTTATAAATATTGAAATATTGACAACTGTGGATACATTAGGGTCAGATGATATGCTCTTAAACATATAATACTATTTTTACTTTTTGTAGATAAAAATAGATCAATAATTGGTTTGAGTGTGACTGATATTCAACTTAGTGTTCAATCAGTCATTTATTGATTGATTAATTCCATTTATTGAGTCAGTCGATATATAGCTCCATATTAAAGAAAAGCATGCAACAATGTTATTCAGTTAAAGATAAATTATTTAATCTATTTAACTATTCATTATCAAGTAAGAAAGCTGCTACTACTAATAATAATAATTATTATTATTATGATTCATAAAAATGATTTTTTTACAATAATGTTTAAAAATCAATTGTGCATATCAGTTACTGGACACAAACAAAAAATTGTTTTGGCATAGTTCACAGAAAATAAATATTGTTCGATTTATATACGTGTATGCCTTTAATCAAACTGTGAATACTGAAACAGACAGAAGGGGTTTGTTGTAAGTAATATATCAGAGGTGAAAGGATGAAGAAACTACATCCATCTCTCTTGAGGGCAAAGGTTGAGAAAGCATGAACCTCTATTGCCACAGGGGTGGCAGCTAAGTTCAAATCCCAGGTGGATCAAGTAAAAGTGGGGCAAGTTGAGGTGAGGACACCCTCTCAGATCAGTCCATCAGTCTCTCAGATAGACGCCCAGAAGCTCTCAGTGGGTAACACTAGGAGAAAGGTACTGATTGTGTAAATAAAGTTTCTTTATTCTAACATGTATTCTGATTGGAGAGTATTGCTGTCATCAGTTTTAGACATCACTAACTAGCTGTGCAGTATGAGGAATGGAAAGACTGGAGACATGCATTTTAATAACCTTTGGTCATGAGAAAATCTTTAGGGGAAAATTAAATGTTTCATCTTACAATACAACACGCATTAAGTCATTATTTTGCACTATGCCAAAGGCTTACAGAGTCCTCTAATTACAATAAATGCTCCCAAAATGAAAAGATGTCTCCCATTACTAGCCACAGGGAATGCTGGGTTGGCAGGATGCTTTTGTTTATGTGTTCAAGGTGAACTTCACTTCCCATAATTCAACTAAGTCGGACATGCCTCCTCTTCCTCAATGTCTGTCACCAGTCTGTCACCGGAGTAATAAGTGGCAATCAGTGTAATTCTGGTCAGCTAAAGTGCGACTGTGAGGGTGGCACAAGCCTGTATTCAATCATGGGGAACAAAACTGCGGCCTGCTTTCTATCAAAAAAGATTTTTGCTTCATTCTGTTTTTCTTCTCTCTTTTCCTACCTCTCTCTATATTGGATATTTGATACAAAGAAAAGGCAGAGGAGGGTAGCTGAGGGAAGCAGGGCTGGATGAATGAAGAAAAATGGCAAGAATTAAAAAGAAAACCTTGAGGCTTAGCAAACTGAAAAGTCTGAACTGTCAAGGAATATAGGGACGGGCTACATAATGGACCAAGACGACAAAGCTGATCATTTTTCATTATTACAAAAATCAAATTACATCCTCTAATGGTGGAATAAATTAGTGTAATCATGCTCGAATGGGTTGTTCATCATCTGCCCCCTGGGGGATTTTCTGATTAATAGAGGACTGGCAGTCATCACTGACATTTTACATGCACGTCACACCTTTTAAAGTGTAAAGCCTGATTTACCAAGCCGACAAACATCAGATGAAGACAAAACTGTCTGGCCCAGTCTGGAAGTACAAAAAGTACTCATCAGTCTTCGTCAGAACACAATGCATGGAGATAAATGGAGACGCAAAAATGATGAAGATTGTAATATAATTGGTGAGACAATTTTAGTGATGCCCACAAAATTGTCTGTGGGGAACGTCATCCAAACGCAGCAGAAATACATCATGAAGAAAAAAAAAGCCATACTGTGACTCCAAACTTTGTGTTATGGCGAAAAACAGTTTACACCTCAGAAAACTCACATATGTGCATTCTACAAAGAAGTTAAAGGAGCAAACGTTTGCTGCACGTGTCAACTAATCTGACTGTTACTTTTTTGATCTCTTACGTCTATAATTTTAATTACCAATAAATAAAAAACATTATTTTAAAGTAACTGCCCAAAAAAAAAAAAAAAAAAAGATCTTTTGGACAGAGTGACAGATATGTTCAAAGAGCAACAAGTATGTCAGAAATAACTCATGGCAAAAGATCTAAGAGAAAGAGAACAATTAGTCCCTCTCATATCCTGCAGAGGATTAACTTCCATCAGTAATTCAGCTCTGGAAGCAATGAAGTCGTTCTCTCTGAAAGCTCTGCTAGACGACCTTGGTTACGGTGGACTTAGTCAAGCACACTTCTTTAATACCTTGTACTTCTGCCTACATTAATCACGCACTACAAGACATGTGGAGTGCATGAGAGTTTAACTTTGAGCATGCACAATAGTCGTGAAAAACTATATCTGAATGCACCAACTTGAAAAAAGTAGAAAATCTCAACTGCATTTATAGTATAAATAAAAATACAGTGTATCTGAATGTGCATAGATGAGGCTATCTAAACTCAACAAGCTTACTTAAAAGCATTTCAGGGGCTGTGAGATGGAGAACAGGTCTTGCACATGAACAAAACTCATCGCTGTATTACATAGAGCTGCTTTTAAGTGCAGCTCAAGGGCGTTTAGAGCAGGCATGAGAAAGAAAAGAAAAAGCATGTGATGAATGAGTTTGTCTTTGGTTTTGGTGACAACGTGACACAATGTGCAAGAATAGGCACACAGACAGACTTTCAGTGCACATTACATGCACTTAAAGAGATACTTGAATTGAAACATCCAAACTTCTAACATTCTCACTTTCTATAGATCTGCAAGTTCAGCATTACCACCCACATGCGTCAGGACAAAAGTATCGAAAGCTTTAGTATTGCAGCACTGATAGAAAATCTGTTTCAACATTTAAACGTATTTAACCTATATAATATATACATATACAGAGAGAGAGCCCTTGGATTTTTGATCATTTAAAAAAAAAAAAACCTTTATGCTAAAAAGGTTTTATATAAGAAATGTCATGTTTAAGTTATTTGTTTCTAGTGATAAATTATGTTTATATTATATATATATATATATATATATATATATATATATATATTTATTTATACATAAAGTATATTAGTTCATAAACCTTAATAAAAAAAAGATTTTAAACAAAATTAAAAAATTAAAACTAAATCTATTAAATTATGTCATGATGGAACCCCTAAAAGGTTTTATGAAGCACCTGACAGAACCCTTTAAGGTTCCATATAGAATCTATTCTTCTAAGAGTGTGTAGAAGCAGCATTTTAAGCAAAGATGTTCCGACAACTGCTAAGATACTTAATTTAAGACAAATTTTAGCAGTCCCAGAATGAAAAAGAAATCGACACTCTCATTTTGCATGCACCCACATTCACAACTCTTCTGTAAAATATCTTTACATCACACCTTCGAATTCTTTTACTTCCTCTCTCCCTCAGTCTCTCTTTAACTGCTGTTTTAGCTGCCCTCAGTGTATTCTACATAGAGTTCATACAGTTTGAGCTGTCAAAATTGTACCAGGACCACATAAATAAATAGCACCACTGGAACCAAAACAAAGTAATTACACAGATCCTATGAGCCTAACCCACTCTTCCTGAACATGAGGACCCCCTAAGGACCCCATGCCATGGGAGTTAGGTATTCCACTCAGTGCCTGGAGAGAAAGACCAGAGTGCAAAGCTGGTTTTGTTTTTGGTTTTACATCTTCCTTTTCTCTTCACGTCTGCATGTTGAAGGTTAACCGTTTTGACACATAGAGCACAGCCAGTCATCAGTCAATACAGTTTTCATAAAAACTTGATCTGGCAATGGATCACTAGACCCCTGAGTTGTCAGCAGATGGCCCTGAAGGGGTCTTTGTCCATGAATTCAGCCCTAACCACCCAGGGGAGTCTTACTTTTCCCATGTCCCCCTAAACTTTTTATCAACCCTTCTCCCTTACAGCATGTGGTGCTGGAGCATGCTGGGCTAGCTGAGGTGCTCAAGGTGCGCCTTGCATATTATGGAAACATTGTGTGCCCCCCTGGGAGAATGTTTGGGGCGCTGTTAGTGCAAGTAAAAAGCTGCAAAATATGGCCTGAGATTGCAGTTTGTCCCCCATGTGTGACCTTTGACCTGGGTCACTGAAAAAAAAATCCTTTGTTTTCATTTTACAGTAGGTAGAATGTGCGCAACTGTGTGTGTTTATACGTGTGTCATGCTCATCTGGAAGAAATGAAAAAAGTCATTTTTAATGTTTTGACAGCTTGAGTGAGTTAGAGTGTCTGTTAATCATAACCACACTTGGTTATTATACTCACTTGATACCTCTTGAATAAACAAGCGTATGCATACATATACACATATGCACAACAGGCCATGTAAGATCTCAAATTATGCATGATGGAAAGATTTAGCCGCAGCTATATCTACATCAAGATACGAATACAAATAATTAAAAATGTAAATGTACAAAATTCTATTTTATATTTACATTATCGCTCATAAGTTTCTGGACGGCAGAGTTTTTTTTTTGTTTTGAGTCTCTTATGCTCACCAGGGCTGTTTATAGCTGATAAAAATTACAATAAATACAATAATATTGTGAAATATTATTACAATGTAAAATAACTGGTTTCTATTTGAATATGAATTAAACTGTAATTTATTCCTGTGATAAAGCTGATTTTTCAGCATCATTACTCCAGTCTTCAGTGTCACATGATCCTTAAGAAATCATTCCGAAACAGTATGATGATTTGGTGCCCAAGATACATTTATTATTATTATTATCAATGTTGTGCTGTTTAATGTTTTTGTGGGTACATTTTCAGGATTCTTTGAAGAACAGCATTTATTCAAAATATAAGAGTCTATACTGTCACTTTTGATCAATTTAAAGCATCCTTGCTGAAAAAACGTATTATTAATATTATTATTTTTTTTTTAAAAAAGAGCTTTTGAATGCTAGTGTCCATCCTTGCCAAAAGATTATTTGAAATATTTTGTTTATTCACTAAGACACCATGTTCTTCCCTGCATCTTGTGGCCATGGCTGCATTTATAGGTTTATTCTATTTATAGTGGTCAAAACATGTCTTGTCTTATTAATGCTCGTGTTTCACTTTCTGCACAATATTTCTGGAAGCAAAATAAATAAATAATAATAATAATAATAATAATAGCAAATTAAGTGAAAACAAATGTTGGAGGAAGGAAGAAAAAAAATTCCAGCACAGGATGTACAGGTGCTGGTCATATGATTAGAATATCATTAAAAAGTTGATTTATTTCACTAATTCCATTCAAAAAGTGAAACTTGTATATTATATTCATTCATTACACACAGACTGATATATTTCAAATGTCTATTTCTTTTCATTTGGATGATTATAACTGACAACTAAGGAAAATCCCAAATTCAGTATCTCAGAAAATTAGAATATTGTGAAAAGGTTCAATATTGAAGACACATATTATATGACCAGCACCTGTATGTAATAAGAACACACATGAAACTCACACAACAGTCTACAAGTGAGAGCAGCCAAAGAAGACAGGTCAAGCAGAGGTGCTCCTGGTATTGCTGAGGCGAGAAAGCCTACAAATTTCTTTGGATTTACAGAACATTTATGCTATGTATGTGAACAACTTAATAATTGGAGCACATACAAGGTTAAGGTGTCAAAGAGTTTGAGTCAAAGTCACAATTCTGAAGGACAACGAACAAACGACAACAACAAAAACATTTCTTTACAGAATTTTCTTGTAAGCCTGTGTTGTGGGCACAGAAAATTAGTCATCTAAACTTATTGTAAAATAGCGTCCCACTAGTCAACTCAAAACAACATCTGCTGACTGTTTTTGCTGAAATCTTGCTCTCTTCTCTCAGAGGTCTGTAACACTCACCAATTAAGAATAGAAGAAAGGGATGACAGATTAAATGACTGCCTATGACATTTCTCTCTGACATTCATCATGTAGAGCCCCATTTTGGCATGCAAATTCACGGAATAACGTTCACTTTCAATGTGTTTGTCCCTTGAGGGATTGTCAAAGAAAGGTGCAGCTTCAGTGGAAAAAGATGTACATTGAATATACACATGATATTCTACCATTGCATTCATATTTTATTATTGATTAAAGAATGAAAATCCAGCCCCACAAAGGGCAACCCAGGCTCATTAGCCAAATTTATACCTGTGGCAACATTTCTGCAAAATTACGTTGTGTTGTGTAGGTTTCGTGACCGTTTCAAACTGAAATGTCCAGTGAGTGATGCTCGAACCATGTTCAGTTTTATCCAAAACAGATAAACGTGGATCAGGCATTTATTACATTGGTTCTTGTACGCATCACCGCAGTTCTGAATTGAAACGTCCAGTGAGTGCCGCTAAAAGGTTAATCCTCCATCGAGTTTTAAAATAACATACACCTACAATTAACCCTAAACATACCTAACAGTGTTAACAAAAGCAAATGCGACATAAAAACGCAATTGCTGAAGCAACCATGCCATTTTAGCTTGTTTCTACAAGTCTTTGAGCTCTTTTGTCGTAACTCGTGTTTCACAGGACTCATACCCGAGCGCTCTGCAATTATGCACCAGCTGAGCTACCAAGCAAGCTCAGTATACCAGAAAAGCCAAACATATGCAGCTGGTTATGTGATGCAGACTAAAAAAAAGTGTTTTGAGGACATAATATAATATTTTGCAAGGAGCCGTGTGAAAATAAGTCTTTATCTATAATCTGCCCTGTGTATAACCATAATTTTGTATAAAAAGGATTAAAAGTGCTTGCTGTTTTACTGCCTGTAATGTTCATTTCTGTTGGAAACTGCAATAATATGTATTGGTAAGTATTTTGCATTTTGCAAAAAAATTCATTACAGGTATGCTTTTCCAATAAGCCTGTGCTGCAAAAGGAAGTGCACATGCATCACATAAAAACCTTTTTTGTTGTTGTTGTTAAGCAGTCCTATTAGGCCAAAAAATATCAATAGCACAATTTTAGGCTATAAAAATTTAATTAATTTAATTTAATTTATTGATTCATTTCCTGAGTTCTCAACTCTGGCACCTAAGGTCCACCTTCCTGCAGAGTTTAGCTCCAAATTTGATCAAACTCGCCTTCCTGTAGCTTTCTACATGAAGTCCTTTTTTTATGAACAACATCATAACTAATATCTTTCTGACATTTTTAATGATTATTGAAAATATGTTATTGTTATTTAAAGTACATTATGATAAATACTTTGCTTGTTACATATATGTGCAACATTTTAGCTATAAAAAAAATTCTAAATGTTACCTAGATTATGTTCATTACCTGTCTAGCGATGCATGTTTATGCTGAAACATAATTAAATGTTTTGTATTTTTTTTTTTAAACTTGGCTCACATGATTTTTGTTCTGTGCTTCAGAACTAACACTAAGGGAACAAAGTGAGCATTGATGCTCCCTGGTTTTCACAGTGCATTGTAGGACTTTTTGTGGAGTGAACACGTCAGTTCGGTAGTAGGATTTCGTCATTGAGACAGCCCTTAAAGTGGCCGACTCCCTGTTCAGTGCCCTCCCTGATTACTGAATTAGGGAGGTGGTTGAGACGCACCCCTTGATTTGCTTACCTTGTTTTCAGATGTGTTTAATTAGAGCTGGAGTTAAACACTGCAGGAAAGTCAGCCTCGAGGGCCACAGGTGAGTTATTTTTACAAAATTTAGGACACAAGGCTAGCTTTTTTTGAAGTAAAATGTTTTAGTGTATAAAATTCCAATATCATCAACATTGGCAACAATGCTTTAATGCACTTTAACAAATAATCAATAGTTGTGACCTTGACTACAGCTTCCTCCTCCTTAAATGGGGAAAGACTATCATCTCCAAAACTATTTGAAAATTCCGTGTCAATAAGATATTCCAAATCAGTACTAAAATATCACAACAATGGTACCATTAATTTTTGCTTTAGCTGGGAATTAAGCTGCTTTGGCTGCTAACACTCTAACGCTGTTACTGTATACTGTAACTCCTGATTCTCTAATTATTTTGCAAATGAAGCTTACGGCTGAAAATTGGATGGAAAATCAGGTAGTGAGACTTAGCCAATTCACTGAATACATGCTTATACTATGTATTCATCCTCAAATAAACAGTGCCTCTTTATAGTAGTCTATACTTCTGGTTAATGACATTGAGGAGTTATAACAAAATCTATTAGGTAAATAGTCCGTACATGTATAAGTACAGTAAAAGGCATGAAAAGTATGTGTTACTTAACACTGAAAAAGGTCAGCTTGCCAATTTTACTGCAGTCTAACAGGCATCTGAAGATGTATTGTTATAAAGAACAAACCTATTCACAAACAATAGCATGATAAATATTTACATTTTCCACAGTCTGTGTTTGCAGTCTCAGTGTGGCCACAATGAAAAGTGCATATGTGCATATGGAAATAATGTACTTGAGTATTTTTAAACCATTTATGGCCAACATGCTAAACTGACTGTAGAAATAACAGACTATATAGACAAAATGGTAATTTTAGCTTTTTACGGTCATTACAGCTATGTGAACATAAGAAACAAAATTTCTCAGACAGTTGTTGATTTCATTGGTGATTTCAAATATGAAATTTAATCATAACACCGCACCAGGAGTGTAAACTTACCGTTATCTCCACCCATGGTTCAACTTAAATCTGACAATGCATCTATATAATGGTTCGTCAAAAATAACTATGCGTAAAACAGACAGACAGTTCGGGTAATTTCTGTCGATTTATATGAATTCTGGCTTCCCAATATGTTACAACAGCGATGATCAAAAAACCTGGAGAAAACAGTTGCTCTTTTTAAACTTTGTTCAATAGGAGTGCCATATGCTCTAATATGACCAGTCATTTATGCCGTCATCACCCTAGTGTTGAATGCACATGTGTGCAGGTGAAACCTGAACAGCACATATTGCTATCTGTGTTTAAATTAAATTAATTTGAGCCTTGCTAATTTAAACATTCAAGAATAAGACGTGAAAGAGAACTCTCATGCGGACAGACAGTGTGCAAATATTCACTTTATGTTTTGCACTTGAACAGACAAATTCACACAAAAATGATGTCAACCTATCCGTCTTGGTGAGTATGATAGCAAACATAGTAGATTTTGTCTTAAGTGAACGTAAATATTCAAGAAAGACAACGCATGAGTATCAGTATAAGTATTTTGTATCCATGCATTGTCTTAAAGTGACAGCAGCCTGATATTCCTGCTGTCTCTGTTTTTAATGCTAATCAAACAACACTCTTAGCTGAATAGCTTTTTTAACTTTAATAATGATTATTCTTTATTTCATTTATACAGTGAAGATTATATGCAATGTTATTTTACATTTAATTACTTTATGTAATTTCTGTTCCTGAAAAGTACTGTTTGATACCTAAATAACCCGAAAAGCACTGTTAATTTTATTTGTATCTTTGCTCTATTGTATTTATTTGTTCTGTTGCTTGTCTGATTATTCATTCTTATTTTCGTTATTTTTATTTGACAGTAGTCCTTTTTTCCCCCTGAACAAAGAACATATCGAACTGTACTGAACAGTACCGAACTGTACTGAAAGTATGATACAAACCGTAAGTAATAATTTAAACCATTACACCCCAAGCCTAAACCAGATGCAACAAAAGCAAATAGAACCCAAAATAATCAGTGATGCTGTCTCCAATGGATGGGGCACAACGCGAAACAACAAATATCCATAAAATGATAAAAGGGCAATGATACAATTATCTATGATATAAAAGACTATAATAAAATGAACAGCAAAACTCCATTTTGTTCACGTACCCCCCTCTGTTACCTCACGAACCCCCAGGGGTACGCATACTCCAGATTGGGAACCAGTGGTGTAAGGGATAATCTAGGTTTGTTTTAGTTCTGTGTCCTAGTTTTCAGTTCGTTTCTATGATTTTTCATGGTTTGATTAATTTGCGCACCTGTTATTCATTTTGTTGATTGGTATGTCTGTGAATTTAAGCTCTGGTTTCTTTCTGTACATCATCTGTTCTCATTGCATTTTAATCAGTGGTTCTGTTCCCTAGTTTTCTGAGCTTTTTTTTTGGTTAATATATCTATAACTGCTGCGAATAGATCCCACTCTTCTCATCATTGTTGCAACCGTTCATGACATACAGAAAACTACAAACTTTTTACAGCTAAAATCATAATCAGCAATTCAAAATACTGAATTAGCCCAGCATATCCAGTGTTTGGATGCTTATATCCAAAGCCAGGATGAGTGATGCAAGCGAGTGTGCGCGTGAAACGGCTTTGCTCTGATCATTCAACCTCAGTGGTCCTCCCTGCACTAAAAGCTTTTTTAATTATGAATTCCATTAGTCTTTCTATCTCCCTCTCTTTCCCCACCCTCTACACCCCATCACGAAAGACGCATAGACCTAAACCCAATTGTGCATACGAACCAAACTGAAACACACAAGCATACAAATATATAAAAAAATTAAATAAAACAAACAAGCAAAAATGCTTCTTAACAATATAGCAGCCATATGTCAGTGAAGATGCTCCTTTCCAAAATATCCATCTTTAAATAAACAAACAAACTGCATCATTAGAGATAACATCAGAATAGGCTCCATAGCCCTTAACGGCATGAGTCACATCAGATGGAGATAAGTAGCCAGGAATATTGATTTTTATATGAAGTGTATTCACTCGCTTTTAACCAAAGTCTCTTAAAGCCATTTATCCTCATCGACAGACATTAAACATGCATCACTGCTGGATTAATGAGGACTACTGTGTCTGGTTCCACATCTTTGACAGTATAACAGAGTCAGAAAATGAAGAACAGATATGACCTTCATGCTTAAAGGATTTTGGAAAAAATTTCCTAGAAATTAGAAAATTACTAGGGTCTGGATATTTGGATGTGTTTGAACATGTATGTAAAAAAAAAAAAAAAACTATCGCAAGCGCCGTGGTTTCTGCTTTTTCAGACATATGAAAACACTAACTCAGTTGTCAGCATTTTAGGTTACCCTTTTTTAGGTCTAACCCTTTTTAGAAGGTCATGGCTGCTTCCTGTTTTGACCTGATCATGGCAAAGGGGTGATGCTGGAGCAATACACACAGACACACATACACAGAGATCTCTCAAATTACACTTCCACAGAGGCCCGCAGTGCATGTGTTCATGTCTGTGGCAGGGGCCAGAACTATCTCAATAGGCTCTCCATTCACCTTTATCAAAGGATTCTCATCCTCTTTCAACAGAGCAAAGCATATCTAAAGGCTACTCTGCATGTGTGCATCTCTGTCAGTAAAAGACCCGTGGTCTGCTTCTCTCTCATGAGATCCTATTACTTTTGTTGAAAATGCTAACAGGACAAAATGTTAGCAGAATAGTTTCAACGTGCACCTAAAACTGAAAATTCTCATAAAAAATTATTTACTCACCCACATGTTCCAAACCCTTATGAGTTTCTTCTGCAAAACACAAAAGGAGAACATTAGCATGCAATTACAATGAATGGGGACTTAAGCTTTTAGGTATAAAACAAAACACAAAATGATGGTAAAGGCCATAAAAGCGCCCCATACTACTTTATCCATCTTTTTAATGTTGAAGGGATAATAAAATTGTATGAAAGACCCACCAGCCCTTTCTACTCCAATATCAAGATCAAAGTTCATTTGAAATGGGGAGGGGATCAATGACAGGCATCACTGTTAGAGAACTCAAAGACTTTTCAAACAAGAGAAGGCATTTAAACAGACAGCTGACACTGTCAGGCTCCAAATAAGATGGTATAATCTTTAATTAGCCTGGATGAATTATTATCTTTACTGTGAACTGTATAATAAACAAAAATCAAGAGAAAGAGAATGACAGAGACAGGCAGAAACGGGCAGACACAAATGAAATAACTATGGCGACATTGCATTTTCATCTCTATGTTTTTATGTCTTCTGTGGGCATCTGTGCTTATATTTAGCATGCTGATGCAGTTTATTGAAGTCCATTTAAGGCTCAGATCAATAGAGGCCATAGAGGACAGACCTGCCTGCCCCTCTGGCCCATCTCATCATCTAAACCCACAGTTGATTCAAATTCAACCAAAAGAATATATGCTGTAAGCTACTGAGAGAGAGAGAGAGAGAGAGAGAGACACTATCTAATGATGCTGGACAAGCGGATTTGCTGTTGAAGAAACATTTTCTTATTATCAATGTTGAAAATAGTTGTGCTGATTATTATTTCTGTGGAAACCTTGATAAATTATTAAAATTATAAATATCTCTATTTGAAATCTATTTGAAACAGAAAATCAATTTAATGCACCCTTGCTGAATAAAACTATTATTATTATATAGAGATGCACAAATACTAAATTTCTCTGCCCATAACGATAGCTGATTATTAAGAATGATTTCCGCTGATGCTGATATTGATAGTCTGATTTTTCTTAAGGAAATAAAATCTCTCGCAAACAATGCTCCAAACTATACAGGGAACCTTCATTTGGTAAACTATATTATTAGATGTAACAATTAACAACAAAGGTATTATATCCAGCTGCTATTTATTTTCAGATAAAATAGTTACACTCAAAAAAACCTGAAATGTTTGTATAAAACTCAGTTACACATAAGGTAGTTTTCATAAGCACTTCATGGCAAATATATTCAAACATATAATGGTAACACTTTACAATAAGGTTCATTAGTTAAGCATTAGTTAATGTATTAACTAACATGAACTAACCATGAGCAATACATTTGTTACTGTATTTACTAATCTTCGTTAACGTTAGTTAATGAAAATTCAGTTGTTCATTGTTTGTTCATGTTAGTTCACGGGGCATTAACTAACGTTAACAAGACTTTAATAATATATTAGTAAATGTTGAAATTAACTTTAACAAAGATAAATAAATGCTGTATAAGTGCAGTTCATTATTAGTTCATGTTAACTAATGTTGTTAACTAATGTTAACTAATGAACCTTATTGTAAAGTGTTACCCATACAATTAACAATAAATAATTCCCTTTCTAGTGTTTTTTTAATAGCTAACTAAGGAACTGTGAACACTAAAAAAACATTCCTGACGTTATCTGACATATTGTTCACAAGCTGTTTTATTGACATCTTCCCATGGTTTAGGGACAATAGACATGACTAGACAAGATATGATACATTCCAGTAAGCTGTACTGTATCTTTCATCATACCTTTTGATGTTCATGTATGTTTTTCGAGATAACTTGTATTCACGTGGAAGAAAAGTCTTGCGCTCCATGCTGCCGCATGAACTGAGATGCTACAGCGATGTCACGGCACATTTAAGAGCGTCAAAACACCATTTATTATCTGAATTTTGTGGTAAAATAGACAGAATTTGATGAATCATAGGTTCAAATAGAGCCTGCTATTGCATTGCTATTTGTAACACTGTTTGTAAGTACAGGAAGAAGGAAGTGGGAACCGGCGAACATTCAACGTAACTGTAATATACAAAATAAATAAACAAACAACAAAACGAAAGTAAAATGGCGACAGCTCCTCATGGAGTCTGCCACCCACACAAACAAAATAAAACGCAACATAGAATCCAGGTCTGGTCCTCTCTCGTCCTTCACTGTCGTCGCTCCTCTTTTATGCTTCCGGAGCTCCTCCGTGAGAGATACGAGACCGGTGCAGCGCGCAGCTGACGCTCATTATCACTCGCATCACCAGCCTCACGCCGTTCCCTCACGGCTCTCGCCCGCCCTGCTCGTCACACTATTTTTTTAACTGTTATGAGAAAATTAAGTCATGAAATAATAATAATCCACAGCCATTTAGGGCTTCTGTTGAAACCAGGAATAACCCAGATATTACTTCATTAACAGGTGACAAGTGTCAAGGGAGGGTCGGGCACTATTTAAAATTGTGAATTTCTCTGAATTTTCAAACTCTTAGAAGCATTTAGGATAATTTAAGTACACAGCTGAAAGAAATATATAACTTTGCAAATGGTTTTTGGATATTTTAATCTAAAAATCTTGCATATTGTGCCTTTAAGTAAATTTAGCACAAAAGAGATTTTCTTCACACACAGTATGAGTTGCAGTCTGAATACGTTTTTCCGCAACCTTTTGACTGACAAGATATAGGGGCGGTTTACATATCGCTTCTAAAATCGCATGGAAAGCACGGCTGCGGCACTTTCTCTTCTTTCCAACGCACTTGCACTCCTTTGGCGTCTGTCGTTGCTATGTAACCATGAACTGCGCTTTCCATCAGGAAGTTTCAGCAAAGAATAAATAGATTTTTAGCAATTGCATTAGCTGTACTACTAGATATATTTATAAAGATGAGATTTAACACCCTGCCCCCTCCCCCCTGTACAGCTATGATCAGCTGTTCAGCTGAGCTTTCAATGTTTTGTTACAAAAGGCCGAATTTGATCGGTTGGTTCTTGACCACATGACCTGAAGTGCACTTGCGCCATTCTGAAAAGTTGAGAATTATCACTGCTTCCATTATGAGCGTGCCTGATGCGCGCCTACATTTGAAATACTGAATTTGAGTGCGCAAAAGACGTGATATGTGAACGGCCACATAATCAGCCTTGGCCAATAGTGATAATAATAGCATTTATCGGCCGATACAGATTGTTGGCCCAAACATTGGTGCATTTCTATTATTATTATTATAATAAAAAAAAAATCCTCAAGCTTTTTAATGACCTCAAACTTTTGAGCAGTAATGTGTGTCAAAAGATCAGACTGCATTTTAGTGTAAATGCAGCCAGACAGGACAGATTATTCCTACAGTTGTTTCCGTCTGACAGTCATCCCTCTCACACCTTCTCCCGTAATGAGCCTGCCTATTAAAAGCAGCCAAATGGATCAAACTCAGTAGAACTTTTTGCAAAGATGAGAAAAACTGGAAGCTTGCATTTCTTTTCATTCCGTGCCCTCCTTCAGAAAAGGGGCAGCAGAAGAAACAAAGAAAAAAAGGATGAATAAGGTACTGATGAAGCCTGATCCTCCAAAACTCAAAGAGAAGTGAACTCGACCTCTGCAGGCCATCTCTCTAGTACCTTCATCCCTGCTCTCCTTTTACTGAAACTGCAGCGCTTTCATCCTTCATCTGCACATTTCTCACGTCTTTCACGCGGGCTTTTCTTTGCTGAGGGTTTGCTTATGTTTCTTTCTTTGTCCCATCTGTCCCCTGCTTGATGTTATCTTTTTCATCCCACATTCCTCTGAAGTCTTAAGTGTAATTTTGACATTTTACAAAAGCTGAGTAAATGCTGGCCTTATGTAGAGTAGGGGGTTGGGGGACTTTATTGTTACATTTTGGCACAATTTGTCACAGCTCAAAACAAACACCAATCATACGCATTTTTTTCCCACTGATTATGTTTACATTTGTGATCTACATTTTTTTCCTCTCCTCATCTTCCATTGTTTACATTCATAATGAGTGTGTACCACTGTAGATTTAGCGATGTCAAATCGAACTCGCCTGAACATTACGAGGCAGCTGTTATTATGTTTCTGGCACTGATGATGGTTCGGCCACCCCGATTCTTCCAGAGAGGTTGCCTTTCTCTTTTATATCCTGTTTCTCTGTGCTTTGGTCCCTCGTTCTTTTGCTCTCTCAATCTCTCCCCCTGGAAAAAAAAAACATAACCATGGGGGACACATCAGTGGGAGTGAAATCATATCATTCATAACTCGCGAGCTGGAGTGAGTTTCACTTACAGTTTGATGTTAAACAACCTTTAAAAAATGCCCATGCTGTGTCAACTGCTGAGAATACAATTAAAGAAAACTTTCAAGTCACTTACACGGTATGCACATACTTTGCACATATGGAGAACATGTTGGAATGCTTTCCTTAAGGCAATGGTGCCCTCTTCAGTTGCTATTGGTAAAACACTCCATCAGATCTAAAGAGGTGGGTTTTTCTCTCCTGAAATAAAACCAGTACAGAATGAATGCATATGTTACGTAAAATAAATAAATAAATCTTATCACTTAGCTAATATTATAATTTGAACCAAATCGGAGTAAGAAAAATTGAAAAAAAAAAAGCTTGCTTCCCAGGAAGTATATGGAAAAAGCAAGACATCCAGGCACATCTGAATGTAATGTTCACATAACATCCTGTCTAGATGCCTCCATCTGGATGCTGTTTGTAGGCAGCACAGAGGTGCGCTCCCTGATATCTCACAATTCTGAGTGCATTCTCGGTTGATTTGATGAAATGGTGAAAGTAGTAAATTAAGTATGATTCAATTACTATTGATACGTGAGCATCAGGACTGGGTAGGTTACTTTTCAAATGTATTTCACTACAAATGACAAAATACATGCTTTAAAAAGTAATTTGTAATGTATTTTTTTAGGTTACCCAAGTTTTGAAACTTAATCTAAATAGGTTAGAATGGTTTGGAATACTAAAGCACGTAACACACACACAAAAAAAGAATTGCATGATGATATAAATGATATAAAGTTGCAATTGCGAGTTATAAAGTTAGAATTGTGAGATATAAACTCAATATTGAGAAAACATGTCATAATTCTGAGAAGTAAACTCTATTTTGAGGGGAAAAAAGTCAGAATTGCGAAAAAGTCAGAATTGTGAGATATAAACGTGCAATTTCCCAGAAAAAAAGTCAGAATTAACCCAAAGTAAAGATCCCGCGCTCTTTAGTTACTGTTGCTATGTCCGACAAGTCATGCGCTCTCGCCACACATCATGTTCTCACGCTGTGAAAAATACATCCCGGAGCAAAGAGGACACTGATAACACGTCGACAGACATATGATACAGTGTCATATTTAATATGTGGTAATTTTTTAAAAGAAGTTTAAACAATAAATACTGTATATTGACTCTTTAATGTGTCGTGACAGATCGCTGTAGCTCCTTCAAGCGGTTCGTGAACCAACATCTCTTCATACTAGTTCATTTATAGCATCAAATAAACATGAATGAACATCAGAAGGAATGTTGTTTCAAGTGCGGAAAGACACGAGTACACACTATTTTTCAAGTTCACCAACGTTAATCTACTAACTCTCCAACAAAATGGCGGATTCGGCGTTATGATTGGTCAGATCGCCTGCCAGTCAAACTGTTTGTGAAGGGTCAATTGCACATTTTTATCATGCAATTCTGATTTTATAACTTTGAATTATTATTAAGTATTATAACTTGCAAATATTAAATATTTTGTTAAAATTACTGAAATGTTCCATATTCTGCAAGGGCTATGAAACGTATGAGCAGAAATGTAGCTTAGGATGCTTTTGCAGACCGTCAGAGTCGGAGAATCACTGCTGTTTACATTAATAGCGCGCCACAGTTTACATTAATGTTTAAATTATATTAAATTTCAAAGTAATCATCTAAAATGCTTTTCGAATGTTGATTACCACCCATTTAAAAAGTAACCGTAATGAAATATAGTTACTCAAAGTTTCTATTTTAAATACGTAACTAAGTTACATATATTTCGTTACTCCCCAACCCTGATAAGCATGAAATATTTACTAGTCTCACCTCTACAACTCACTTAAATTTATTCATTTAACACGACATTATGGACGTACCTGTTATTGGAAGGCAGTCTCAAACCTCAAACAGTGCTGAGCATCGAGTCAGCAAGACAGTTGTTAGTAATTTCAAACAGCCACCGACAATCAATTGGACCATTTTCTCCAGCATGGGTGTAGTAACAAAAATCAACACAAGATGGAGGTAAATACCTTTCTATTGTACATAATTTGCAGGCACAGTGCCTTCCTCATTGGATTACCCCCAGCCTCAACACAGCACACTTAAATGACATTAGCGTTGTGAAACCAGATAAAGCCACTAACGCCCTCAGTCCTGATCCCTACACTAATGCAAGCTCACGGACACACACAAACAGACACTATCGCTTTCAATCACAGATACACTCTCTGCATGGCTTGTAACATCATCTTTATGCATAATTTCTTTCGAATACTGCAGAAGAAATTTAATTAGATGAATTTTATAAAAACATGTCTACCTCACATTTCCCCACATGTATAATGTACATGTATAATGTATATTCCCTATATGTAAATGTATATGAATAATGAAGCCTGTTTTATGACCAGTAAGATTTATTGAAAATGCATTTTGTGACAGAGGTCAAAAACTGAGGCATGAATCCGAGACTATTTCAATGATATATTTGTCCAGTTGCATTATTTTACATTAAAACTAACAGTAACTCTAAACTAATAAATGACAATATTTCAGGCCTGCTGATTAATGGGTTATATTTCCCCCCAAAAAATCTCATTACAATAATGCATTTGGATGTTTGACGTTTACATTTTTTGTAATTACCATTATTTTCTTTAGTCTGAATGTTAAACAGTGCTATTATTTAAAGCAAAATAAAGGCAAATACAACAAATACCGTGATGTAAATTACATAACTTATTTTAATTCTTTGATTTTGGGGTGACATGTTCTTGTCAGGCTTCATGAGAGTCACCCAAAAGTATCTCACTATGAATATCAATACACACATTTTGATGGATGAAAGCGTGTGTGTGTTTTATCACTCTCTATTAAAAGTTGTGTTTGTGGAAACAGCTGATTTGAAGAAGAAATGGCTTAATCAGTTTGTCGCTTTGATCTCGTGTCTTTTTTTTCCTTTTCTTTCTTTGCTGATTCTCTGGTTCATTGCTTTTTCGATCTTTACATTTTGTGTCTCAATCTCCAGGGTTTCAATCAAAGAATTTGACCCTTTGCCCTCTCGCCATTCCTTCACCAAGCCAACACAGACTTGCACTTAATCATCCACACACACACACACACACACACACACACACACACACACTGCTTTAATGTCCAATATTAATATTTGACAGGGTGTGTACAGTCAGTGACCTTAGAGGGTCAAAGGTCACTTTTCTAAGTGTGCATACACAGAGGGAGGGAAAAGCAATAACATTTAAAAAGAGGGAAATTATCACCCAAAAGGACACAGACAAGAAAATAAATTATGGCTCAAAACAAAAGTGTGGCAATCAAGCGAGTGTTCTCAGTTGGCTCTATAGCACAAGTGATCTGATTTCATATTAGACTCACATAGTAAGGCAGAGGATACCGGGCTGTTTCAGATCAATAAGGCTAAACAAATCGCATCCCAATACACACAGTAGGCCTCTCCCAGGGCCAATTACCAGTTAGGTGGAGGGCAGAGTATCTTGGATGACAAAAAGAGCCAAATAACCCAAAACAGATAAAAGAGGTACACTGATGCTGACAAACCAATAAGAATGGCTTGTACCGTGTGTCAAAGTACCGCTGGCATCCGGTTTAATAACCTGTGACGCTCCTTCTGTCAGCACAACGTGAGAAGGACGTGTTCCTAGACAAAGGTGCATATTAGACGCTTGTCAAAAGGTTATCCAAAAACATTCAAAACAACAATGTTCTCACCGTAATGTTGTTCCAAAACCATATACTATTCTTTTTCTGAGGAAAACCAAAGATATTAGGCAGAATGAAAGCATCAGTCGCCATTAACTTTCATTGCATGGGGGGGGAGAAATAAAGTTTGAAATGATGTGAGGGTATTTAAATGCCAAAAAAGAGTGAACTATCCTTTTAACCCTTAAGTTAATGGGTAATGATGGATTAAGAGGAATGTTGTTCCCGGAAGGACAGAGAATTCATATCCAGGGATATGTATTGATAAAATTACCAAGCAATGCATCATTGTGGATTTTGTCATAAAAAAGACTGAAGCTGACTCTTGTGATTAAGGGTTAGGAAAGAGAAGGAATGAAAGGGTGAAGGAAGAAAGAAGGGAAAACAGAGAGAAAAGTACTGTAGGGGAAAAATAGAGATAGATGGAGTGCTTTGGAGAGAGAGAGAGAGAGAGAGAGAGAGAGAGAGAGAGAGAGTAGGGGAAGAAGAAGAAGAAGAAGAAAAGAGTGAAAAAGGATGATTGGGGCTCTGACGAGGGAGAGAGGAAGAGAGAGGGGGGTTTAAAACGTCAGCGTATGTAGGAGCCCTGCTGCCAGTCTGCATGTACTGATATGCGCGACGCTCGAGGAGTTTGCGCTCCGGTCAGGCTCGCGCACTGGGATCCTAACCGTCACCAGCACATAAAAGCGCGGATAACGGAGATGATTCCCTTCACACAGCGACACGAAACGGAGCAAAGTGTACGCAGATTGCAGCGATGAAGTGTCCTGTCAGTTTCCACACACCTTTGGATGTGACGAGCTCCAAGTAGCGGGAGTTTACCGTGACAGACAGCAGGTGGGATTCCACTCTGAGGAGAGCTCGCGCTTGACTTTTTGTTGGACATGGGACCGGGTCTCGTCTGTTTTGGATACGCTAGCGGAGGAACCGCGTCTTCTTGAACGAAGAGCTGTCGACAGCAGGACAACGACGAGATGCGCTCCGACCACAGCTTCATCCTGCTGCTCCTCAACGGGACGGCGTGCTTGGTGAGCGGCTACGTGTGTGATTTGAGGTCTAAGGGGTGATATTAAGTTTCAGTATTGTGTTTATTGAACCGAACGGGGTCTCTGTCAATGGTTGAGTGGTGCGCTTCACGTGGCCGACACCTGTGCGCCAAGGGGTGGCCGTTATCGTCTTCCCGCCGTGCGCTCGAGGGCGGGAGTTTAGGGCGCAAGCTCTGGATGGACCCGCTCGAGCGCGTATTGACTCTTTCTTGAACGTCACGGTTCGCTTCGCGCGCAGGGGGTCCCATGCCTATTCTGTGTAGTTTGTGTGAGTTTGTGTGGAGGAATAAGATGGAGGAAGGAAAGATACAGTGAGAAAATTCAGGGGCGCCATGATTCTAGTTTTTGAAAAGAAAACAACGTAGCAATGCTAAAAAAACTTTTTTTGTCGAAAGTATTTAAGGAACATCACATGATCAAGTGTGCTGAAGCATTTATACAGCACAGCTGTGAGTGTGATAGTGCTTTTGTGCAACAGATTTATAAGCAATTTATGTTAACTTACTTTGGTTTCATACCAAAATGGCCAGTTCTTCTGTCAAAGAAAATATTTCCGAAAGAAGTTAAAGTCACCATGAAATCTAAATCGACAGTTCTTGTTTTTCTTATGGAATGTTGCAGCAATTATTACAAATTATTTATTAGTGCATATCATTATTTATTTTTAAAGTCATGTGTCCTTTAATCAATCCTTTAATCTTTAATCAAAATAACTTCCCCTCCCACTTGCAATGACATCTCTTCTCTGATTACGTATTTACTGGCGCAAGGGCGGGACAACCTGTCACTCATATGTGATCACAGCAAATCAAGAGCAAACCACAACAATCTAACAATCCAGTCACTTCTTAATGGCCCTATATTTTTCTTGTCGAGATGGAGTTTTACTCAGATATACATCACAATAGCGAATATTCTATCATTAAGCAAAGCACAACATAAAAGCCGATCTGGAACACTCTGGGTTTTCCATTTTGCCATTTCACGACGCGTGAAAAAAAACATTCTGACATACATACATACATACATATATATATATATATATATATATAAGCAACTTCTCTTAGTTTGCACCACTCACATACTTTAGTCTGCAACACACCCAAATATTGTGCTACAAACTGATATAAACTGAAAATAAAAAATACAGTTCCATATATATATAGCTATATAGTTCAATTTCCTGACTTACAATTTTAAATACATTTTAAATAGACAAAGTGCAATTGGACATTTTCTAAACTTTTGTTTCCATTACAAAAAAGGATTAAAATGGTTGCATGAGGGTTAATAATAATTTATTATTATTATTTGGGTAAGGGCAAATGATTTTACGAAGTATGACTCAATTGAACTAAAATTGATTTCTGTAACAGCATATTTAGACATTTTTTCCAGACATGACTTTGTGGAACTAATAATTTTTATTATTATTACTAGTATTAGTATTAGTATTATTTAGCAGCTCTCAAAATCCACTTTGCGCAACAATCTTGAGGGGGCATGTGCCTCCTTTAAGTAGGCATGGCACTTCTGACAAAAAGACCTCTGAGAAAATCTCCACAGCTAACATTTTAATGAAAAAGTCACTTGTTGTCTTGGCACACTCTCTTACACTGCTCTTGGTGTACCTATGACTGATATCAATGAGTAAAATATCCATAATTTAACTTTAGAGCAAAGGTTGTGTACGGCTGCCTGTTTTTTATGCACCTGCTGCGAAGGTGTTATAGCTTAACACCCGCAGTCTAATTTTAATCCCCCTCTGGCAGTCTCTGTGTTACAATTATCTGCTGTGTAGCTGGAATAATTCATGACTTCTTCTTTGACACATTTTAATCCTCTTGTATTCTGCAGGGATACAAAATGATGTCATTAAAGTGAAAAAAGAGAAGCATATCAGAATTAGGAATCTAAGCAACAAACAAGCATTGCTTTATTTGTAGAGTTTAATTATGCCACACAGGGTCTTTTTTAGGATGTTGCTTTAGTACAAATCCAGGTTCCTGCTGTAAATCCTCCCATTTGGCTACTTACATTTGTCTGTTCGGAAGGGGGCGGACAACTAATAACCATGACAAATCTCCCCTAGAATAATTACAAAACACCTACGTGTAATTAACTGAGAGGGGCTGCCAGTGAGAGGAAATTTAATAAGGTCACATTCTCTTAAATCTGTAACCCAAGTTTGTATTTGACGGGGTCAGTCCTGAGAGAAATACAAAGCATTCATACCAGGGCATCACCAATCTTAATAAAGAAAAAACACAGTCTTATAGAAATGATCCGAAACGAAAGAGATGTTTTTTACTTTGTGATATGAAAAATAGATATTGCCAAGAAAAGAAACAGACTGAAAAGAGCAGACTCATAAAATTACAGGTGAAGGTTATAAGGAATTTAATTAAAATGCCATACTTGGTTTTCCTCGTGTGGCCTGCAGAATGCTGTCAGTGAATACCTTCAGATAAATAACCGTACTTTACGTCAGGAAGACACTAATAATGTAATTATCCAATTTAGCTTACGGCGTTAGGTCATTTATCTGCCACGTTATTTAAAACCTGAGGGAGAGTCAGACGAAAGAAAATGGCTTATGTGTTCGCACACCTAAATTGGGCATCATGGGTAATTCATTTGCCATGTGACAGTGATAAATTATAGAGTAATCCGTAAATTATCCCTTATTAAACACTATTATGCCATTATTATTAATAGACATGTAGAGCACATTAATAATCAACCTTAATTTTCAGCGGCTTTATTGAAACTAAAGGGCCTGCTTTAATAAAGCCTTTAAGCGTTTGCCTTGTTAAACTCAGGAGCTTTTATTAAATCTGTGCCCTTTGCCATGAGCTGACTGAATTTAGCAACTAAGAAAATCAACTGATGCTTATAAGGTTAGAAACATCTAAAACCTGACCACATACACATTACAAGTTATGGGAGCGAATCCACAAAATTATCATTTTTTTTGTGTACTGAATACAGAAGCCAATCTCGAAATCGTGTTAGCTGACATATACTGTGGAAAACCATAGCAATGTTTTGCCATTCTGACCCATTCTACATTTTAATTACAGTAGTTGTTCAGTTTGATTACACAGTACATAGAATTAAAGCTGTGAAGTAGAAATTCACACTAAATATACCTAATGCATCTAATTGATTTTTTTGTGAATGACTCATCCATCCTTGTTTAATTTTATTTATTTGTTTTAAATGAAAACGGCAGACTTCTGACAACATATGCCAGACTTCTCCAATTATTTAGTCTGCTTAAACCCTGCTCTTTTCTTACAAATGACAGCAAGCTTGCATTCAGATCTGCCTCTGTCCAATCAACAACTGTTGGACCGAAATAAAGGCTGAAATCTTAATATTAATAATGAAATCTGAGAGATGTCTGTCTGTCCAATGACTTCCTTTGCAACTACCACTTTGACGCTTCAAAAAGTTAATAAAGAGATAGTAAAACGAATCCACATTTATCGATCGATTTAGTCCAAAAAAAAAATTAATTAGGCTTTTACTCGCATGTAAACATTGATCAGCAAACATAAGCAGAAGCTCAACCAAACCTGAATGACGCACAAGAACAAACCTCTTCTGGAAGCTTAAATGTCTGCATAATAACCAATGAGGCTCATTCTCGTGTGTCACGACGCTCATTTGAGCTTCCAGAAGAGGTTTGTTCTTGTGCGTCAGTAAGTTAGGTTGAGCTTATGTTCTGCTTATGTTCGCTGATCACTGTTTACATGTGAGTAAAAGCCTAAATTAAATCTGTTCGTCATAAAAAGCGATTGAGTCTCTCCAGAAAATTTGGACTAAACCACTAGATTCATATGGATTAGTTGTTTTACGATCTCTTTATGAACTTTTTGAAGTGTCAAAGTGGTCGTTGCAAAGGCAATCAATGGACAGACAGACTTCTCTCGCATTTCATCAAAAAGATCTTCATTTGTGTTCTGAAGATGAACTAAAGTCTTAGTTAGTAATATATGACAGAATTTTCATTTTGGGGTGAACTTAACCTTTAAATCTACCCTACTTTTTTTCTTTTTCCATAATCCATTTCACTCAGGTATACTTCACAATGTGGAAGGAAGATCTGCTGCTACTTCCATCACATTGTGACTCAAATTCGCTGTCACTTTAAGGTAGCGGACTCCTTTCTGTTCTTTAAATATTCACATAATCAACAGTCATCCTTTTCACCCTCTTTCACTCCTGATTGTGATGATTTAAGTGATTTCTCCACAGAACAATGTCATGCAGTCAAGAGCTTATTGCAGGCAATTACTGCGTTAAACGTGTTTATGCTGATGATATTGGCCTAGCATCATTCTCATTATGAGCTCATTAAATTAATACAGTTACAAGATGTCATTTTTCAGAGCCGGCAGTCTACTTTCTACATAGTCATGAGGGAAAATAAACTAAACACTGACATTAAAATCAGACAACTCCAGTCCATCTGTCTGGGTGTGCGCAGTAAGCTTTGGTTTTTGGCAAACACAGAAAAGATTAAAAATGACTGTGTGTTAACGTGTATGTGTGTGTGTGTGTGTGTGTGTGTGTGTGTGTGTGCAAAACATCAATTCACACACTGTCTATCTAATGCATGTGATCAATATTAGTGAAAGCTGTGTTTGTTTTCAGACCCATTCAGTTTAGAGGGACATTTCTAATTGGACCGACATACTTCTAAAACTAAATGACTGAAAAAAGCCAGGACAGAACAGACCCGACGAGAGAGTGTTTCAAGTCTGACAGTGATGTTGCTTAAACAGCTCTTACAAAATCTGTTTGCATGCCATAAACTGTCAGATATTCTGTGACTCACCTGTTCAACGAGGCCTCTCTTGTCCATCACGGTCTGCTGCCTTGTCTGGTCGGATTTACTGTACAAAAAAATTCGGAGACTGTCCCCTAGATCGACCCACAGTTCATCTTGAGACAGGAAGAGGGCAAGTTAGTCTCTCAAAGACAAACAAGTCAGACAAAGCACTGTACCAAAGATACTGTGAGATACACAGTGTTTCATTAAACACTTCTGTCTAGCTGTGTGATGTGTGTTGAACACTGATTTTTATGCATTAGCAACAGACTGGCTGACCCCTGGTGGAGCCCTAGTAGGTCTCCAATCCACCTCCTTCCACTTTTGAAGATAAGTTAGAGAAATGCGCTGGACAACTAAAATGGCACAGCTTCTATGTATAGATTATTAAGCCCCACTGTCAACATCCAATTATATCTCAGTTAAATGCCAATGTGTAAATATTGACGCACTGCTTAATTGAAATTAACGCTATGGTAGTTACCATGCGTATAGCGAGAAAGGCAAGATGTGGACTTTGTAGTGGTCTCTTGTCATTGTGATTAGGACCATTTTCTTAAGACCAGAAACACTGTGCAAACGATGCATTGCAAGCGCATGTGCTCTAGGGTTACTTTGGTGGTTAAAAAAAAAAAAAAAAAAAAAATTCTCAGTACTCAAGGGGGCGACAGAGTTAACTTTGTCACGTCATGTCATGTCATGTCTGTGACATTAAACCAGATGTGTTGTTCAGGCAAACAGCTATATCATGACAGTAGCTGACATGACACACGACATTATGGCAAGCCGTCTTGACTTTTATTCATTTTCAGGATATGAACTTGTGATATCAACAATTACATTTTCACTAGTTAAAATGTTGATTCTTGATATCAAGAATTATATTTCCACTAGTAACAACGTTAATTCTTGATATCAACAATTAAATTTCCACTTGTATAAACTATAATTATTGATATCTGTAATTTTATTTTTACCAGTGAAATCTCGTCATAGGTTGCCATTCAAATTCAACTGTTGATATCAAGAATTCATTTCTTACTAGTTGAAAATCCAGTTTCACATATCAGGAATACAATTCTAACTAGTAAAAATGCAAATTTCTTTACATTGTTACTAGTGCAAATATCTATTCCTGATATCAACAATTGAATTTCTACTAGTAAAAATATTCATTTCTGATATCTGAAAATTAATTCCTGATATCAATATAATTTCTGATGTCTAAAACAGCTTTCTTACTAGTAACAATCACATTCATGATATCAGAAATTTGCATTTTTACTAGTAAGAATTGTATTCCTGATATGTGAAACTGGAATTTCAACTAGTAAGAAATTAATTCTTGATATCAACAATTGAATTTTAATGGCAGCCTATGGTGAGATTTCACTAGTGAAAATACAATTCTTGATATCAAGAATTATAGTTTATACTAGTGGAAATTGAATTGTTGATATCAGGAATTAACGTTGTTACTAGTGAAAATGTAATTGTTGATAACACAAGTTCATATCCTGAAAATGAATAAAAGTCAAAACGGCTTGCCCTATGACATACCATACTGACTATAGAATCAGACTGTTTGTGGTCAAATGAATGTCAGGACGGAAGGTAAAGTAAAAGGGCGATTAAACTAGACTTTTCTAGGAAAACTAATTTTCTTTGGACACTGCACCGGTCATGAGGTGATGGTCGTGGAGTGTCTTTAAAAAAAAAAACATACATTCAACATGAACAAATAAAAATACATCCAAAATGTAAAAATATACAATCTACATAAGTCAAGTATTTGTCACATATCTTCACGTATTACAAATTCACAGGCCAGGGTTCATCAAACTTTGGAATGTGGCAAAACGTGAAACTTCTTCACATAAGCGTGAAACTTCTATAGTATGAATGTTAATTTATTCCCTTTTGTTCAATGTTGTTGTTAGTTCAAAATTTAATGTTAACGAATACAATTTTTAATGTTAAAAATATATTTTTGTTACATGAACTTTATACAGTTTATAAATGTGTCTATTTTTGCATTTACATACATTAAGGAAGATAACTAGCACTTTTGAGTCTTTTAACATTATTGCTATTCACAAAAGCGTTGAAATTATGCTTTAAGGATTACCTCCAGTGTGGATTTTAATCAATCCATTTTCATCGAAAGCAAATGAACTGCTGGACCGATTATGACTTGGAAAGCAGGACATATTTGTTTATGTCTGAGGAGGTTCTGGACTTCAAATAGACTTGTAGAGAGGGGCAAAGATGAGTTTCTTCATGGATGCAGTGCTACATCCAGTTTATTTGAAGCATGGACATCTGTCACCATCTGTGAAAGTAGACAGATGGTTATTGTACTACCAGAGCATTGCAGTGACCTCATCAGGGTGTGACAAAGGCATCTGCTGACATCATTAGGGTGTGACTTAGGCATCTGCTGGCAAAACCTTCAAGCCTGGATGAAAACAGAGTTATATTGCTTTTCTTATTCCTCCCACATGGTGTCCACTTAATTTTTAACTCTTGAAATTTTAAAGTCTAATTATTAAGTGAGTTGTCAGCTCAAGGATTAGCTCTGAGCCTGGGAACAAATACTGTTTGAAAACATTAGGTATAGTATGTGTTTTTTTTAATTGTCTAAAGTGAAGTGTATACTGATGGCTGAAATAATGCCAATATGTAAAATGCAAATAATTAATATTAAGACATTACTTTTCTTACTAGAGAATTTATCAAAGGAGCGCACAATTTCATTCCCCACTCTTCTTGTTCTCCTGCTCTCTGCATCTCTCTCGCTCCCTCTCTGATCCTCAGTGCGTTCCATGAATGATCCTAACAAGTGCAAATGGGGTCAAATAGATGAGATCTAAACTGCCTGTTAGAGCCTGTCCTATAGTGCTATGGAGAATCCCATTACTCTGCGCATCAGCTGTGCTCTCGGCCGTGGAAAAAGGGAGAGAGAACAGATGTAGTTTAGGATGGTGTTTGTGTCGATGACATAGAATCAAACCTCTTCCGTTAGACTGTCTTGCACCGCTGCCTATCACCTCACCCTACTGCACTCACAGATTCACCACTAAAATTCACAGGACCTGGGAAAACATTTTTATGGGCACAATGACCAGTGGTTCTCAACTGGCTTTTCTTCAGAAATAAGACTGAGTAAGCCCAACAATGTGCCAGGTTAACAAATAGTTTATGTGTTATTAATATAACCTATATGTCAACATGGTTTTGATTGTTTTCAGGCTCTTGGCAAGAAACAATTCATACAGTCTGTTTTTATGCATTGCAAGTGAACTCATACTCACAACTATATTTTCTTTCTTGTTTAGTTGTGTTCATGGTTTTCTGAGGATGTCACGCAACATGTTTGAGTTCAATTGGATGCACAGCCTTTGGCATCAAGCACAAAAGATATAGAAAGTTTTCCTCCTCTCTTTTAGAAGTTAATTATACACTGCTGTTTTAAAGTTTGGGGTCGGTAAGAAGTCCCTTATGCTCACCAATATGCATTTACTACAATAAAAACAGTAATATTGCAAAACATTTGTCAAATATAAAATATCTGTTATATATACAGTGGGGCAAAAAAGTATTTAGTCAGCCATCAATTGTGTTGGTTCTCCCACTTAAAAAGATGAGAGAGGCCTGTAATTTTCATCATAGCTACACTTCAACTATGAGAGACAGAATGAGAAAAAAATCCAGAAATCCACATTGTCTGATTTTTAAAGAATTTATTTGCAAATAATCGTGGAAAATAAGTATTTGTTCACCTACAAAAAAAGCAAGATTTCTGGCTCTCACAGACCTGTAACTTCTTCTTTAAGAGGCTCCTCTGTCCTCCACTCCTGTTAATGACACCTGTTTGAACTCGTTATCAGTATAAAAGACACCTGTCCACAACCTCAAACAGTCAGACTCCAAACTCCACTATGGCCAAGACTATAGAGTTGTCAAAGGACACCAGAAACAAAACTGTAGACCTGGGAAGACTGAATCTGCAATAGGTAAACAGCTTGGTGTGAAGAGATCAACTGTGGGAGCAATTATTAGAAAATGGACGACATACAAGACCACTGATAATCTCCCTCGATCTGGGGCTCCATGTAAGATCTCACCGCGTGGGGTCAAAATAATCACAAGAACGGTGAGCAAAAATCCCAGAACAACACGGGGAGACCTAGTGAATGACCCGAGGAGAGCCAAAGTAACAAAGGCTAGCATCAGTAACACACTACGCCGCCAGGGACTCAAATCCTGCAGTGCCAGACGTGTCCCCCTGCTTAAGCCAGTACATGTCCGGGCCCGTCTGAAGTTTGCTAGAGAGCATTTGGAAGATCCACAAGAGGATTGGGAGAATGTCATATGGTCAGATGAAACCAAAATAGAACTTTTTGTAAAAACTCAACTTGTCATGTTTGGAGGAGAAAGAATGCTGAGTTGCATCCAAAGAACACCATATCTACTGTGAATCATGGTGGAAACATCATGCTTTGGGGCCAGGACGACTGATCCTTGTAAAGGAAAATGAATGGGGCCTTGTATTGTGAGATTTTGAGTAAAAACCTCCATGACAATGATCCCAAACGCACCGCCCGGGCACCGAAGGAGTGGCTTCGTAAGAAGCATTTCAAGGTCCTGGAGTGGCCTAGCCAGTCTCCAGATCTCAACCCCATAGAAAATCTTTGGAGGGAGTTGAAAATCCGTGTTGCCCAGCGACAGCCCCAAAACATCACCGCTCTAGAGGAGATCTGCATGGAGGAATGGGCCAAACTACCAGCAACAGTGTGTAAAAACCTTGTGGAGACTTACAGAAAACGTTTGACCTCCGTCATTACCAACAAAGGGTTTATAACATTGTATTTGTATTGACATGAACTTTTGTAGGTGACCAAATACTCATTTTCCACCATAATTTGCAAATAAATTCTTTAAAAATCAGACGATGTGATTTTTTTTCTCATTCTGTCTCTCATAGTTGAAGTGTAGCTATGATGAAAATTACAGGCCTCTCTCATCATTTTAAGTGGGACAACTTGCACAATTGTTGTCTGACTAAATACTTTTTTGCCCCACTGAATATATACACACATACAGATTTGTTTTGCTATCACAGTGAGGACATTCCATAGTCATAATGGTTATACTGTATAACTGTACATTCTCTTCCCCTACACAAACCCTGCCAATAAACCTACCCATCACAGAAAACATTCAGCATTTTTACATTTTAATAAAACATTGTTTAGTATGTTTTTAAAGCTATTTGAAATATGGGGACGCACGAAATGTCCTCATAGTTCATGTTTAAGTCGTAATACCAGTGTAATACCCATGTCATTATACAAATTTATGTCCTCATAAATCACAAAAACACACACACACACACTCTCTCTCTCTCTCCATACCCAGCCCATCCCTTTCTTCCTGGCCTGTCTATACCTGCCTCACCTTTCACAGAACAGATTGTGCTGATTTGCACGCAAATACTCATTCTCTCTGTCAATATGGCATAATGCAAAAAATTGACAGCCAATTCAGGCACCACCATCTCACTGTGAATACTGAATTAGCCCTGGGTCCAGAGAACATCACTGAACTAAACCCATCCAAATAATTTCAAATGGTCAGTTCAGGTGAGATGGGGCAAAGGGGCACGTAGACAGAGGTGAGGAGGAGGAAGGAAGTGGCTGAGGTCGTAGGTGGGTGTAAGGGTCTGCTTATTGGGCTCTTGTGACCCCCCTGAAGCCGGCATAAATTATTCATTAAGAGTCAAACGGCTTGTTTCTTGTGAAATTACCTTTCTCCCCCTTTTGTGTTCTTTCTCTCCCTTGCGCCTCTTGTCTTGGTGTGGAATAATTAGTTCTAAGGGCAGAGCCGTTTGCAGATTTTAATCATGTAACAGAAGGAGAAATCTCCCAGTGTGAGCGGATGAGGTCTGTTGCAAAGAGTGAGAGAAATAAATGTGTCGGCGAACACTCAGGAATCTGAGTGGGATCTGGGGCCTTTAATTAAAAATTGATGTCATATTAGAGATGGAGATTTCAATCCAACAGCCTGGGGAAACAGGAGCGCACGGCTCTTATTGAGAGACAGAGAGACGGAGAGTGAGAGCGGGTGAGAGAGAGAGGTAGTTTTCATTGCACCCTGTCTGCTTCCCATCCTCTCCCTCAATTATAGGGAGTGATTTAGAAAATGAAAATCTCATCTCATACATATTGTTTTCCGCATAATATTCAAACTTAATTTGACACTCAGGTTAACAGCACAGTGTCTTTCCGCTGGGACATAATACAGTGTGTGTTTGTCGGTGTGCAGTGCCTTGAGTACTGACTCAGAGGAGGTTACCATCTGAATCATACCACCAAATTAAAGACATATTGTCAGACTTATTGACATGCTCTTGTCAGGTACCCGGATTCATTTTCTACCTTCCTCTTTGGAGATTTGTAAAGATCATGAGCCTGGCTTCTCAATATATTTCTTCCATGGATTCATATGCAGTGGCTGGAGTTACTTACTCTTTCTGGCTGACAGTATCACTTAACTTCTTAAGCTCGGCCTATAGTGGTGGAAATGCACTGGAATAGGGACCTGTATTTTGTAAATACACAGTAAATAGTTTTATTAGAAGACGACATCTAAGAAGACACAAATCATGTTTTTTTCCCCACAAATTGGCATAGTTTTAAATTGTAATATTATTTCACAAAACTACTATATTTTTGTGTTCGATTATTCCACTTTAGACATTTTATTCACTATAAGTAACTTTGCAACTACATGTCAACTAGAAGTCATTAGATCTGCAAGCACTTTTTGATGCTCCCCAACAGACATACGGACTATAAGTAACTTTTCAAGTATACATGTCAACTTATTCTACTAACCCTAACAGTCTACTAATACCCTAATGAGTTAGTTGACATGTAGTTGCAAATTAATGAGAGTTTATTGACATGTAGCTGCAAAGGCACTTGTAGTTAGTAGAATGTCTAAAGTGGACTATCGAAAGAAAGTGTAACTGAGACTTCTTTCAAAAACATTTAAAAAATCTTACTGACCCTAAAAATTTGAACGGTATGTTCATTTGTATTTGCACTTGTTTGTATGTTGTATAAGAAGGTTACTGATTTTTCATGTATAAACAGGAAATTATAAAGAATAAAATTTATTTTTATCTACATGTAAATTTTTCGGGATAAAAATGAGAATCACAATACATTTAACTTCCATAATGTGATGCATTTTTTTTTAATTAAACAGACCAAGTGAAAAATAGTGTATGGTGAACACTGAACCTTTAAAGAAAGGTTTTAGAGAGAGTTATAACATATTGATTCAAAGATTGTGAAATCATACATTTTTTCTCTTTAGGGTAACATTCTCTCAAATACTGTGGACTGTAAGATCTCTACACTAAACTTTGATTCATGTTACCGTTAAAGTCTGAAAAAGGTATAACAAAATTGCAAAGCTACTCTTTTATAGGACATTGGAACAAGCTGCCAAATTCTTTCTCTCCCCTTCAGAAAGGTTTACATTAATTGCAGTGCCTGTTTCTTTAAACGACTAGGCAAAAACATGTACCTCTTTCTCCAGTGCTATCAGTCTGAAACTCTGTAATAGTGTATCTGTCTGTTCTACTATTGCCAGGGGAGATGTGATTCAAAGAGCCAGAGCTGGCTACACACTCTCACACACTCGTTATGGAATATTTCAGCCCTCTGAGGCCAAAAGGTTGCTGTTTTAAAAGGTTACCCACAGCAGCCTGCAATCCTACCTCTGATAGGAGCTTAATTTAAATCCATATTGAAAAATTCACTTCAAAGACGACAAGTTATTATATGCAAAGTGTTTTTTCCTTGAACAAAGATTTTTCATAACAATATGAAAATAAGCACACATTTAATTAACAACTGCTTCGGTATTTTGCAATAAAAACTGAAAATGCATGCAGTATTGAGAAAATCAGACCCTAAAGCATTATTATTATAATTAATACTGGGGAAAACGAAAAACAGCTTTCATATTATTTTGCCTAGAATTTCTTTTTTCATGGCTGATGGGACTCTTTTCATTTATGACACCTTAGTCTGTGACAACATATATTCAATCAGAAAGCTACAATAAGCCCCATTACTCAATTGTAAAACATTTATGAAAGCCGCTATTCAACGTTTTCAGACAAGAGCCAATGGAATACAGGTCCTTATGGCACTGAGAACAGTCACAGATTCTCTTTCAGATAAATCAGCAGAATCAGTGATATTCCCAGAAGCAGTCGCTTGAGCTCTGCTGAGTAAAATGATGCTGTCGTCTCTTTAATTGGCCTCGGTAGAGCACTGTAGTCGTCCCTTTAAAAGACTCAGGTAGATTGTTGTGCCAGTCTGTTTTTAATTGGCTGGGGTGAAACTGTGTAGCTGTCGCTTTAAATGCCTGTTTATTGCCTCTGGAGCTGACAGGCCCACACCGGTCATCTCCGTACTCTTCTCTAAACTGCTTGCATTGTTCTCTTTCTCCAAGCTCCCACTCTCTCTTCCACACTTGTCTGTCTCATTCTGGTTTTGAATGTCATCTGCCTGCTCTCCAGATGCCTTCTTCATTATCGGAGATGCTGTTCTTCCAGCTCATCCCACCTTCTCTCTCCTTCAGGCTATGTTTGGAAAGCCATACTATACTGTTTTTGCAGTAAATTTTCTGATGTGCAAACTGTGCAGTATAAACTATTTGCGATACTTTTTCCTTAATACATATTACAACTATTCATTTAACAGACAACAAAGCAATTTATCCACTTTTAATTTGAGGACACTGATAAGAAATGAAGGGGAGATAAGTGAGGAGAAGGGAAATGTATTCTTTTATTCAGCAATGATGCATTAAATTGATCTAAAGTGACAGCAAAGACTTTTACATTACAAAAGATTTCTCTTTCAAAAATATGGTTTCCTCAAAAACATTAATAGCACAACTCTTTCAACATTGATAATAAGAAGAAAAGAAGAATTAATAGAAAAAAATTGAGCACCAAAATCATCATATCAGAATGATTTCTGAAGAATCATGTGACACTGAAGACTGGAGTAATGATGCTGAAAATACAGATCTGCATCACAGGAATAAATGACATTTTAAAAATATATTAACATAGAAAACTTTTAAATTGTAATAAAGTTTCATATTATTACAGTTTTTGCTGTATTTTTAATCAAATAAATGATTTGGTGAGCACTTTATCGACCTTTATAAAACTAGGGTTTTAATGCTAGTTTTATAAATATACTAAAGAGTGCAGAACTAGTATACTATTCTCTCTGTCGTCTCATCCGTTTTTGCTTTTTTTTACCTCCTTCAACTCCTCCTTCATCCATGCTTCCAAAGTATGAAACCATAAAAATCATCTTCTCTTTCTGTCGCCTGGAGAAGCACCTAAGGCTAGTTGTCAATAACTCTAAATGAGTCACAATTACCACAATGACAAATACCCCCACCCCCACTGCACTCTCTATGACTCACATGGCACACACCAGACGGCAAAAACACAACCCAGTTTCAGCCAAATGGCTCCTCTTTTTTTTTCATTATTCATATAACATGTACTATTAGAATTGCTCAATGAGTGTTTTTCATCTCTGGTGTTTTCTATTGAAACAGAAAGTTAGGGAAGGACAAATAGTTTATTCTTTTACAGTAGTTTATGCCTAGTTAATTTTCACAACTTTTAGGAGTACACTAGCACATAGATGATGTAGACTAATAGCCACAAAACTTAAATTATGATTTGCAGAATCTAATCCGATCCTCTATTTAGATGATACATCATATCCTGCACTGCTGGCCTCTGTGTTTGCATTTTTTGTGTAATAAGATTCTGAGGTGTTACCTGTCCTTATCTTGCTCTGCACTCTGTCAACATCAGAGCAGATCTTTTCAAATCGCAAAGCCCACATGGGTTCACCTCCAAAGAAGCTTTCGCATTTACTCACTACTTTTCTTTCCCTCTCGCCCATCCCTCTTTATGCAACCTTTAGCTCTGTGACTCAGTTGCTCAGCTCTTTCTTTAGTTCTTTTTTCCTTCTTCTGCTCAGCTATTTACCATCTGCTGCCTAAAGCAGTGCTCTTGTCCTTTTTCGTTTTATCACCCTGCTAATCATCCATTAGGTCTCTTTAAACACACCGACCGGCCAGATACTTACATTGCTAACGGCACAAACGGAAAGAAAACCCTCTATGGTTCAGTTACAGAATGTACCGGTAGGGGCTAACTGGACCCTGCTGACCAGCCAAACCCTGACCCACTGATACACACACACACACACACACACACACACACATTAACTTGCTCTTAGAGTTTCATTCATGCATTATAATCATTCATCTTACGCGTTGCAATTTATACTGTTTAAGATCACTTTACTTTTTGCACCATCTAAAAATTGTACTCCTTGTTAAACATCGTGTTTACTAAGAATAGGTAGCATTTATGATGAAATTTTCAAAAGTTATTGCCAGTTGTGAAGCCCACTAATAGCATTGAGGCATTCAACTGTAAGAAAGCACTCTACGACCAGCAATACAGCCATTCGGTGACCTGCAGCAATAAAATCAAGGTGAATCCCCCATTACACAGTCTATAACAGCCTTCTCATTCTGACTGCTTTTTGCATTCTGAGGCTTATTCACTGTTAAAACTATTCAAACCATTTATGTTTTGGTCACTGATTTCTATATACACACTGAATATATACATTTAGTTTTTTGGTTGGTCATATTTAATTCACAGTAATACTTGAGGAAAAACAGATAGTAATAAGAAGGAGATAATGTGAGCTAAATGTTTTAAAGCACACAAAAAGTTGAAAATCTCTAAAAATAAAAATTCTGCTTTCATTTACTCACCATTATATAATTTATCGTGTATGCCTTTTTTTCTCCTGTGGAACACACAAAAGATATTTTGAATAATGTTCCAGCTGTTTTTGTCCACATGTACATATTGTAAAGGTAGTGTGAAGCAACGCAAGTGACACTTTATGTGATAAACAGTTCAAAGTGAATGCCCATTTTCACATTGACGCTAACTAACCACAAGGCTCAAGCAATGTTGTTTTAACTCTTTACATCAGTTCTCATTATGTACTATGCAAATCTTTTTGGCTAGTTTCAGCCCGACGCAGTTATCCTTTTCACATCCAGCGCCACATTTAAATAGCAAATGCACTCGAGCCATCTGTTCGCCCAAGGGCGTGCTGTTCTGAAAGGTGTGTTCGAGGTGTGGCCCATTGTTTGCGGGTTGCTATTTTGAGGGAACTGAAATAGACTGCACCATTAACCAAAAACCTGGTCTAAAGTCAATGGCACAGTATTTTTGTTGTTGTTGTTGTTATTGATATGCGCCTATAGGCAGGTGCACAACGCGCCTACACTCTGCTTGTCACACACACAGGGACGCGCAGCAGCACACAAACATTTTGAAATATTAAAAATAAAAGGATTCCTCTCTGGAGAAGTGTTCAGTCTTTCCGCTTGCCAATCCCGCCATATAAATAGCAAATCCGCCATGGTGCAAGCACAACTGGCATTTAAAGGGAACCAGAGACGAGACTCTGATTGGTTTATTGCACGTTACGCCCAAAACACACCCATGACTCATTTAGAGACTAGGGACAACCCTTTTGGACCATGAGCCTGGCTCGCTGACCATTTTTTCCGTTGTTAAACTAGCAAAAGTGGATTCAGACACGTCTTAAGTGCACCTGCGCCATGCGCTTAGATCGTTAAAATAGGGCCCTATTTGTTATACTTTTTGTACTTGTGTATGACAATTAATGTTTTGAGTTCTTAGAAAGCAAGTTTTGCAACTCAAAGCAAGTATCATCGCCATAAACTCATTAAAGTCCAGATTTATTTGGGATCCCATAAACAAGTCACTGGTTCGTAATGACCTCATACAAATGAATACTCAATGAATAAATGGGATTTACTGTGCTTTTACCACACATAGTTGTATAACAGAGAATCTCTCTCCCCTAATTGAGCCTGCACCTCACAGCTATTTTTTATCCTTATTGTCTTATTTTTCCCCTCCTCTGTTTATCACATCTAGCCTTTCTTTCTTTCTCAACCTACCGTAATCCACATGAAAGCTGAGTGTAGGATTAGAGAGCTGGTCAGTCTAGACAGCGTTACACTTTCAGTACCAATGCCTCCAGCTGCGTTCCTCCCCTCCCGTGAGAGTTTCATCTGGCAAAAACATATTGTGTTATTCCACCTGCAGTGTTTAGCATGCTGCGCTGTCTTGCACCGATCACTTTAAGTGGTAGAAGGAAGCGAATGAAGTCAATAGCACATCAAGTCTGTAGGATGATGAAATGGTTGATTTAGTTACAGATCTTATTCATAACAGGTGTAGAAACACCACTGTCAAGAGGTGCAGGAAATGACAGTGATATTGGATGAATCATGTCCTTAATTTCTCATGGAGGGCAAAGTTATAAAATCCAATTCATCTCATTCAGAGATGCTTTCATTTTGTCACTTGATTCGTTGGATTATAACATCCTATTCCCTACTTCCCCTCCTTGTTATTTATGGTTGGAAATTAAGTTTCCCTTATCAAAAATGAACAAGGCTGTCACCATTTTAGGACCCGGATGTGCTTTCTATGTCTCTTCACTAAACAGCTGCACCACTTTTATGTGCAGTAACCATCCACAAAAAGAGAAAAATTGTCTCTTTCTCCTTTTTTCCTTTCATTTCCTCTTTAGCATGGGAACTAATCTAGTATTCTAAACCTGACATTGTGTACTGCAAATAGTGTGGCTCTTATTGTGCCTATAAATGCTAAAATATTGACAATAAGTACAATTTATTGGCCATCAAAGACATTAAGCCATTTTATTAAGTAATAAATATATTAAATAATATATTAAGTAATTAATCGTTCATGTTTTACTTTAACAAACATATTGTGACATTTCTAAAATCTTAACTTTTCTCTCTAGTTCAGCTTTCTCACTTGTTCTAGATGAGGTCAAAGCTTGTAAGCTTGTTGGAGAAAACTGGGCATAGATCAATGTGCGAAGTCAACTTTTTCCCAACATATTGGGAGTAAAGGAGAGAGAAAGAGAGAGACTGAAATTGAGATCAGGTTATAGGAACAGGAGGTAATGGTACGGTTGGTCCTCCTCACCCCTCCTCCATTGAATCCGCTTCACATTCATCCTCTTTTCTGTGAGGAAAAAAGAAAGAGAAAGAAAATGAGAGTGAAGTCTGAATAGATTAAAATCAATATGTCTACCTGCTTTTTATTTTTGTTCATTATTAATCTGGGCCTGAGATGCTTCTCCAGGGAGATATGGGAGAAATGGGATTTACTTGCAGGGCCCGTGTGCCGTTTCTGAAGGTGGTTTGAGCGGCCCAAGTGAAATAAGCACTGGAAAAGAAAAGGATGAGATGAAGAGATGAAGAATTGTGACATTCCAAAATCTCAGCTTTACTTGAAAAAGGACATGATTGATTTATTAACTGATCATACAGCACATTATAGAATTACTTCTGCCTTCTGGAAGAAACATCACTGGAATCAGAATGGTGTATCCAGACTGGAGTGTTTACTCCTCAGAGAAGTATGGGATGAAGAACAAAGCTTTTAGTTGGTGAAAACAACATTGCATCATTCAGCACAGGGACGCAGAAAAAAGTGTGTGCGACTATGTATAAGCAGTAGTATTTGTCAGTTGTTTTTAACCGAATATAGAATTAGAAATAAAAGAAATTAGTGTTTTAAGCAAATCTTACAAACAGATCTGAGACAGGACACCATAAAACAGATTGTAATATAAATCATTGTTCACACTGCAGTCAATTAGGGCAATGCAATCCACAATCAATGCCATAAAACCTTTCGGTCAGACTGACAACATGGGATAATGTACAGTACAGTCAGCTAGTCATCATCACAAAATAAACCTTGACAGAGTGATTAGGACATGCTGAAACAAAACAAAATATATTGAAAAACTGGCCACAAAGTGGTGCAAGGGACCAGCACTGCGATGTAGGAAATCAGTTACGCGGGATAGCAACAATTTATACAGTTTAGTGGTCATTATACAAAAGTATTTGTATAATATATAACTGTTATGGTTCAGTGTCCAGGGAAGAAGTGCACACCTAGGAAGTTTAGGAATATAGAACATTTGAATTCAGGAGAAATACCTCACAACACTCATCAACACAACGTTAACGCTAGATAAGGACAAGACAGAAATTGAGGGTGTAAAAACAGGAGCACAGGGGAGCAAACAAGACTAATTAATCATACACACCTGACGGGAATCAAACAATAATGACCAAACGAGTGGCGGGAAAAAAAACAAACAAAGAGCACATATGAAAAAGGAAAATAAACAGAGATACACGAAACAATAATATTTCTGATAACACTTGTACACTTTCATAAGATTTAATAAGAATTTGACAAAACTTTCAACACATATCACAGTCATCAATATGCATGTCGAATACAAAGGCTCGTCAAGACAGGTGTTTCTAAGCAGAATAATGCAATTTAATATTTATACTTCCAATTAGCCAGCATGACATTGATGCAAGACCTGCTCTGCATAGCTGCTGAGCAGATTAGTCGATCTGCAACGGAGCTAATGTAGAATTATTCAGTCTGTAGAGGCGTTACACGCTCGTCAAGGCCGGTTATTAATCCACACATTCTTTTATAGAGACCGCTTTTATAGAGCACAAAGAAGTCCACGCAAGATCCAAGCAAAGTGACTGAGAACCTGAAGAAAAATGGGCACGACTACAGAAGACTGAATTAGCCAGTGCGTGTTGCGCTAATCCGTACTGTATAAAACGGAGTCTGTCTTATCAAGATTGGAGATAGGCACTTAGAGTAAAGTAAAATGAGTATCAGGCATGAGTAAGCCTGATTAAGCTGGAATAAGCCTGCATAAGACGAGATGAGATGGGCGTGAAGCATCAGAGTGGGCTGAAGGATCAGGGTTGAGACAGGGCAGCATACATTATGGAAGAGAAAGATCCTTAAGCTCAGTGGATCAGGCCTGCCCTGACAGTAAGAACAGACTCATACACACACGCAGTCTGAATATACATGCTTATATAGTCTGGCAGCGGGATCTCACACACACACGAAGATAGGCAGAATTCTCGAACACTGACTATGACTGCATACATTCACTGTGAGGGTGGACTGGCATATATTCTGGTTGGAATATACTAAATCCAACCTGCTGAGAAATAAATGCGGGTTTCAAATAAGGTCTCTAAAGGCATACTTTATTCTTCCCTTCCTTCCTTGTTTTTCCTTGCTACACTAGGCGTTCAAAAGCAACATCATATACCTACTCATAAGAAAATTCAGTTACACTTTATTTTAAGGTGTCAGTGTTACACTGTATTTATACATTTAAGTATTGAGTAATAATAATTAACTACATGTATTTATAGGGTTATGGTTAGGATGAGGGTTTGGTTTAGGGCTAATTGCATGTAATTATGCATAATTTATAGTTATTAATACAGTAACTACATGTAACATGTGTAACAACGGCACTGTAAAATAAAGTGTTACCGAAAAGTCACTTATCTCTTTAATATCTCAATTGTTTTGTTTTGTTTGTTTGTTTTTGTAGAAAACAGGAATAAACTGAGAGCATAATGGTAAAAGGATAAAAATACCCCAGCAATTTCATAATCACAACAATGTCTCAAACTGTGCTCAGATTTGCTGAAAGACTGCAATTAAAAAGCCACAGAATTCAGTTTGAACACAAACATTTCACATCAAAGTTTTCCCAAAACCAGATCATGGGAGATATGATATTCACAACAATTTTAGAGCGCTACACTCTTACTATATATCAATCGTCTCATTCATGTCTGTTCATCATGCCTAACTTGTCTGTCAGGACATTGTCAGTTAAGTTTATGAACATGTCCTTTAACGCTTAAACACAACACAATGCGTAATTCAAAATATGGGTGAAACGCCTGTAACTTATTCAAAAACATAAATGATAACATAGTAAGTGTTTATTTCGCTACAAAAAGAGCATACAAAACAAGTGATGACTGTCAAAACGATCAATCATATTTCATCAAGCAGTAACCTGAAAAACACCATCCAAACACATACACCATCCACGTCCAAACACACACGTATGTTTGTTTGCTAAAATGTTCACCTTGGCGAATCAATAATAATAATAAAAAAAAGGCACAACTAAAACTGTGTCCTCCCCTACATCAGGTTCAGAGACACTTGGCTCTCCAGAGGCAAGTCTGTTATATTTTTATGCCTTGGAACAGATGGAGGTGAAGACGAGAGGACACATGACTATAGGTAGTGTGAGATGGCATCAGTTGGCTTGGACACCATTGGAAGTGGGAATTAATTTTCTTGGTTGCGGTCCATGTCGCCACAACTTGCAAGGTCTCTGCAACCCATAAACCTGGAAGTGAGTTCTGTCTCTGGTGAAGTCAGAAAGCTCCTGTACAGCATGAGACTGTTTCCTAGAAATGAACGTCTTTTGGGGAAGTTTTCGCTTTGAACCTGACCGTGCGGATACAATGCAGCTCAGGCCCATGGCTCAGAGAAACAGACCAAACAGAATTTAGAGCTCATCAGATAATAAACAATACATCAAAGCATCATTGTTCTCTGACACTCTGCAACACACACACATAAACTTGTGAAGTGTCACGTCCAGCTATTTGATCCAAGGTATGAGAGCTCTTGTTGGATTTTCTGTGTATGAGGTGTTTCAAACAGATCATTACCAACCCGTAATTACCAGTTACACCCACTCTGGGGCTCTTCACCCATCCATGAGCCCACATAAAGAGGCATCTCTTCCACCTCCACAACTCTCTATATACAGTAAAATGTGGCTATGGCTTTGCTTAAATAATAAAATGTTAAAATTAATATTAATTTGAATAAAAATGTAGGTTCACTCTCTTTCCAACACTGTTTCTTGAAGATGGAGTTAAAATCGAACAATTCCTCTCCCTCTCTCCTAGTCAAATTAGCTCTGGGAGTCCTAGAGATCTCCTGTAAAAACAGATAAGCCATAAAGGGATCAAATCATTCCCACGCAATATCTAAAGCAATATCGTGAACCAGTGAGAGTAGAGGACAGGTCAAACTGCAGATAATAATTCCTGTTGACGGGAGTCTAATGTGGCCTGGACATTTGAGTGAGGTGTCAATGACGCTTTGCCGTGGGTGAATGTTGATTCAAGTGCTAATGATGTTTCCCTTTTAGCAGCTCTTTATTCTTCTCTCAATTCAGTCACTCAAATCTTACTATATTGCAAGGCAAGCACTGCATTAAAATTCCGCTTCCTTCTATTACAGTGTTTACAAGGCAGAACTGTACTGATATTTCTCAAACATTCTATTATTCTTCATCTTCTCAACAATTTTCTACAGTCAATTCAGCATGAACAGATCAACACAGAATCAATATTTTTCACTCTATTCAGACTTTGTTTTTGCGGATTTCAGCTTTAGACCGGTTTTGGCTTTTATAAACTTCACCTATTATAAGAAATGTAATTTTTGCAGAAACAAAGTCTAAACCCTTAAGCATACGTAAACTTCAACACTATTCTTTTGCTGCTGTGCAAACAGCACTATTTCCTTTGAGAAATGCAAATCTGTTTTCTGTTCAAATTCCTGTCTGTGTAACCTCCTCTGTCTTTAAATGTCATCATCTCTATTACACTTTCACTCACCGGCTCATTCTTGCTCCTGTTTTCTGTCCTCCAGCTGGCTCTAGGACAGGAAGATACCCACTCCTCATCTTCTTCCTTCCCCTCGTCTACGTCAAAGTCCTCCTCCCCAGCAGAATCCTCCAAAACTCTAGGGGTTCTGGGATCTCAGGGTTCGATTTCACCCCTGAGCCGCTGGGTGATGCACAGCCGTGGCCGAGCCGCCAACACTTCCACAATGGAGCTACCCTATCGTTCTCCGGTGCCCTTTTCCAAACAGGAATTTTGGGAAATGCTGGGTAGCGACCTCCTCAAAACAGACACGGACGCGTCGGGGATCTCCCGTGTCAAGCGCCGCCCCCCGATCGTCAAAACAGGCAAATTTAAAAAGATGTTCGGCTGGGGCGACTTCTACTCTAACATCAAGACGGTGCGCCTCAACCTGCTCATCACGGGTAAGATCGTGGATCATGGGAATGGCACCTTCAGCGTCTACTTCCGTCACAATTCCACCGGCCAGGGGAACATCTCAGTCAGCCTGGTACCTCCGGTGAAGGCCGTGGAGTTTGATTTGGAGCGCCAGAGCGTGGTCTACCCTAAAGACTCAAAGATCTTCAACTGCCGCATAGACTACGAGAAGGTGGACCGCAGCAAACGCACCTCGCTCTGCAACTACGACCCCTCCAAGACCTGCTTCCAGGAGCAGACACAAAGCCACGTGTCCTGGATCTGCTCCAAACCCTTTAAGGTCATTTGTATCTACATTTCATTCTACAGCACAGACTACCGACTGGTCCAGAAGGTCTGTCCAGACTATAACTACCACAACGAGATGCCCTACCTACCCTCAGGGTAGAGCTGTGGGGAGCAGTTGTCTAGAGGGACGAGGAGGGCTGGATGGGGGAAGGAGTTAGCAAATGAGGGATCGGTTCTAGTATGGATGTAAAGATGAATGTGAAATGTTAATTTGGGATGAGGGTTTTAAAGAACACAGAGGTCTTCAGCTAAAGACTCTTCAGAAACTTATAATTGAGCTGTTATGGAACACCCCCTCATAACCTGAACATCACAGGTGGTTCAAAAGGTGAATGTACAGTATTTAATGTGCCGCGGTTTATGTCTTGAAGAACCTCTTAAGCAACCTGGCAAATGTGACCTGCAAAAACAAATATATGCAAAACCAAATGGTCAGGCCCAGGTGCTCAGTGTGGGAGGATCTGCTACATCAATCCGAGTCCCTGATTGGTTGTGATCATCAGTGCCCAGTGTTGCGATCTTGTAATTAATACCTAGGAACAAGAAATCATACTGAATCATACTGGTCACCACAGGCTACTATGCAGAGGTGGAAGTGTTTGCTGATTTGGTATACACTCTTAAAAATAAAGTTTTTTTTTTTTTAAACAACTATGGTTCTTTAACATCCATGGAACCATTGCACAAAAGGTTGTTTAAAATGGAAAGAATGTTGTTCACAATATGAAAAAAAATGGTTCTTTTAAGAACTGTTAATTGAAAGGTTCTGTAGTGAACCAGAAATATGGCATCACTGTAAACAACCTTTTAGAATCTTTGTTTGTTAAGAGTGTAGCTTATTTTCCAAAAAAAAAAAAAAAATAGCTTACACAACCCAGCACGAGACATTAACATACATGCCTCATAGAGAGCTTTTTTCCACCTCTGTATGTAAAAACAGTAAAGAATGACACAGGAAGAAAACTAAAAATAGAGCTGTAGGAATAAAGTGTACTAAGTATAAGAGCAAAATGACTAGATTTAACAAAAAGATAAAAGCTTCCCCCATAATATCAAAGAGAAAGAACGAAAGCAGAACAGAAAGCACTTTAATTGAAAATACAGCACCAAAAAAGAGATGTTGAGTCTGCATTGAGCCCAATCGCTCTATTGTTCTGACTGTTACGGAAGAGCAGAAAAGAGGTTTTGTTTGGTCAGGATTCCTGACTTTGTGCTGTGATAACTGTTCTGCTGAACGCACGATTGCTTCGTCCTTGTCTGAACATTCCCTCACAGTCAGCTGGTTTATCGGTGAGAAAAAAAAAAACGAGTTAATTTTGCATAATTTAATCACACTGCTAAATGGGAGATCTAGCAGTACATTTTGAGATTTACCTGGCCAAGGTCTTCTCTGCATGTAAAATTACCACATTAGATGAACAGAATTCAAGCTGACCTTCAGTGAACACACTGTTTATTGGACATTATATAAAGGAAAATCATTCATATAAAATTCAAGTGGATTTAGATAAAACAAGGGTAGACCTTTTATGTTACTGGCCAAATCAAGACCGAGTGAAAACAGGCCAGGAAAAATGAACTCATCAGGGGGAGAAATGAGGGAAGAGGAAAGACATAAAGAAAGGATGAAAGGTAAAAGACAGCAGTGGGTGTTGTGACGTCTGCAGTGACGAGCAGGTGCATATGACAGAGCGAACAGAAAGAGAGGATATGAAAGGGGAAAAAGGTGACGCACAACATGAGCAAACTAACAGGAGATGGACTGGGAACAAACAGATGAGGAAGGGACAGAATTAATGTAGAGGAGTGGAAGAGGAGCGAATCATGAAAAAAGACTGAAAAACAAACTCAGGATGCTAAACAGAGTAACATAAAAGCACAATATGGAACATCAAAGTGTCGTCTCACCGAGAGAGTTGGGGGGAAGAAGCTTTTTATGAGCCCACGAAGAAGAAAAAACTCTTTGCCTGAAGTTAAATTCAGCATGGTGAATATATCCCTGTGGGTTTCCACGCAATTTAGAGCGTTACAAAGACGGAAATATCCTGCTGGATAGATCAGTTTAACCATGTTCTTAAAAGACATACAATTTATGTCCCTCTATTCTAAAATTTATTGTTTTACCAGCAAATCAGTAAAACACCTTGACAATAGCCTGTGTACCACTGTCATTCTGTGAAGGGTCCAAAATTACCAGCAGGTCATCGGGAATCTTGTAACATCATGAACAAGCTACTATAAATAAACACACACACATGAAGTTAAACAAAAACTTTAGACATCATAGATAAACTTGTGATGGTTGTTATAAGACATTAAACTTAGTAGATGGTTTGATTTTTACATCTAACTATTGTTATTACAATCTGACTTAAACATGCTGCAATTCCTTCTCAGTGTTTATTTTGTACCTAGTAATGGCTAAAGCAGGTAGAGGAAGAGTCAGGTCTGCGTAACTAAACGTTTGATCCTGACTGTGATGGTTTGATCCGTCTCTGTTGCTTCTCAAACATGCAGCCATGTCGAAATGTTTGGCCAGTCTAGTCGTATCAAATATGCCTCAGTCTAATTCTCAGATCAGACACGTGAAAATAAAACACCTCTGCCAGTGCAGCATGTCTCGCCTGCCCTGCTGGTGAACTGAGCGCTGGGGCTCACCGTCTCTGCTCTCTTCTCCCTCAGGCGCTGGTCTGGACTGAGCTTCCTAATCTCCTGCAGCTTAACTACACTACCGCCTGCACAGAAGTGCGCACACACACACACACAATAGTGTAATTGCTCAACATGCAGGAATCTTTCATTCTCTTTTTTTCATTAGTTCTTTGTTCGTTCTTTTTCAATCATTCGACTTTTTGTTTTTTTCATTAATTTTCGTTTCTTTCAGTCTTACTCTTTTGTTTGTTTGTTTTCGATTCTTTTTCAGTTGGTTTTATTTGTTTGTTCTCTTTCAATCGTTCATTTTGTTCATTTCAGTCATTGTGTCTCTCTCAGTTCATTCTTTGTCATTCTTTTCTTTTTGTTTGCTCTTATGTGACGTATTTTCACATTCATTTGTTCTCTTTCGTTTTCTTTGTTTTTTCACTTAGTTTCATTTTTCTTCCTTCCATCCTTTTTTCACTTTCTTTTGACCTTCTTTCCTTCTTTCATACGGTTCTCTCTCTCTTTCTGTCTGAAAGAGAAAGAATATTTCTTTTTCATTCATTCTTTCTCTCGTTCTTTTGTTTTCTTTTTCTATTTTTGTTCGTTAACTTCTTTTCATTTGTTTGCTTCCTTTTTCATTCTTACTTTTGTTCTTTTTTTCTCCCTTCCATCCTTTTTCCTCACATTCAATCCTTCTCTATTTCCTACTCTCTGTCTCTCTGTCTCTCTCTCTCTCTCTCTCTTCCTGTCTGATCCTCAAGAATCATCTTCAGCAATCCCCCAGTGGTTCTCTTTAGTCTTCTCATGGTCACAGGATGCTTTGGATCGCTCCTTTATACTACACTCACACATAGCTAATAACAGAACATTAAGTGTTCCCCTGGTGCTCTTTTTACAAGAGTTCGCTGACTATTGTGTGTCTATATTAAACCGCTGAACATGAGCACAACAGTGCTGCACAAAAACGTACAGTTTAGAAATCAATTTTAATTTGCTTCTAATTGCTTTCTGGTAATAGACCCACTTTGAATGCTACTTACCCACAAAGCGGGCTGCAAATTTGTTTATACCCATACATAACGCAGTCTCCTACAGGACTAGATACTATTATATCCAAGGGAAATGCCTCCAAAACAACTCAGAATCTCCCTCTGACTACAGAAGAGGGATAAGAAGGCTACACTGTCACGCACTGCTGGGCGTTGCCAAGACAAGGATAAAAGTTGAAGTGGAGGAACTCTTCAGTTGTCATAGCGACAGGCTCCTTGGCTGGCCTGTCGAGCTTGGACGGAGCATCGGACACCTGGTCAATCCACAGAACCAGAACTGATCTAGCAGCCTCTGCAAGCAAGAAGTTGTATAATGAAATGTGGTACAAAACGTACCGAACAGACATATACTGCACATACATATATAAATAAATGAATATTTATAAATATATATATAATATATATATATATGAAAATATATATATATGAATTCAGATATATACAATAATCCAACTCCCGGGAACTGGATGAAGCTGTATTACATGTCAGACATACAGTGGACTTTTCTCTGGTTCATTTCAGGTTTACCGTTTATTTATCTATTTTTGCATTGTTTATTTTCAGTGTGTGTCATATTGATATAGTGTATGGATGACAATGGTGGCATTTATTGTGGTTTTCTGACATCTGACAAAAAAAAAAAAAACCTGAATAAATTAGAAAGAAAGCACTGAGTTTGGCTCCTGAGCTCAGAGGGCTAAAGTGACTGTCGTCTCAGGTCTTATCTTGTTTTGACTGTTGATTGACAGAGGGGATGACACGAGCATGACATGAAAGTCTATGTTATCACTCTATTTGCATACTTGTATTCAGTGCCCATGGCAAGAAGTGGGGAAAACAGGAGGCAATATTCCACAGGGACATGGAGAAAGAGATGGAATGAGAGAGAAAGAGGTGACAGAATTACTGAAACAGTGTAACTATACAATAAATTGCACTGAGATAGTGTCACTGTGAACTCAAAATGTCTACTGCTACAAAGTTTTTTCTCACTTTCTCTCTGAAAATGTGGACATAACTGGCATTAAATCTGTCCCGAATCACAATTAAACCTGACATTCCATAACTTGCAAATGAGCTGAAATTATGTCGTCGTAAAGCAGATCAATTACAATGTCGTATCTGACAGCAACGTCCGCTCCCCCTTTTGTTCTCTTTGTCTTTATATATATTATTTCACATCCCTAACCACCCTCCACACTCTTCTTTTTTTCTCTCTTTCCTCTCATCTCCCAATCCGGCCTCTTGCACAGCCTGCCTGAGGATAACCTTGGAGAGAGTGATGAAACCACTCTAATTTCGGCTGTGAGCTCCCGCTCAACCCAACGTTAATAACATAATTCAAAACAAACCAGCGGTGGCGCCCCACAGCACATCTGACAGCAAGGGAGAACATAACAGAGAGAAAAGCAGAAAGAAAATGACAAAAAGAGTGAAACATACAAGGGCACATAAACATGCTAAAGAGGGCAGGAGTACAGGAGGGCAATAAAAAAGTAAGGAGAAAAAAAAAAGAAGAGCTATTGAACATAGTTTAAATATTTCTGAAATGTATGCAATGAATAAAAAACAGAACATCAGACCACTAGTCTGGGTTATTTCCGTTTTGCATAAGCCTGTAGGGTCATGTCACAGCCTAAACAGGCACTTAAAGGGTCATCCTCATGTCGTTCTACACCCGTAAGACCTTCGCTCATCTTCAAAACACAAATTAAGATATTTTTGATGAAATCCAATGGCTCAGTGAGTCCTCTATTGACAACAAGTTAATTTACATGTTCAAAAGCCCAGAATGACACTAAAAACTTATTTAAAACAGTTGATGTGAGTACAGTGCTCCAACCTTAATGTTATGAAGCGACGAGAATACTTTTTGTGCACCAAAAAAAAACACAATAACAACTTTATCCAACAATATCTAGTGATGGCCGATGTCAAAACACTGCTTCTCGAAGCTTTGAAGCTTTTGTTTTGAATCAGTGGTTCAGAAAGTCGCATGATTTCAGTAAACAAGGCTTTCGAAGGCTTTCGAAATTTCAAAGGTTTGCGTGACTTTGGCAGTTTGATTCACGCTCTGAACCACTGATTCGAAACAAAACATTCTTAAGCTTCGAAGCGTCATGAAGCAGTGTTTAGAAATCGTCCATCATTCAATATTGTTGAATAAAAAAAAGTATTCTTGTCGCTGTATAATATTCAGCTTGAACCACTGTACTCACATGAACTGTTTTAAATATGTTTTTAGTAGCTTTCTTGGCATGTGAAAGTAAATTAACTTGCCGTCAATGTAGGCCTCACTGAGCCATCGGATTTCATCAAAAATATCTTAATTTGTGTTCCAAAGATGAACAAAGGTCTTACGGGTGTAGAACGACATGGTGAGGAATTCATGACAGAATTATCATTTTTGGGTGACCTAAACCTTTAAAAGTTGGCCTATACTATTAACTGAATCTGACAATAAGAGGACAACAATGCATTATAATTTGTTTCTGTCTTCTTGTTGTTATTTTGTGACCTCGAGAGAGCCGTTTTCTCTAGATCTCACCAAAACTTTTTTTGTGTGATTTCGACCTAAAGTTGTTATACTTCACAATCTTGTTTTATCTTGTTCTGGAGGTCGCAAAAGTGCAATATAAAATCTGTTCTATGTCTGTCAGTCATAAACCAGTTCAAGTTCAGTGTCTGACACTTGAGAAGGAGACCACAACTTTATTATCATAAACACTATAGTGACTCTAAATATGAAGTCAGTTTTACTGCCAGTCAACTCAAGAGACATGGTTTGTGAATGACCAGACAAATTGGAAGGAGAAAATCATGACAAATCACAATTAAACAACTTTGTTATACAGTGATCAAAAGAAAAAAAAGACAAAAAATAATAATCCATGGCCTCTTAGGGCTTCCATATATTGTATATTTTGATGAAATACATTTTTTTGCAAGCAACATATAAATCATAAATTATTCATCACACAATATTATTGAACAAACCTTATGTTTTATAGTTTAAAAAAAAAAAAAAAAAAAAAAAAAAAGATGTCTACCATGCCACTGGAGTAATTTACCAGGCCTTTTTTGATTTTGAAGTTCACATAGAAATTTTAAAAATTATGATATTTAAATAAACAATACCACAAACCATGAAAGCATGAATCCAAACACTAACCCTTCTTTTGGGAGTTTTAATAAACACGCAGTGAGGTGTGAAATCAGGAATAACACTACAGCCTCAGGAGCACAATGAGAGGAAGCCCACAACAACAATTACAGACCGGTGTTATTTAGGATACACGGCATGTAGATGCAGTTTCAGACAATCATAACAAAGATGCTCAGTAAACTGAATAATTAACACAGATTATTTTGCACAAATTGCTTGGATGGGAGGATGTCAGAACAGCACACTGAGGATGATAATGGATGGTATACCCACTACCTGGAGGAATCTTCCAGGTTAAAAGCTCTATTAACAGCATTTGTGGCATAATGCAGTGCACAGCAGAAAAATTTTTTTTATTAAATCAATACATGTTTAATATGACAATATAGAGAAAATAAACTGCATAATAACTTATTAAACTTATATAAAAAAGGAGCAAACTAATTAAATAGCTAAATATGCAAGATAAATAAAAAGGTGCATAAAATGGCTACAAAAAAGTTAAATAAATCACAATTAAAGTAAGTCACTTGGATGTATACATTAAAATAAAATATGATAAGTATAATCACAAGATTAATATGCATATTGGCATGAGACTGACCTTGAATGTGCAGAGCTTCACTTAACGAATAACCAGAATTTTCTTCCACCTAGATTATCGAAAAGTGTTTCCAAATGAAAAAGTGTGACTTAAATAATACATTCAAATAATAAAATGTTTTTCATGAATAATTCATTGATGCTTGTACAAATATATACTTCTGCTTTCAAACCTTCTATAGTAAGAATCTATATCAGTTTGGATGGATGTCTACAATCCGGGCGATTATTTCCTGTGGTAACAGACATTATGCCACAAATTCTGTTTGTTTATGAACTGTGACATGATGGAATAGATTGGCAAATCTGGGAATAACAGCGGGCAGAATCCAGCTCTGTTGGGCTGAGAGCTATTTTTCCTTTGCCATGAGCAGCTGGCCTGATTTTCATAACGAATCATCAATATTGATGTTCTCTCTCTAGTTTATGATCCAACCTGAAGAATCCACAAAAAGGTTCTCGAATGCTCAAAAAAAGAAAAAAAGGGCATCAAACGAAAAGCAGTTCAATGCCGGAGAAAAGAAAGGCGAAGAGAGCGCGACGAGTGCGACGACGAAGACCTCCATGCCTATGAAAACCAATTAGGAGAGCAGTTACCTGGAAACCAAAAGAGTCCAGAGGCTAGTCATTAGCATAGCTCTGCTCATCAAATTCAAATATGTGTGAATGTATTTTTTTATGTCTTGTACTTTCTGTAACAATATTTTGCCTCAGAACTGTGAACAACACAGAAATCTTGCGCACAAACACAGTGGATGTGTTTCCACGTATAGGCATTTTAATAGCTTCTCCAGACCAGCGTGACACTGGGAAAGGGCCGAGGCTGGGATAGGTGACTGTGACGTCAACAACAGAGATTAGCACAGCCTGGGCTTACAAAGATAAAGTCTAGCACACAATCCAACAGCTCCTCAAAACCCTTCCTCAATACTCAATATTGACTCAAACACATACTGAAATATCAAGAAAGAGAGAGAGAGAAAGTTCGCCAGAAAGCGAAATGGATGAAGAGGAAAACCAAAGACATGATGAAAAAATGAGGGAGAGCGTGAGAGAGATCTGGTGTAAAAAAAAAAAAAAAAAAGGAGTAAAAGAAGAAAAATAGCCCCGGGTGCCAGAATAAGATGACATGAATAAACTAATCATTCTAATTTAATTAGAATAATCTCCCACAGACCTTACAAATTCAATTAATGGCTGGATTATACAGTGAGAGAACAATATAGCTTTGCTCTGCAAACTCGACCTCATAATGGTTGTAATGAGATGAATCAAATTGTAATGATTAAGATTTTAATTTTGCTGTCAAAAGATCTGAAACCATTTAAAACCTACAAAAAGACGTGAGTCTTTTGACAGATGGTTTGGACCAGTACATCTTTTGATGAAATAGAAATTAGTTTCTTCCGACAGCTGCATTAATGAATAATCATTTCTATTTTTAAATACTTTTTAGTGAATTTTGAGGAAATAATGTGTATAATAATAATGCCTTTAGATGAATTTACAATTCATTATACTAGCCATAAGAACTAGGTTTCTTGATATTGCATTAGCCATCAAAAAAGTCATTAGACCATTGGTAGAAACGTAGATTAATATTATGTAGCTCATTTGAGAGATGCTTGACTGACTCCTCAAAGGTTTCATTCTCTTTTTTTCTTACAACAATGTGATTGTCTCCACAGTGGTACACTACCTTTCACCTTGAATCAATGACTTGGTCTGTTTTTAATGATCTGGCTTGACAAAATCTCCTCCAGAGACTACAGAGGAAGCCAACCAAACACATAACAAAGCCTTGAACGATTCCTGTACCAACTCGGAAACTTTAAAATAACTAAGGGCTTGTTTTGGTCTACTTCCAGATGCTGAAAAGACAATAAATGTGAACTGACAAATCGTTAGATACTTTAAAATCACACACACACACACACACGATAAGAAATAGAGGCTACACGCAGTGATTTTACAACAGGTAACGGAAGTTTCTTAGGCATTATTCACATTGGAGTGCCTAAAACCACTTTAATAGTGGTAAAATCATTGTATAGTAACTCACAGAATCTCAAGACATATTTATTATAGTGCTCCAACAATACATTTTCCTCTAAGTAATATAGTTTATTAGCATAACTGTAGGATCTTTATGGCTGCCAAGCAAAGTAACAACTTGTCAATTTGATGTTGAATGTGTGATCACCGGAGAGTGCTAATTTAACTCATCCGATGACAATTTAGGGTTGGAAAACACTTTGAAAGAGTTTCCTGATGCCGAATTCCCTATTTTAACCTTTATGCGCACATGGACAAGCAGTACATTCAGTTAGACAGAACCTATGATAGCGCAGCGATCTCACACCACACACCTACATGCCTCCAGACATACAAAGCTAAAAGAGGCATCGTGAGTCGATCATTGTGACAGCAGTAGAGATCTCTCTGTCTCTCTCTCTCTGTGGGGCAGCTGTAAAGGACATCTCCACTTCAGAGTGAGGTGCCGTGAATCAGAGGAAGTGATTTAAATGCACTGACGGGACTTTAAATACCAGCCAGGGATCATAGCTGTGCCCTTTGGCAAAGTAATTATTCACTCGACTAAAAGAAGCCTAGGTGTGTGTGTGTGTGTGTGTGTGTGTGTGTGTGTGTGTGGGCGGGTATTCCCTACGTTATGGGAACCAAATGTCCCCACAGGTATAGTAATACTAGTAAATTTTGATCTTGTGAGGACATTTTTTTGGTCCCCATGAGGAAACAAGCTTATAAATCATACAGAAATATCTTTTTTGAAAATCTAAAATAGCAGAACATTTTCTGTGATGGGTTGGTTTAGGGGTAGGGGTAGTGTAGGGGGGACAGAATATACAGTTTGTACAGTATAAAAACCATTACGCCTATGGAATGTCCCCATAAAAAATGAAAACGCAACATGTGTGAGTGTGTGTGCATGCAAAAAGACATTGAATGAATTTTGTATCTGAGTGAAGGGATTTCTATCGAGTATGTGCTTATTTATAGGTGTGGTTTATGTGCAGAGGTGAGAGGGTATATAGTGCTCTACAATCATTGAATGTTTGTAAGTAAGTGAATCACTCAATAGTGTGTAAAGCTCCTGTAGTACAATAAGTCGTACTAAATGCTTCCCTAGACTGAAGAATGGCAGGAAGAGAAAAACTGCACTATCGTTCAAAAGGGATGGCAAGATTTTACACTCACTAAGACTGCATTTATTTGATAAAAATACACTAAAACAGTAATGTTGTGAAATATTATTACAATTTAAAATAATATTCAATATTTTTCAGTGTCATGTGATCCTTCACAAAAACAATCTAGTTTGCCGATTCACAGTTGTTCTGTTTAATATTTTTGTGAAAACTGTGATACATTTTTTTTCCAGGATTCTTTAAAAAAAATAGAAAGTTCAAAAGATCAATTTAATTAATCCTTTTTATTTTAATAACGTATCTTTTTGTAATAAAGAAAGGAAGGAAGGAAGAGAGGAAGAAAGAAGGAAAGAAAGAAAGAAAGAAACTAAGGCAACGTAGAGAATGAATAACTGAATTTCATAGAAAAAAATGCCAAAAAGAACAAACAAACAGATGGATGAAATGAAACTAATGAAAAGAAAGAACAAAAATGATGGAAAAGAGGGAAGGAAGGAAGACAGGAGGAAGAGAAGGAAAAAGCAAGAAAGTCAAAGACAGGAAAGACAAGTCATTTATTAGACCGAAAAAGAAGGAAATAATTACTAAGAGGAAAGAGGCAGAAAACAGACAATGTCCCTCTATATACTTTATTTGATCATTTCATCATCAATCCGTCCATCTCTCCATCTTGTAAGATCAGTGTCTCTTTGAATAAACATCTGTAGAAAGACTACACATTCACAATGACCCTTCATCTCTTTCTTTCATCCTCTTCTATTTGTCAGCCACATTTTGTTCCTTTTATGTTATTTTCCACTACCCTCCTCAGGACACCCCATTTTTATTTACCTCTCTTTTGTTCCTTTCTCATTCTCTGTCTCTCTTTTATGAAATAAAGCGGCATAGTTTTGGTAATAGTCAGAAACAGTGACAGCCTCACTGCCTGATGGGAAGTGACATTTATTGGGAAGCCGTCCTTCAGAGAGACACATGTGACAGTTCCTCAGGCCACCACTTCCTCCACTCATGTCTCTCTCTCTCCACGCTGTCTTCCTCTACTGTATGTGTGTGTATTGATGGATAGGACTGCTTCTGATGAACACACTGACTGTGAATGTACAGTAAAGTCAAAGATACATACATGTGTATGTGGTTAAGGATATTCAACCCAAGTCATCAAACTGATGTCATCAGAAAAGAAATGGCATTCCGAAATGGGATTTCATATTTTGATTAAAGTTTACCAAAAAAAAAAAAAATCTATATATTACCTTGCACAGATTAGTTGCTCACCGCAAGACTAGGACTGTGCACTGACAAAGTAAATAAGAGTCCATTTTGATAGGGCTCAGAAACATATAATATATAATAGTAAAATGTAACTATATAATGCAACTAAATTTAAACATATTAGGGTGACACTTTATTTTACAGTGTCATTGTTACATATGTTACATGCATTTACTATAGTAATAACTAGAAATTATGCTAAATTACATGCAGTTAACCCTAAACCAAACCCTCATCCTAACCCTAAAGTGAGGACAATAATGTAGTTAATTGCCATTACTCAGTACTTAAATGTATAATTACACTGTAATACTGATACCTTAAAATACGGTGTAACCCATATTAGTTTCACTTTATTTTACAGTATATACAAGAAAGCACTGAGTAACGTAAGGTAACCACAAGGGTTAAGGTGGTGTGTTGGGTTTAGGTGTAGGTTGAGAGCTACACCTTGTTATTACTACAATAACTACTTATAGTATGTTCATGTGAAACAGGACTGTAAAATAAAGTGGTACCAACCAGTATATTTATAATATAAATATAATAATTCATAAACTTTTTCACATTTCAAAAGCTGTCAATACAGCCATGTTGTACGTTGTCAGGGTATATGCAAATATATAAAAATGTTGACCACAAAAACTAATGAGATGGACAGACAGGCACTGTTCCAAAACTCAGTGAACTGCCGAGCTTCCTATACAGGCAGCACCCTAACCTCATAAGTGCCAGATTTGGAACACACTGCACAAACAGCCAGCCACACCGGAGACACGACTCATTATTGATTTCGAAAGACTTTGACATTAGCACGTTGCTAAGCTAACGGCACAATCCTCTAATAAGCATAAAATATATCACACACACACTGGGTAAAATAATCCATTTTTAATTACACTGAACTGTTTGTTCTTCAATACTTTTAAGTATTGAATGAAGTGCAAGTTAATTTATAATCGACATTTCTCTTGCCTCATCTGTCATTTTAGACTTATTTTTTCACCAAGCTTGTCATACTGCATAATGGGATTTCTTTCTCTACAAAGGAAGCTTGCAATGCTGACTTAGAATTTGGTTAAAATGAAGTGTCTTAGAAAGCAGGATAATTAAGTTGCTTGCCTTGTTACTGTTACGTCAGGAACATGCCCATGATAAATGCTGCCCCTGTATTTTAGGAACAGTACAAAAATGTCAAGACCAAACAAAAGACAATAGAAAGGAATGGATAAAGAAATGAAAAAGTGTCTTTTTCTGCTTTTTTATGACTAAAGCAAACTTTCTGCGTTTATTTTATTACTTACGCACACAGTAAGGCCCTCAATTATTTCCCTCATAGCTGCTTCAAAATGCAGACTCAGCTTCCGCTCTGTCTTTCTCTACCCTCCTCCTCCTCCTCCTTCTACATCCCTCAATCAATCTTCATTTTCTCTCACTCTGCACATTCCATCCTCCCTCACCATTTTTCCCCTCTTTAATGGCCGACCGTCAAAATCCCTCAAGTAAAACACTCCTCGTCTTATCTCTCTTTCCCCATTAATTCCCTCTGTTGGTCCTCCTTCCTAATAAACAGGATTTCATATGATACCTTGGAATGCAGGGCCGGCTCCATCTTAATAAACACAATGCTGTGCAAGAATGAGGGAGAATATGAAGATACATACAAAAACATGTACAATAAAAACAGTAATTGTACACTGTTTAAACAGTCCTTAAACGGTCAAGTGTTATGCACCTAACTTCTACTGAAGCCGTTAGAAACCACCAACGTGCTTGTTCGCACAAATTTTGGTCCACCACCTGTGACATGCACAGAAAACTGCAGCACATGCTGAGCTGTGTGAAGTCAGCATGTATCAGGATGTCTTGACAGTCTCTCCAAGTGACATTACTCATTTTGAGAATAAGGTGAGTTGTCATAGGTTTCATGTGAAGGTGTGAAATCACATGGATGAGGAGAGATTATTGTGAATGAGAAAAGGAAAGAACATTTAGGACAGAAAGACAGGACCTGAGGACTGAGAATCAGTAAACTTTCTGTGTCCCTTCAGCCGGGAACACACCGAGCCGACACCGATGAACTAGAGGCGATGAAAGCAGACCGAGCTGTTGGCTCATGTCGGCAGCGTCTGGGTCCAAAGTTGCCCTGACACACCAAACTGACGCTCGACACCCGCGTATAAAGGAGATAACTGTCTATTTAAGCAAATATATTTTTCAATATTCATCATTCATAAAGGGAAAGCCAAACTAAGACTGCATGTATACAAACCATAAACAAAGCAGCGCTTACTTATCGTTTTGAATATCAGTCATACTGATCACGTTCTTTATTCCACTCCACTATTCCAATATTTGTGCATTCGAGTGCTCAGGTAAGATGACGTAAAATTAGAACAACCTCCTGTCTGTGCCGTCATGACTTATTTGCTTGCTTTCATAATTTTTGCTTATATTCGCATGAACTGACTCGTTTGCTATACTGAACAGCCAATCAGAGTTCTTTTTCTCACCAACGGCCCGACGCCAATTCAACATGCAAAGTACCAGTTGCAGCATGTGGAGTGATACGGTACACCTGCAAGAAGTCACAGGTTTCTATGGCTGATGTTGCTGGATGGCTATTTGGATAGCGTGTTCGGGCACACCATTGAACACCACCATTAGCTGCCTGGTAGTTGAGAGAGGAACTATAGTGATTAATATTCCTTCCATTCAAACTGAACACCGCTATCAATAAATATACTCAACGGGTTGGCTGATAACTGTTGACAGAAATATAACCACAGAATCCGTAGTAACAGTGTGAGTTAAAGAGACCTCAGGCCATTTGCTGTAATAGTCAGTTAAGGTTATAGCAAACCTACAGTCGGATGCAGTAATGTCAAATGACCCAACTATATCCACAGCCACATTCTGCCATGGTCCATCTGGTAGCGGCACCGGTTGAAGAGGAGCAGGATGTGACTTGATAGTTGTGGCAGGAATGGACAGCATCATGAACCTGAGTATCCATCCCTGGCCACCAATAGAGATCACGAAGGCGTTTTTTGGTTGTCACCTCTCCCTGATGTCCTTTGTGTACTATAGAGACCAGCACAGATCAAAAAGCAGCAGGTGCAAAGTTTTTGGCACACAGGTGCCATGGTTTCATCCAGCTTTACGTGGTGTATAAAGTTTTCAGCACATCCAAACTCGGTTGATGCAGCAACAGTGCATTTAAAAACTGGCACAGGAGAAGCAGGTAGATGAAGGGCATTAGTAGGCAGGACTTAACTGCTTTCAATCCTCAGATGCAGTGCAGACATTCGGTCCCTCCACATGAGTGTCCACAATGAAGAACGTGGTAGGAACTGAATGGTCATGTAGGGAAATATTCGTTGACAAACATGCAACCATCAGAATTTGGGCTTCTGAATACACCACAAGCCTGGATGTGGGTTGCGACAGCACAACAGTATAATTATATGCATAAGTGCTGTAGGGCTGGATAGATATAGAAGACCTAGTGTCAACCACCACACAAGACTGTGAGTCAGAAGTCTATATAGTCACTGCTTGTAATGCTGAGAGAACAAGCTGAATATTCTGTGCACAGTACAGTAACTTATTGTAATTCAATTTCACAGACCTCACGCGTCTGATTGCACTGATCTGCACAGTCCAATATTTTTGCATGTCCCACATTTCGCAGCTGCAGCCGGGCAGTTCGCGGCGGTAGGTAATGTGCCTCTGATCGACAAGCATGACTTTCACACGAAGAGTTGCATGTGCCGCTTTTCCCGTTGTTCTGCGTTTTACTGTGTGCTGCGCCGATTGGAATTGGATTTAGCCTGATTGGCAACAGATTCAATCTGGCTTGGTATCCTAACAGCTCTGTCGAGAGTGTAAGATCAGTATCTAGCAAAAGTCTCTCACAAATCTGTGGGCTAAGCACATTTTCTACCAACTCGCAAATCATTTCATCAGGACTGACACCGAACTCACACGAAACAACAAGCTCTAGCAAAGCAACAACGTACTGTAAAACTGTGTTGTGAAGCACCTGACAGCGTTTATGGAAGATGCGGTGTTCAGCTACTATGTTAGCTTTTGGCACAAAGTAGGCTTTCATTGGATCCTTATACATCCTACCTGAGTTGTGAGTAGAAAACACATTATGTAATTACACAACACTTTAGACTTCCTCTTCAAAATAGCAGTCACAATATAATTCACCCATGAACACAACAGTCCTCCAACAGACATTCTACTGACTAAAGTAACTTTGCAAGTACATGTCAACTTATTCTAATAACCCTAACCTAACAGTCTATCTGTTAAGGCCAATTCACACCGGACAGACAAACGTCAACAAACACGTCTGTTGGAGTTTGTTGGATCAGTGTCAAACCGCTGTGATCAGATCGGGATCAGAAGGGATCAGATTGATGGCTAGCGCTTCGGATTTCAGGTTAGTATTTTTATTTTTGCCTCAAAACTTTAATACAATGAATATATATATATGATACTATATTATTAATCTAATAAACTTGCCTGAAAATATTGTTAACATGGTTACACGTATGTAGTTGTGGATCTCTTTTCCCAGTCAGACTTGGTGTATGTTGGTGCAGTGTGAACATGACTGTTTTTTCTCATAGAATTCTAAATCCAACAGCCATCTTGCTTGTTGGTGTTTGTTGGCGTTTGTTGTTGCAGTGTGAATTGGCCTTTACACAGTGGCAGGGGAGAGTGTTTTCCAAACACAAACAAAGATAATCCAAAACAGGGTGCAAAACAAGGAACAGGAAAAAGGTAATAAGATATGGTACAAAAACGCAACATACAAAGACAACAGAAATCAAGAAACTACTGAAACACTGGGGTATACACAAGGGGCTAACAAGGGACAGGTGCAGGTAATTAATCACTATAACAACAAACAAGGGGGCTAAGTAAACAAGGCATACACAGGAAGTGAAACAGCAGAACAATGGGAACAGAAAATACATATCAAAATAAGACAGGAATGTAACACTACTGATACTCTGATGTCAGTTAGTTGTAGTAGCAAATTAACGAGAGTTAGTTGACATGTAGTTGCAAAGTTAATTATAGTTAGAATGTCTAAAGTAGACTATCAAAATAAAGTTATTGATTAAAAAATAAACAAACTGAAGGCTACTGAAGACATTAGAGAGATATGCAACAAAGACAGAAGGACAGAGAATGGGATAAGAGGAAGAGGTGAAGAAGGGTTGAGTGTAATTACATATTCACAGAGTTATGAAGCATACACCCATTTAGACTTCACACATACACACACAGCAGCAGCACTCATGCATTGTAAATCCTTTATACACTCACAGACTGGTGATCTGAAACAGAAACACTCCAGTTTGAAGGATTAATAGTGAGATCACTGATTCACATCAAATAATGCACTCCTCTGCACACACCACACACACACACACACACACACCTTCCATATATTTTGCATTATTCTGTCACTTTTGCACACAATTTACACAGTTTTTTTGATATAAGTTTTGAAAGTTGAAAATCTGAGAAAAAAATGAACTACTACGCTATGATTTAAATTAATATTGTTTATTCATTTATGTTATTAATGCATTAATATTTACAATAACTTTTATTGATATTTATAACATGTATATGTATGTAATATTATTAATGAACTTTGTTTATTTTTTTCTTCACTATGTCTGTCTTGCCACTAATGAAATAATTTGTGCGTCACATATACTCTCCATCTGCCCATCTTCAACAGTCCAGACATCTAGTCAAAGACTGTGGCTATTTCTCAATATGCATTCTTAAACGATCTTGCGTCCTTGTGTTCCCATACTACATGATCATCAACCATCAAAGTTCAATTCCAGTACTCAAGAACTCAAGTACAGAAGACACACAACAGTACCCAGATGTGTTCTTGATATCAAGAGACTTGAGAGAATCTAACCACTAGAAATCCTAGAAGACGCTGCGGGCGGACCACATATGGAAGCCCGTAAACTTAAAGCTTCTCATTCTCACTTCCCACTACAAGCTCGCAAATGCGTAACGGCTCGTGAAAGGAAACATTTGTCGTTTTGTTTTGTCTAATTTTAATAAAAAGATAAAGACATGGAAAAAGTCTGCAGTATTTTTTTATTGGCATATTAAAAAGAATGTTAACACTGCCAAAGCATAAGTAACATACTCTAACGACAGTTAGTTGACATATAGTTGCAAATTAATGAGTTAGTTGAAATGTAGTTGCAAAGTTACTTATAGTTGTAGTAGATAGTTGTGCTACTTATAGTGGTAGAATACTTATTTTCACAACGTGGCAAGTTAAAACGATATAAAATACTATGACAAAAATAATGTCTATAATAACATGAAATAAATGTTTTAATGGGTTATGACAGTTGTTTGTGATTTATTGTGCATTGGCCACTACTTATAATATGCTGGGATAATCAGTTGAGTAATTAGATTGCAGCACATCTCAGTTCTCACAAGGATCCATTCTGTGTCCTTGAATCCTTCAGAGTTCCTTCTTTCAATATAGCCTGGCAAGAGCGGTCTCCACGAGAACACAAGTCTGTTCTTTGTGTTCTTGGAATTGAGAAAAAAAAACCCTTCATTTCTAAGCATCCCTTCATCACCTGCACTCCCTTGGCCGTTACACCTTCCCATCAGCACTCCAATCTGCACCAGGATAAGAGATAACAGACTACTTACCTGTTCTATTTACCTATTGGATTCTTCTGATGATACTACAGCAATCTCCTGTAAGTTACTCTTTGGAATATTATACATTAACTCACCATAATCCTGTGAAAAGGTGCTCTCTACTAGTGCTCTATACTGTCCTGCTCCAGTCATCATTGCTCCGTTGTAAACCTGATAAAGGAAAAAAAGAGACATCTTTATCTGCTCACCATTATTCTGACAGTTCCATTACTCACCTGCTTTCTGTTTAATTCATTACTGTCAATAAATGAATGTTTGAGTTTAACCTAACCTCTGTGTCCGAGTCTGGTGTTCCCTGACAGAAGACCAGACCACAACATCATGAACCCAACAGCATATTCACTGGTTGCAGCCTCCCAAGCCTACTCCAGTCCTCCTGGTGCCTTTGGTTTTCATCTCAGTGACATCACTCACAACAGAACTCCTCCCTAGTGCTTCTTTACCCTCCGTCAAACCCACCACCAAGCCAGAGCCAACCATGAGTCAAGAGTCAGAGCCAGCGCTCGTCAAGGACTTGCCATGGATTAAGAAGGTCACCCCACCCTACTTGTCACGGACCCTGAGCCAGTCATTGTGTCTGACTAGATCCGGGAGCCGGCACCTATGGGTGTCCCAATTGGGATTTTAGTGGAATTTGATGGTATGGGGATGGATTCCATCCATGCCCCCTTCACTGGTGTACAGGATGTCCTGATTTCCTCCTATTCCCAAGCCAAGTCTCCTTCATAACTGCTTTTTCCTCCCAGCTCCAAGTTTCCTGCATCTCCACTAGTCCCGGCCAGCTCCAAGTCTTCTGCATCTCCATTGGTCACACCCAGCCTATCTCTCCCTCATCCTCTACCGAAGCCAGCCAGAAACTGCACAGTCTCCTGTTAGCCCCTCAGCTCCTCCTTCAGTGGCACCACATAATGGTTTTCATCCACCTCAGGCCTCCCAGTCCTCAGCTCTGCCTTGGTGTGACAATCCCCTAGCTCCACCTCTGGCCTCAGAGCACCAGACTCCACCTCATCCCTCTGACCCATTGGCTCCACCGTGGCTCCATGCTCCCTCGTCTCCACCATAGACTGTCATCCCACTGGCTTCACCTGGCTCCCTCGTCCCTCCGGCTTCGCCTAGGTCAGAATTTTCCCTGGTTTTGCCAGGGGATTCCAGGACTTCCCCCTCCATCTCTTCGGATGGAGGACAGTCACATATGCTTTCCATCTGCCCATCTCGAAAAGTCCAGTTATCTAGCCAAACACTACATTTCCCAGCATCCCTCCTGTTCATCACATGCACTCACTCTGCCATGACCCACACTTGTTTTCCATCAGCACTCCAATGAGCACTAGGATAAGAGTGCACACCTTTGTCTGGTCTCAATTACAAATTAACAGACTACTTACCCGCACTACTTACCTATTGGATCTCCTTGTGAATCTCCAGCGATCTCCTTCTGAAAATAACAATTCTGTCATTTATTACTTGCCCTTATGTCGTTCCAAACCCATAAGACCCATTTCGTTCATCTTCGGGGCACAAATGAAGATCTATTTGATGAAATCTGAGAATTGTCCCTCCATAGACAGCTACACAACTGACACTTTAATGCTTTCCATATGAATTGAACAGTTTAGACCAAATTTTTTGGAGACACTCGATTGCTTTACAACATATTTAAGTTCATATTTAAGTTTTTGTTTTTAATTTACATATAAAAATTGATCCGAACATAAACAAAAACTCAACGCAACCTGATTGGCGTGCGAGAACGAACCTCATGCAGAAGCTCAAATGTGCTGCTTAACACATGAACCTCATTGGTTCTCGCATGTCAAGCGAATATGCTTGAGCTTTCACAAGTGATGTGTGAGTTGATGAATGTTTATATGTGAATATAAGGCTAAATTCAATTTGTAAAATATAAAGTTCAAGTCATGTTCAATCATATAAAGAGATCATATAAGATCATGTCTCATCAGAAAATTTGGACTAAACCGCATGTATATAATATTAATATTACTATTAGTAGTAATAATAGAAGTATTAGTAGTAAATGAGTAAATAAACAAGTAGACTAAATTAGCCAATTAGGGGAGCCTCAGACTCGCGGTTCAAATGCACACTAAATTCACAAGCATGAATGTTCACACAAGCATGTTCACTAGTAGTCTCAGACAATCAATATTTGCACTGCACACTCACACCCAAAAGTCAGGGTGAAAAGAGGAACAGACAAACAAGCAAAAGAGAGATGAGAAGGAGGAGGAACAGGCTAGGAGAAATTGAAAAAACGAGTTATGGTGGGACGCAAGGAGCGGTTTAAAGGATGGAGAGAGTTGGGGGAGGCCGAGCACGCTTTATGAGGCCCTTAACATTTAGCTGCCCATGCCTGTCTATTACAGCTAGAATATCCTCCTACACACAGACCATCCATCAAATAATAAAGAGAGAGAGAGAGAGATGGGGAAGGGAATGATGGCAGAGAGAGGGACAGAAGAGTCCAGCACAAAAAAAGATTCATGAAATGCTGGAGAAAGAGACTAACAAAAGGACGAGTGGGAATGTTAACTCTAAGTACAAGAGTGAAAATGAGGAGAAATAACATAAATGTGTTCGGTTGTGTTTTTCAGCTCGTCAAGACAATTATAGCCTAGCTGCACAAGCATCCCATGAAAATAAATGACCAAAAATCAGTCAAAAGACTTTCTAAACAATAATAAACTAAGACATTGCACCACAAAGACAGACAATGGTTTAAAAAATGAGACTGAAATGTCAAGGACAGATAACAGCAATCTACCTTCCAGAAGAGAAAAATGTAGATGGCTAGAGAAATTCTAGAGTGGAAATGAAAGGATGGAAATATTTTTGTTAATTGCTATTGTGGATTTTCAATATGACATGCACTAAGATCCACAAGAAGAACAGTTATTACACAACATGGGAAAAAAATCTTTCAAATAAAAACTGTTCTTTTGAACTTCAGTGTTAATTAGCTAACATGAATTAACCATGAGCAATACATTTGTTACTGTATTTACTAATCTTCGTTAACGTTAGTTAATGAAAATACAGTCGTTCATCGTTTGTTCATGTTAGTTCACTGTACATTTTAATAATGTATTAGTAAATGATGAAATTAACCTTAAAAAAGATTAATAAAAGCTGTGTAAGTGCAGTTCCTTATTAGTTCATGTTAACTAATGTAATTAACTAATGTTAACTTATGAATTTTATTGTAAAATGTTACAAACTTTGTATTCATCAAAAAAAACCCTGAAAAATACTCCACGAAAATGCTTCGCAGCACAGTCATTTTCAACATTGATAACAAGAAATGTTTCTTAAGTACCAAATCAGTATTTTGGAATGATTTCTGAAGGATCATGTGACACTGAAGACTGGAGTAATGATGCTGAAAATCCAGCTTTGCCATTACTGGAGTAAATTACATTTTAACGCATGTTAAAATGTAAAACAGTTAATTTGGTGAGCATCAGAGACTTATTTTAAAAACATTATAAAAATCTTATTAACCCTTACACAATCCGGTACACAACTCCCCCGTGAAAAAATTCATAATCAAATTACTCAGCAGCCACTGCCAGCAACAACACAAAAGAGGTGTTATTTTAAAGCTTAGAAACGCCGCTTTTTAATGCAACAATTATCTTCAACTCTTGATGAGTGCCAAGTCATCCAGCTAAACTGGAGTGTACCGCGAGTGGGCGCCACCTAGTTACAAAATAATAATTACAATCGTATTTTTTAAAACTCCTGCCTTGATCAACACAAAATAGGTGTCATTTGAAAGCTTGCAGTCTGAACTTTACAATGAATGTAGCCACGTGTAATCGTGCAATCGCTCCAGAGGCCTCGTTTAGCTCTCACAGCACTCGCTCCTGCTCTGCTTCATACAACTGTAAAATTAATAATCCCATCCATAATTTCTGCTTCTGATTTCTTTTCTCCTAGCTGTGACGTGAAGACAACACCTCCCATGATTCCACGATCAGCGGTTACATATTGTGCCTTTAAACAAAATTTTCCTTTCAGCCCCTAAAGTATTTTTTTTCAGCAATGACAATTGACAACAAAGTGTCACATGACCCCAGAATACTCTGTATCGTTTATGCAATCATATATTGTCTATAACTTTCAAGCAAACAAAAGCCAATGTAATCAGATATATTTTTAGCCAAGGAATCCAAATGTCATAAATCAACTCAGTTTAAACATCAGCAGTAAACTGCATTACTGGGCCTTCTGACGCTCACAACAATGACATGAAGATGATAAAGCAAAGATGGACCATTACTGAGGAGATATCAGCAGGAAGACAGAGAGACACAATAACAGACAGACTGAATGAGACAGATCTCCAAGCAAATGATGCTTGAATTCGCCAACTTCGACAAAAGTCAGAAATGCAGCGATATTCTTGAGTTTATCATTCTCGTACACACCCTTCTTATTAATTGCTTTGTGAATGCTGTTATGTCGACAACCCAACAAATAAATCTATAATGAAATGCATTGAAAAAGACTCAATGAGCGAGAGACAGAGAGAGGGAGAAAGAGAGAGAGGGTGTGAATAAGTAACCTTGTGTTCTCTTTAGCAGCGAGTCCCTCAGCTCCATCCCTCTACCCCCAGCAATTAATCATCTGATAGTGAGCTTACTCAAGTGTGCCTCTGCCCCCTATTCTAATTAACCAGAGAGAGAGAGGGGGGATAGAGAGGATGGACAGATTGTCAGTGAAAGACGGAAGGAGAGATGCAGGCTAGGGAGTAAGTGATTCGATGGAGAGATGCAACTGAAAGAGAGAGAGAAAGATGACAGGAGCAACAGCGGATGGGAAGATTTAGAGGAGCTGCCACCCTCCGCTGGTCTCACAGGAACAAGACTCTGTGCTGCCACCAATGGCACACTATCAAGCATACTAAACAGAGAGCGTGTGTGTGCACTTTACTGCAATCTCCTTTACAAAAATGCTGATGGTGTCTGGGGGAGTGAATATTTAAGGGTCAATGACAAATAAAGATGCCTGAGATGACGGCAAGGTAAAATCTTTTGAAAACCTTTTTCAAATCTTTTTTGCCAATTTCTCAGAAAAGCGTACATTTCATTTTGTTTTCAAAATCGTTTATACTTAAAAAAAAAAAGAAATAACATTCAGATTGATTTAATGACTAAAAATGTCAAGTGGGGAGTTAAAATAAAAAATATTTTGGATATGTGACTTTGCGTATCTTCATATTTTCACAAAAGCATCCATCCATCCATCCATCCATCCATCCACCCACCCACCTATCTATCTATCTATCTATCTATCTATCATCTGTCTATCTATCTATCTATCTATCATCTGTCTATCTGTCTCTCTGTCTGTCTGTCTATCAAAATGATATAGTTTATTACAAAACGTAACCTTCAACACAGCCATGAGGGTCTACAAGGGTCCTCTGTGATATCATTTAAATCCATCAATTCAAAAGTATAAACATAGCACAGACAATACATTAAAATCAAACTTTCACACAGACACATCAATATTTCTCCAGATCAAGTTCACATGATCAATATCATCACAAATTTCCCTTGTGGATTACTGACCTAGACATTAGGGAAATTTTGTATCATTATTAAAAATGCAATCTTAACATTTTTGTTTTAAAGCTAGTTCTCTGTTTTTGTCTTGAACTGACTGTCTTGCTGGAAAACAAATCTTTTCCCAAGAGTCAGGTGTCTAGACTCCATCAGGTTTCCCTTCAGGATCTTTTCTGCATTCATGCTACCTGCTACCATAAGACTATTTGCAGCTGTGCCACTCTCTTTTCATTCATTGATTATGGATTTAACTGTACTCCAAGTAAAATGCAATCAAATACATCACAGTACTTTTAAAAACTTTCTAATTCCACCCAAGACTAATTTTCAATATTTTTTTAATTGGGTTGAAAAAAACTTTTATTTTACTTTGCTAAAATATTGACTAAATAGAAGTTGGACCATCCAGACTTGTATTTTACATGGCCAATAACCTACAATTAGACCAACAATACATACTAGTTCAACCATTTTAGTGACTTCTAAATTGAGTTTGCTGCACAAGTGTTTAAAGGCTTGAATAATTACTTTGTTTAATCTTTTTTAAACAGTGGCAAATAAGTTGAATCAACTTCGCAATAATTCAATGGTGTAAAACAGCAAAATACGAAAAAGTCTAAGAAAAGTCTAATAAAAAACAATGCCTATAAACATATTTTATAGAACGGTAAGTCAAATATATTAAATGAACCTTTAAATGTACCATGTAGAACGCACAGCTGCAGTGAGAACAAGCAAAGCTTCTCTACAGACAGTTAATAATGCATACAACACAAAACTATGACCTTCACCTGTTAAGCTCTTGTCTGCTAAGTGTTGCTGGAGAAATGAAAAAGAGATGTAGAAAGGAGTGATGGCCATCAGGGTGTGAAACTGCCACATCGGCACCAACATCCCCATAAACCTCCATCTTCTGTCTATCCTTCGTTTATGAGACGAGTGGTAATTTATGGCTTTATTTACGAGGGGGGTTGGTGGACAGATTTAATATTTTAATTCTGTTTTATTGCCTGAGCACGGAGGAAACCCAACGAGGTTTATCACCACCCATCGCCACGGCGACATGCTGACGGACAGACCAGGGTGCGACTGCCAAGAGTAGGAATGAGGCTTGGAGTGAGGGATAAGAGAGGAGTGTACGTGAACAGAATCATCCATTCCACCTCTAGACGACCTGCCAAAATATTCAACGCTTCATACCTTTCTCTCCTGCTCTCTGTCATGTCCTATAACTCTTGCCTTGGCTTACTGGGATGAGCAGGTTTTGGCCCTGAGGCAGCCAGTCGAGCTCTTGCCCCAGGGAGATTCATGGTTCACACAATTGTCTCGCGGACAAGCAGAGAGTTGATTCACACCTTAAAACCATCGTCTCAGGGCTAATATCAGGATCGATTCACAGCTCCCTACTGTCCAGACTTGATACAGGAGTTGATTCACGGGTTTAGCCAGTTGAATCAGAGTAATTTCCTAAAAGGAAACTGCAAACAATTTCAAAATGTAAGACAGAGATTTAATATAAAGAAAACCCCATTCAAGCTAGAAGAACACTAAAGATTTAGTAGCTTTGTGCCAGATCGAACAGAGGAACTGAAAAATGCTGACAAAGTAACTGTTGCTCAGTGCACGAAGTCACTTAATTTTAAATAAAACATCTTCAGTTAAAAATGAATGCTGTTTATATGTGACACGAATCTTAAAGGTGTAATAGGTGATTCTTCGGTGGCCAAGAGAGCTCAACGCGGTGCAAATTAAAAAAAACACATGCAAATAGAAAAAAAACACCAACAAATTAAGAAAACGTGATCATCAGTTTCACAACACGTGCTGCAAATCCTCACAACACAAGCAAACACAGAAACGCGCTGCAAATACACAAACCACAACGGAAATGTTTCAAGGGGACCCCAAAAAGTGTTGAACCCTACTTGACAACAGCACAAGCTAAAAAATATGACTAGAATATATTATGTAGGCATTAACTCAATGTAATGTTTCAATAGCAACAGCAACAGCAAAATGTTTTAATATGTGGCATTGTTGTTAACTCATTAAACTTTAAGAGATGAATTTAGTGGATGATTTAAAAATATTCGTTAATCATCTGTAGCATACTAATGTGGCGTAATCGTAACGGCTGCCTGAGGGCGCTCGACGACCACGTCATCTGTGAGCGTGAGTTTCTAGCAAACTGAAAAACACTTTATTAAAAATAATAAATGAAATAATGTACACTTGTTAATGTGTGTTTATTTTTGTTTGCATTGTTTTTATAGTATTTAATGATTGTGAACACATTGTGCACTCAAATACCGTTCACTATATTGGGATTAGTGAATAAGTGAAAGAGTGAGTGGTTTCGGACACAGCTAATAAGCAGCTCCTAGTAGGGTTCGTCACTTTTTGGGGTCCCCTTGAAACATTTCCGTTGTGGTTTGTGTATTTGCAGCACGTTTCTGTGTTTGCTTGTGTTGTGAGGATTTGCAGCGTGTTTCTGTGTTTGCTTGTGTTGTGAGGATGTGCAGCGCGTTTCTGTGTTTTCTTGTGTTGTGAGGATTTGCAGCACAGTTTGCAGACAAACTGATGATCAAGTTTTCTTAATTTGTTGGTGTTTTTTTTCTATTTGCATGTGTTTTCTTATTTGCAGTGCGTTGAGCTCTCTCGGCCACCTTATGATTCTCTACAGAGTTGAAAGTCTCCTCATATCCTAATAGCAATCACTATGTTAAGCGGCCTAAATGTTTCTAAATATATATTGTCCGTGGAAGGCGTAGGGCCATAAAATGTTCGTTCAGTTATTGAATTCGGTCCGAACAAAATGATAGCATTTGTTTCCTGTTGGTCAATGTGTGTTTGCACACCACTGGGCAGCCTGTTCACACAGACATCTTAAACCATCAGCGCATTTCTCAACGGCAGGCAAACAGAAACAACCTAATTTGCAGTACTTCTTTTGAACAGGTAGGTGCATGATGTGTTTTGATAGTAATGCATAAATTAGCTTATGTATTTTGTGTTAACTCAACATCAGCAGCAGCCAGTGTCTATCTGCAACTTTTTTTGTGTTTTCAAATATACTCACTGGTTTGTAAAGTTTTCTCACCGCCACATGATGTAATCCAATAATGTTGTCTCTGGTCATCGCTTCTGGTCAGTGTGCGTTCATGTGTTTTAGAGGAGGCGTGGCTTTGGACAGCGATTTGCAGGGAAGGCGAGATCATATTGTTAGCAGGCTAAAAAGTTAACATTTCCCAGATCCCCTACTGCTCCTTTTTTTTAGTTCCTCTGTTCGTACTTTACTTTTTTATATTAATTTTCCATACTCATAACATAAGTACAGAAGAAATGTGGACAGACTCTTCAGACAATTTTGTTCATTTTCAGCATTAAACTAGCTTATAGATAACTAGTTTTAACATTGTTTAAATGTTTGAGAAAATTGATTCTTTTATTCAGCAAGGATGCATTATACACAGATGAAAAGAGAAGAGGAAGACATTTAAATTGTTCCAAAAGATTTCCATTTCAAATAAATGCTGTTCTTTTGAACTTCCCATTTCTGAAAGACTCCTGAAAAAACAGTTTCAGGTTCCACAAAAAACACTATGCAGTTGTTTTTTTAACAGAAATGTTACAATACAGCTAGTGGTTACGTAATGTTTTTTTTTTTTTTTTTGCAGAATGACAAATAAAAAAATAAACTTTAAAAAAGTCAGAAAACATGCAGGTCTATGTTTAATATTTTAGTGCAACTTTATCAATAAAGAAAATCTCCAGGTGGTGTTAATGGTGTTTTGCCAAGAGTGACAGTTGAGTTTGTGTCAGATTATCAAAACAAGCCTATATATACTTACACCAACACACACACAGCCCATCACTCTCACCATTCCTCAAAACAGTAAAACTCATCAAAATCAAAAGGAAAAGATAGAAGTGCCAATAAGAGAAATTAAATAATTTTTCACCTTGCAGAAGTTCCCTTGCTCACGTATCAGACATCATGGTATGTTTGATTGCATTCTTAATGGAAATCAATAGAAGGTTTTCAGCATTCTGCAAGTGACTTTTCTTCCAATCTACAAAATGTCATTACTTTTTGAGGCTTACAATTTCGGCATGGCCACAAAAAGAAAAGAAAAAAAATTGCAACAAGCAACTGAAAATGTGGACGAGCAGGGATGTTAGACGACACTCTCTCTCGCTCACATTTCATCAACCCAGACATTCAGGAGGGAACAAAGTTGGACAGAACAGTGAAAGTAAAACAAACCAGTGTGAATTGAAGTAGTGAGAAGTCAGGTGACCCATGTAAATGGACAGAAATAAGATCAGACACTCTGTGGTGGTTTATTGATTAGTTTGCAATCCCATCAGGGGGTTTTGTTCAATCAATGAGTCTCAAACAGCCACCTTCCCCTGCAGCCCCAGGGGTTTATGGGAATGTTCAGAATGGCAGTTCTGTTAGAGATCTGGGTACCCCACAGATAACACCCCCCTCCTCCCTTCTCCCTCCTCCGACAAATACACGCAGACCAAACAATCCACCCGGAAACAGCCTCACCTCCCGGGGAGTGTCACGGACTGGTTATTATCGCTGCAAGAGTCAGACACACTGTACAGGAATGTTGTCACATAAGATCTGTGCCTGCAGAATTCTGCAAAATGCTCTGCAATTAGAGTGCAACAGTGCCTGCCCATGTTTTCAGCAGCCTGGATTCCAAAGGTATTCTTCTCAATAAGGTTTTCAAAAAAGGTCTTTCTTTAAGAGTTATTAGCCATGACCCAAACCAACCAGCTCTGAGGTGAATTTCAACATTACACTTTGGCTTGAAAGTATTTGAAAATCAGACAAAAAGACAAAGGTACAAGACTCTGTACTGAACACCTGTGACGAGGCAAACAGCTACAATCCCATGAATCATTTGGAATGACAAGCAAAATAAAGTTGGAGAAATATAAAAGACAGATGGATGGAAACATCTTTTTTTTTTTTTTTTTTTGCAAAATAGGTATATTATGCATATAAATATTTAAGAAGTTTGAGAGCATATGGAAAATTTGCAGTTCTTCACAGAAGTGGTGAGTGCTAAAGTGTTCTTTCGTTGTGGTTTCCTTGTCACAATTGACACTTGGCAAAGACCCTCCCCCTTTAGTTACTGTTGTTTTGTCCGACTAGCCATGCGCTCTCACGCCACACATCATGTTCTCACGCAGTGAAAAATGCATTGCTGAATAACTGCGTTTTTTTGTTTTTTTTTCCACCAGTAATACCTCTGTTAAGCATGATTGTTTAATAAAATAAATTGAAACAATGCAGGATTCTTAGCTTTCACAAATTTGAATTTGTGAAAACTGTCATGCGTATACTGTGCATCACGTGTTCAGTCTATAGTTTTCCTTTACGAAGTGATTTATTCCGCTTTTTGTCAATTTTTAATTTTAGTCAGATTGGTAATAAATTACAATGAACATCAAGCTTATAGCTGAAATGAACACTGTAATACTAATCAGAGTGGAAGAACAAAAAGAGATAAGGAAGAATGACTCTTTTCCTGATGTTCATAAACAGGAAAAGGGTAGGCAGACAGAAAAGATGTGCTCTCTTCCCCTGGGTCACTTGAATAATTAACCAACGATTAATTAAACCTGTTTACGAAGAGAGGACAGTGACAACAAGATGGAGTAAGAAAGGGAATGAGAAAGAGAACCAAACCTATCGCAAATGGAAAAATCAGAAACCGCAAGGGACACACTTGTTTAAGCTGACCTTTACTTCTCCTGTCGACTCCACAGGAGCGTGTGTGCGACTCCGAGCTCTGGACTCACTGATTAACAACAACTGTCTCTTTAAAAGTTAAACAGAACATAATATGTGTAGACAAGGGACAGAATTCAATAAGGGCAAAAAGTAACAAAAAGACACCAGTGTGGATGTTATTTATTAGATGAGTCAGCAAAACATACTCTTAGATTAGGTTTCGGCTCTAAATGTTGCCTGCCTTCTGGAAAAACACACGTACTGAAGCCTACAGGGGCCACGGAGAAATGTAAACACATAGCTTACATTAAAACAATATGTCAAAGAACTGGGTAATGTCACAGCAGGAGGGTAAACAAAGGGCAAGCTGACCAAATTAAAGATCCTTCGCGACATGAGGATTTCACTCATATGCATGAATGCTCCATTTCTCAAATGCCTAAATCCTTCATTGTATGCTATTCTGAAGAATAAAAAAATGTTTGTTTTCATAATCCTTAATCCAAATGTAATGACTTTCTCCTCGAAAAGGACTTTTCCTTATTTGTTGATGTAAACAAGGCTGCAAGCGTGAAGAGAAATAATATTAACTAATAATATCATATTCATGTTGAACATGAATGCCCATTTTTCTTGATAAAATCAATCCTGGTGGGGGGTTATATCTCACCCTCAGTTATTTCCAGCTGAATACTGCTTCTTGTCACAATACAGCAGTTAAAAAGATTTGCAAATGCCATTTCAGGTTGTCTTTAAAGGGTTAGTTCACCCAAAAATGAAAGTTCTGTCATGAATTACTCATCCTCATGTCGTTCTACACCCGTAAGACCTTCATTCATCTTCTGAACACAAATTAAGATATTTTTGATGAAATCTGATGGCTCAGTGTGACCTCTATTGCCAGCAAGATAATTAACACTTTCAATGCCAAGAAAGCTACTAAAAACGTATTTAAAACAGTTCATGTGATTACAGCAGTTCAAACTTAATAATATAAAGCAACGAGAAAAGTTTTTGTGCACCAAAAAACAAAATAACTACTTTTCAACAATATCTAATGATGACCGATTTCAAAACACTGCTTCGAAGCTTTGGAATCTTTTGTTTCGAATCAGTGATTTTGTTCACATTTTGTTCACATATCAAACTGCCAAAGTCACGTGAACTATTGAAATTTTGAAACACTTATGACGTAATGAAGCCTCGTTTACTGAAATCACGTGACTTTGGCGCTCTGAATCACTGATTCGAAACAAAAGATTCCTACTGTTGAAAATACATTATTTTGTTTTTTTTGGTGCACAAAAAGTATTATCGTTGCTTTATGATATTAGGGTTGAACCACTGTACTCACATGAACTGTTTTACATGTTTTTAGTAGCTTTCTTGGCATCTGAAAGTGTAAATTGTCTAGGACTCACTGAGCCATCGGATTTCATCAAATATATCTTAATTTGTGTTCTGAAGATGAACGAAGGTCTTACAGGTGTAGAACGACATGAGGGTGAGGAATTCATGACAGAATTATCACTAAACCTCAGTGAACAAACCCTTTACAGGAATACATCGCGTTCCACATAATAACTGCATTCAAACTGCAAAATAACAAAACAACAGCAAAAAAAAAAAATTGACACTGACATTTATAATATTACAAAAGATTTCTATTTTAATAATAATAATAAGAAATGTTATTGAGCAGCAAATTATTTAGAATATCAGAATGATTTCTGAAGGATCATGTGACACTGAAGACTGGAGTAATAATGCTGAAAATTCAGCTTTGCATCACAGGAATATATTATATTTTGAATAATCTAATTCAATTCAGCAATAAAATACAGCCAGACAACAATGGTACTTTAAATAAACAGATGGAGGTCAAAATGGCACATTGAAAAGAAAGGCCCGCCATATTGAGCATTACAAATTCTCCCTTTCCTTTTTCTATTCTAATTAGTTCATCTAATCCTCCTTATAAATTTTCTTGTATGCTGCTGGTCGTCCAATAAGCATGTATGTGAACCTTAAATGCTTATAAAGAGGAAATTAATTTACAACAACGCCAGCAATAGCAGGATATTAATCTGTCACTTTCTCTAATCTCTCCGCAGCAGCACAGACACACAAGCCTAATCCAGCCAATCACAACACACACACAGATAATAAACGGAAACACATCTCTCTAATGCCGTCTCTAGAAACCTCCGTCTTTCATTTCAACTATCTGCCTAACCTCTTCATCATCAACTGTTTCAAATTAATTGTTTTATCAGTCTTTCTGTTACCCTTGATATCCACTTATCTCGCCACCCCCCACTTTTCCAGTCAATCTCTTACTTCACAGTGAGAAATGTGAGAATTTGCATATGAGAAACCCCACCTGTCATCAAAAATACAATTAAAAACTTGACCTCTGACCTTAGTGGAATATCAACTCAGCTTTTCAGTAGTTGCAAATCTCTTGCATCACTGTGACAAAGTGCATTATTTCCACTGACATTTTAAAAGTGACATTTATGATACTCATCTGTTTTGATTTATGCAACCTTTTTGTCTGCTGCAACTGACCGAGTAAAAGAAAAGGCAAACCAGGACATGTGTGTGTGTGCTTCAGAAAACACAAATTATGAAGTTTATGATCTGACAGACTGCTGAACAACTGGTGTGATTGTCACAGTTGGCTGAACCTGCTCATTGTCTCATTCACAGGCAGTTTCTGTGGGCTGAACGGAAGCCCAGACTCATTCATATAACAGCTGTGATGTCTCCCTTTAAAAACTCAAGCCTCAGCCGTGAGCCTTTAGAACAGAGGTCACCAATTAGCGGACCACGATGCATGTCCAGATTGCTTCCATCCAGCCTGTGAAACACTTCTCATAAATTAACATAATTATAAACCTAGTGCTTTTTCTCCACATGGAACAGTGAAGCCATCTTTACACTTAAAAAATGACACAGGAGCTGCATTATACATACCATGATAAGGCAGGAAATGTATAATACAAAACTCACAATCGCAGGAAAGCTACTTAACCCTATTTATTACACAGCTCTAAAATTATAAATTCTAATTGGTCAATTGACCCTTGGCAAAGACCCGCCCCCTTTAGTTACTGTTGCTATGTCCAACAAGTCATGCGCTCTCACGCCACACATCATGTTCTCACACAGTGAAAAATACATCCCGGAGCAAAGAGGACACCGACAACACGTCAACAGTCAACAGTTTCATATTTAATATATTGTAATTTTTTAAAGAAGTTTAAACAATAAATAGCGTATATTGACTTTTTAATGTGTCATGACAGATCGCTGTAGCTCCTTCAATCGACTCGTGAACCAACATCTCTTCATACTAGTTCATTTATAGCATCAAATAAACATGAATGAACATCAGAAGGAATGTTGTTTCAAGCATGGAAAGACGCGAGTACACACTATTTTTCAAGTTCACCAACGATAATCTACTAACTCCACTGACTGCTTTGACAGACAAAATGGCGGATTCGGGGTTATGATTGGTCAGATCACCTGTCAATCAAACTGTTTGTGAAGGGTCACTTGTGGCAAATGTCTTTGTATATTGACCAAACTCTATATTTGACAGTTGCTCGTGACAATTTTCTTACACTGTGCTTATTCTCTCATAGCACTCCTCTGTCCTTTTCTTTAACATTATCAAACTATTTCAGCTTATAGAATTTTTTCATGTTCATTTATTTATGTATTCAGTAAGCAGCCATAATACTTGGGATAATGTACACTTATACGGTAATTATCATTAAATAAGCATACTCTGGGGTTTCTTTTGCGATAACGATATGCAGATTGTACATTGTACCTTACAACGCTTGTTAATTCTCGTGCACAGCCTAAAAATTTAAATTGACTGTTCTGATAATGAGAACATTAAGTTTTGATCCAGGATTTAATTTACACTAAACCACATACAATAGAAAATAACCAAATGCTTCCGTTTCCTAATATACTGTCAAACTGTCAAAAAAATATATATTCCTTAAGGTGACTGCATCTCATTTTCTGGAAGTGAAATCTCTCCTGCATTGATTATTTGTGAAATTCACCTTGTATATTTAATTTCATCATCATATAACATATTGGCTCCAGTGTAAGTGATAAGTGATGACTTTTCGGACCTTAGCTGGAAATGAAATTTAGAGACTGGACCTCTTTACACCTGGTTTAGCATGTGGTGGGCTGATTGTTCATGAGCTGCGGAAGTATATCTTCCCATAAACCACACCAAACACACAAACATGGCGCCCACATGTGTTTCCCAAAAGGAATTAAAGCATGTTTAAGATTGCGGTCATCTATCATCACGCCCTCATATCACACAAAGATTCAAAAAATTTCCCAATCAAACCAAATTAACCTCGAATTAGTGCAGTGTTGGGAGCAGTGTTAACGAGCAGGAGCTGCTAATTGGCTGTGATTGCAGCAGGCTGGAGTGATTGCAGTCCCATTAAAAAGTCATAAAGTTCTACGAGCAGAGATGTCCCATTGGTATATCTGACCTTCTTATCACCGCACCGTTCATCAAGACTGAGCAGGAGAAAATGAGAGAAAACAGAGACCAAGAATGAAAAGAACAATTTTGACAAAAGAACAACTATGAAGAAGAGCTGGAGACCGTCCATGACAGAGCACTAAGCACCATATGAATAGTAAGTCAAACCTCACATCACCGCCTTTGTTGTGCTTTCCTCTTAATTGAAACAAGTGTGTATGTGGTCCATGCTATAGTGTCTGTTCTGTCAACAGTGAGGTCAAATAATAGGATCTATTTTATTTCACAAAATAAGTGAACAAAAACAATTTCTAAAGCTTAGGTTCCTAAAACATTTCCTCTAGAAATTACCGTAACTTACTGTAAATTGAACTTGCAGTAAAAATACTGTAATATTTACAGTACCATTTAACTTGCTGTAAATGTATTTACAGTATAGTACTTTAACTGTAAAACAATGATTTTATGGTCTTTTCTCCAGTAATATAAATACAATCAAAAATATATTTGTATACAATATATATGTATTTCAACAGGTCTCAGTAAATAATAAAAAGAAGCAATGACAACTATGTAATTTTTTTTACATTTTGTTTAATTTTTCAACTGTAGTACTTGAAATGACGTTTAAATATTCTTAAACTGAACATTCAGTTTTATTCAAAAACTCTGATTTTCCAAAACTTGCAGTAGCATTTATACAAAAGTTTCATATTACAGCATTTTAAAATAATATGAACAAATTCAGCCATAAGAACAATCTTAAAAACGTAAAAAAAAAACAAATGCAAAAAACTCTTAAAGGGTTAGTTCAACCAAAACTGAAAATTCTCTCATTTACTTCCCCTCATGTCGTTCCAAACCTGTGAGACCTTCATTCATCTTCGGAACATAAAGTAAGCTCTTTTTGATGAAATCTGAGAGCTTTCTGTCCCTCCATTGATAGTTTACACCACATTCAAGGTCCAGAACGGTGATAAAGACATCATTTCAATAATCCATGTGACTTCGGTTTGAGCTCAGTTTTATGAAGTAGTGCGAGTGCTTTATTTTCCAAAAAAACAAACCCTTAGTTTACCACTATGTACAAAAATATTGACCTGCAAACCTTTCCTACCGTTCTGCACCTTGAATGTGGTAGTTGCATAGCTGTCAATGGAGGGACAGAAAGCTCTTAGATTTCATTAAAAATATTTTCATTTGTATTCTGAAGATGACTGAAGGTCTTACGGGTGTAGAACGACATGAGGGTGAGTAATTGATCCTTCGCAAACAGTTTGATTGACAGGCGATCTGACCAATCATAACCACGAATCAGGAAAATTTTTTTACAAAATATTGTAAAAAAATTACAATTTTAAATATGAAACTATTTCATATGTCTGTCGACGTGTTGTCAGTGTCCTCTTTGCTCCGGGATGTATTTTTTACTTCGTGAGAACATGATGTGTGGCGTGAGAGCGCATGACTTGACGGACATAGCAACAGTAACTAAAGGGGGCGGGTCTTTGCCAAGGGTCAATTAATGACAATTTTCATTTTTCTGTGAATTAACCCTTTAATAATTTTTACTTTTAAAATATTTTGTGGGGTTACACTTTTGTACAGGGAACACCATCACTATTAACTTGAAGGAGTGGAATTTCAGATTTAACAATGTATCGATTTCCAGGCAACGATGGAAACACCATCATTATGTAGTACTTTCTAATCTGAAAATTAATGAAAACAAATTAGAGATACAACAAATGTTTAAGTGTAGGATTAAGAGCAGCCTAAATAGGGTTGTTGTGAGAATGTTACAAAACTGACAAGTTAGCAAATGACCGCAAATAACTGGCAAATAGCTTTTTTTTTTTAAGGCAAAGCCCTCATTTTACTCTCAATTTATGTGTCTTTAAGGTTAAATAAGTAAATAAGAGTGAAGAGATTTTTTTTTCATTAAGACTGTGTGAATATTTGTTAATACACAAGAGATGTGCACAAATAAAGACTTCACACTTACCATTTGCTTAGTCTTCCATCCCCTCTAAAAGGGATACAAAATTTACTGCTTTCTATGGTAGCTTCAGATTTCTATTTCTCAGTCTTTCCATCTGTCATTTATCTAAACTCAATAGAGCTTAAAGAGGAACCATTTTCAAAATATATCAGTGTTACTAACAATATCACTTATGCATTGTCTATTAAAATATCAAAGTCTTTCTGACAAACACAATCATAGAAATATTAATAAATATCCTCAAGCATCCGAGCTTTATAATGGCAGAATGTGTTACCAAACGAGTATGAGCTGAAGAAAGTGTCTCCATGCACATCCATCCATCATGAACATACGCAACATGGCTCGAGGGTTAACAAGTTATTAAATAAAATATATAGCTTCTGCCAGAACGCCTTCCGTATTCAAATTACGGATATAACGTCATGTCAATTCTGTAAGTTCAATAGGGAAGGTGTAGGACATACAGTGTAAGCTTGTTAAGAATACAGAAGGTGGTCTGGTAGAAGTTAGATATTTTATTTAACTTGTTAAATATGCATTTTTTATTTATTAGTTTTTTTGTACACAAATGCATCGCTTCACTTCAGAAGGCCTTTATTAACCCTCCGGAGCCGTGTGGAGTACATTTATGATGGATGGATGTGGATGGAGACACTTTCTTCAGCTCATACTCCTTTGGTAACATATTTTGCCTTTATAAAGCTCGGATGCGTCAAGATATTTATTAATATTTCTACAGTTGTGTTCATCAGAAAAAAGAAAGTCATACACTTCAGATGCCTTGAGGGTGAGTAAATCTTGGGCTAACTTTCATTTGAAAGTGAACTAATCATTAACAAGACCTTTGTCTCAAAGTATTTTCTATAATTTTAAAGATTCTCATTTGTTACATAAATCAACAACATTTAATACAACAAAAACGGATTTTTAGGAAAGTACTGCAGTAAGTTTTGGTAACAGCAGCTACTCTAATTATTTTGCATTTGTTTTTCTGTCTCCACCTCGGGATGCCTGTGAAGAAATAACGCCAACTCTGAATCAGCATTCAGCACACAACTGTCAAACGTTCTGTATAATGCAATCATGATGATCACAACTTGTAATAATTGCTTTAATGAGTTTATTTGCCTATATTAATGACATTAGATAACTGCATGATTTGTATTATCTCAGAACTGTACATTTTTGACATACATGGACATTACTTTGACACAATCACTCTGATAACAGATTGCTCTCATTTATATTGCAGAAACAAAGTTTTTCTGTACAGCTGCTTTTAAACTACATGTTTTGTGAAAAGTGCTATAGAAATAAATGTGAATTGAACCCATTCCAACTGTCATTTTATTTCTGCAGAATGTGTAAAATATATTTCTAATATCAGTTACATAATTTCTATGTACAATGCACTAAATTGACAGTAAAGACATTCGTAACATTACAAATTCTATTTCAAATAAATGCTCTTCCTTGTAAACTTTCTAAATCAAAGAACCCTGAAAAAAAAAGGTTTTGCTGGTTATTTGATCAAATGAAAGACTTCCTCAAAAATACATCTTACAAACCTCAAGGGTTTGAATGGTAGTGTTAATATAAATGTAAGCAAAAGCAGATCCTAGAAAGAAAAAAACCTATACCAAAATGTATTTAAAATACAGCTTTCGTACTACACTACAAATCCATTTACTGACATCACTTGAGACTTACTGCATATGAATATTACAATTACCCTTTATTTGGGGTACTTTTCTTTTCACATTTCTTAAATATTAAGCTTAAATGTATTTTATATCACTATTGGTAAGGATAGTATGATCTCTGTATAATATCAGCCTTTCAATGCAAGATATTTAAAGTGTACCTACAGTTTACTTGCAATAGTTCTACTTTTGCACAATCAAATATACTTAAGTATTTCTTTATTTGAACCTCCAGTACTTCCAGATAACTTAAGTACAAAATTAATTGTTCCAATTTGGCGGACTAAGTATATCAATTTAGTAACCAAAAGTACAATTGCAGGGTATTTAAATGAAGTGCATGTAAATGTATTTAAAATATACTTCACATAAAAATACATTTTGATATATTTATTTTTCACTATAGGGGAAGCAAGCCACTGGAGGCATGATTATCCAACATAAAACCAATTTTTATTAAAAAACACAGTCAAGTAGCTGGAGGTGAGTACACATTAGTATCAACTCTTTCAAAACAGGATACGTATACTTCAATCCAGGCTTCAGGCTCAAAAACAAACAGACTCCACAAACAAAAAGCAGAGAAGTATTTCAAGGAAAACTCTGAGTCAATATGGAAACCTAACTTTCAAAACCAAGATCTTAGCAGGTAAACTTAATATTCAGGTAAATCCTTTTCACAGGAGAGCATAAAATTAAACACTCCGGGAAGTGAAGTCAAAATGTGAGTCACTGAAATATACAAGGCCTGAGTGTGTGAAGACCAAAACAACCAACCAGTTGTCCATTCCTGTTCTCTTCATACAGCACAGGTTTAACACAACACAATGGTCAATCTCATTAACCAATCTGTGTGATTTGTTTGTAACACTCAAATGTATTCTGCTTCTGTGTGACTGTATCCCATGTCTGTACTGTTCAGAACACATCTGATTGGCTGGATCTAAGAGGATTAGCACTGTAAACAGATGCATCTTAAATACATCTGGCCGTGGAGTACAAGGCGAGATTATGATGGATGAATCCGAGTGACTGTCACTGGATCTCTGGGGAGGGAGACTGAAGTTTGGTGAATCATTTGTGATATGTACAAGAGGTCCTGAGGGGCCCTGATTGCCTTCGGAGAGAAAAAGAGTGTATGACGTACATGTGCAAATTAAAAAAAAAAAAAGGTGTATATGGCCAAAGGAAGTGTATGTATAGATCTCATGTTCTTGGGCTGTGTGTGTGGCGATTACATCAGCGGATGGTGTAAGGCTGTTTACTGAAGGTCACAGATGAGAGCAAGGCAATTTGAGGCTGGAAATGAGTGATGTCCTCTCTCATTTAGACAGCACATCAACCGAAGCGTCTCTCACGCCGGCCCTTCTTACAAATCACACATGCAAGTAGCCGAATCAAGAATTTCTAATGCTCAAGGACAAAAAGCTGGAGAGATGGAGAGACACAATGTATGACCGAAAGTGACAATGTATGTACAACTAAGACCAAAAGTATGAGGACACACTTATAAATCCGTTTATTATTATTTATTGAGGCTACATACATTACTAAAAGGTGCATAAAATTAAGCGTACAGCAATCTCAGAAATGATCATGGAGCTAATGTAGATGCCCATAAAAAAGCATGGAGTCTAATGAGAAAAAAGTGGACTGGCCTGCAAAAAGCCCAGACCTGAACCTCATTGGCCACCTTTGTGAAGAATAGGAATACTGACGGACCAAAAATATGACGACTCGTATTGAAATCACAAGTGTTTCCACAACAAATGTTCTCAAGAATGAGAATGTCTCTCCCTCTGCAAGCAGTAGAAGATATTTAAGCATGATTCACTAAATTAAAAAATAGTAATTTCTTTTCACCTTTCTTTTTTAACTGTAAATGCAACATCATTGGGAAAATGATCAAACCAATGAAATCAATCCAATTTTCTTTAATCAAAGATTATCATTCCTTATAGGAAAGATATGTGCTGAAATGCTCCTCAAATTGTGCCAATTAAAAGATTAAAAGATAATCATCATCATCATCACATTGATTGACTCCTGAAGCCAACAGGGAATGCAATCACATCTTAAAGTACCTCTTAATTATTCATTCATATTGGAAGGAGAGTGTAGCACAAAAGATTCTAGTATTTGCAGTAAATGTGTTGCTGGGATTGGGGTTGTATTTTCAGAATGAAGTGTTTTTACCGCAGCAACACAATAACAGTGTGAGAAAGGTGTGAATGTATTTGCCCTGAGGTGGAAGAGAGAGAAGAAAAGTGAACCATTTACTCTGCATTCATCATGGGAAAAGAACAATGTATTAAAGAAAAGAAGTCAATTATTCACATTTACACCTCAAATACTTCACATTACATTTCATTTCAAAGATCACACACACACACACACACACAAAGTAGTGGCCAAAAATGATATGTGGAATGGGATATTTGTTTTTTATGACCCCAGAAGTTTAATTAGATGATCACAAAATGAGGATAATATTTTATATATATATATATATTTATTAAATAATATATATGAAGCAAAAACAAAACATTAAACTTGCTTAAGGTATTCATTTGACAAAGTTTGGCAAAAAGGCAAACTATAGCAACAGGTTTTAGTTTACTATGTAAAAAAAAATGAATATACTGCAGTGTAGAAAAATAAAAATGCCAAGAAAAATATTTCATTGACTACAACAATCAGTTAGTAATATTTCTTTGGTTCTGACTTTTTTGCATGTGTTCGTAACTAAAATATTTAAATAAAAAGTGAAGATGTCAATTTTCCTGGTTCGATCACTTTTGGCTGCTATATATTAGAAATGAACTGAGACTAAATTTCTCCGCCGATAGCGATAGCAGATTATTCGGAATGATATCTCCCGATGCCAATGTTGATACCGATAAATTGATTGTTCTTAAGGAAAAAAAAATCTCTCCCAAAATAGTGCAAACTATGAGAACCCTCTCTTTTGGTACACTATATTATTAGAGGTA